>VZRZ01005564.1:149401-230828 GCA_013398175.1 Climacteris rufus | reverse complement strand
TTTTTTTTTTTTTTTTTTTGTTTAAATTTTCAATAATAAGCTCACTTTCCTCTTCCTGTTGGCTCTCTCCCTTGAGCAGTAGTGGTTAGTTATAGCTGCTTACATGGCTCTGATTACAGGTGAGCAACAGAGACAGGCAATATCTAAATTATTTGTACACACAGTATGCCCATGAGTGTAATTTAACCCACATCTCCTAAGCCATGACCCAAATGCCTTTACCATGGGACAAGCTTCCCTCACTCTTAGGAAAGTAAAGCTTGAATCTCACCAGGTTTCCAGCAGGTCTCATTTCTTTCTGAGAGCAGTTCAGCATCACAAATTATATCTGTAGGAATCTGGCTTTATTTCATAATTTTCCCTATAGATGACCCTATATGGATGACTGCAGTAACAGGTGCTGTCTCTCTCCTTCCCAGGGGAAAGGGAGATGAGCCCTACCAAGGACAGTGATCACTTCAGCAGCTTGAGGACTCCCATTCCTAAAACCTGAGGAACTGGTTCAGGGGTTTCTTGGCCCTTCTTAATAAAAGATCAAGATACAACATTGAGTAAGTTTTAAAGCTGAGGTAATTTGTAGTGACTTCACTGACATATGGTTGGATGGTCACTAAAAGCAGGCAATTCAAAATAATGGTGCACTGAATCAAAAATCTCCTGCTTTATTTCCAAATCTTTCAGTCTGGGCATCACACTTCGTATGAGTTGAAGAACTAAGGTGAGATCCCAGCTGGCAAACAGAAGCATTAAGGACAAGCCTGTGCACCCTTGTGGCATGGTGTGCTCTTCTTTGCTGTTACTCTAGCTGGCTCCACTGGAACTGCCTATGCCAGTGCAATCACAATTTAGTCATATTAATAGTGCTGGGCAATTGACAGAAGCGTGGCACAAATGTCAGACATGTATGAAAAATACCTTTTCTGACAAGCACTTTATTTTCTGTATAAAAAATTGCAGCCTCTTGAGAATTTTAAACAACCCTAAAGAATTTCATGTTGAGGCAACTGTTCTTTACAGAGTTCTGTAGTTTATTTTAAAAATACCAGTAGAAAGGTTTTTTTCTCTATTTAACTGCATACGTTTTAGGACTAATTTCCATGGACTCCTTATTAATTTCTATAGCTCCCCGTTTAATTTTCTTTTTTTTTTTTCATAAAGAACGTTGTAAAACTGTAACTAGTATGGTTGGTGACCACGTTTCAGGGATGTGTCATGGCATCTCTAAATGAGTTGGCTTTTGTTTCATTTCATTTCATTCAATCCGTTCTTTGGCAATGTCCAACCAACTGTACAAGCATGGAAGAAAGATCTGAGCATTTAAGCTGGATTGTGAGTGGAAAGGAATTGGAATTGTCTTTAATGAGCTGTAGCCATTTGGTTTCACTTCTCTGAAAGTCATGTGTTCTGTAAGTAAAAGATCAAATTGAGCATTTTAAGACATTTCAGAGTCACCTTACCATTTTAGCATTACCTGGGCATTCTGGTGTGCTCTCCCATTACAAGACCATTCTGAAATTGAATGGTCAGTGATGATAAACAGTGATAATAGATTACTGAGTAGGGGGAAGGTAGGAGATATTAATAAGGTAAGATTTTTAATTAATTTTTCAAGTTAATTAAAATGTCCAAAAGCACAATAAAACTGCAGAAAATCTGGCAAGGGAATGGCAGCCTGTCTGATTAATGCAAGTCAACTGTCTTCTGAGGGTAATAGTAATAATGATGAGATTATGGATATGGAAGAACCTGCTAAAGAGATATGAGATGCATGTGGAATACAAACTGTGTCCTAGTTACTATTTTATGGTGCACAATGGATCTTATTAAGGAGGAATAGCAGTAAGAATTACCACTGAATTGCTCAATAAAAGTATTGTGTAATTAACACTGCTGCACCATCAGCTTGAGTGCTACCTCCCATTGATACTCCATATCCTCCATTTACTTTTAGTTTTTAACTAAAGTATGGGAGTTTCAACAGCAGATGCAGGCAGCTTGAAAAACATGTTGCCTTGTGCATGATGATGCTTGGAGAAAGGCAAGCAAGCACTGAAGGGCTGGAGTGGAATATGATATTCAGAAGAGACTGGCAGAACTTTCACAAGCGAGAGTTTGATACTTCATTCCCTCAGCAAAAATAACACTGAAACAAAATAACAACAATAACCATGATAGAGAGAGTAAAAATACTTTCTTTCTGGCATCCCTAGTCTTTTTCCTAATGAGATTTTGAAAGCATGTGCTCCCCATCCAAGCAGAAAACAAGTCCCACTGAGGTTGGTGCACAAGTGATGAATGGGATTCACTGATGGGTATTTTTTCACAGCATTAAGTTTCTTATTACATATATATGCCACGTGCCTGCTGCAGTGGTGCTCTGGTCTTGGCTGGGTATTCTAGGCAGTTTCCCATAGAAGTATTGTAACATCTTAATTAGAGACATCAGTATCATACAAGAGAGGACGCTTAGCATAGATCTGTCCTGATGGAAAAAGAAGCAGTCAACATCAACAGGAAAAATATGGGTTTGCAGGTCTTGTGGTAGTTCACTTAACTCTCAAAGACATATCCTTGCCATTGAAGGGCAGATGTAAAGCAAAGCTCATACCCTCTGAGTGTTGCCCATCATTGTTTTTTATAGAAAAACAGAAGCTGCTTGCTGCAAAGCCAAACTCCTCAAAATTAATATCAAAAGACCAGTTTGACCACAGATTTGGCCAGGCCAGAAATGATATCTGAACTGCCCATGTGTTTCAGGACATTTGGAGCCTGAGTTATGAAGTTATGATAGACTGAGCCTGTGCTCATAATGAATCACTAGATTTTTTTCTTTTGCTTCCTGGCTAGGTTATGCTATATCCCATGTTCATTTCATTCCAGCTCCTTTCTGTCAAGAGCAAAATTCTTAATTCCATCTTCAGTGTTTACCCAGGCTGCTCTTAAAAATGAAAATAGTATCTGGAGGATTTTAGTCTTGGTGAAATAATAAAGGAAAGTAAAACCCTCCTGTCTTGAATTTTGAGTAGGCTGCATCACCACATGCAAGAGAAATTGTTGCTATAGATTGCCTTGTTATTAAAAGGGGAGGGTGAAAAATGGTAAGGAGTGTTTGAAGCCGGCTGATGTAAAACAGAACCAGTTTATAGGGAGCTGGCTGAGGACTGAAGTTTTATAAGGTGCACTTTAAACAACCATGCAGTGTACTAAAAATATCATAAAAACTATAGCTTCTAGCCACAAGTTTCAGAAAATGCTTAGTGGCAAAAAGAGAAAAAGCTGCAAGATATAGGGCATAAAGAAAATCTCATACACAGAATGGAGGAACATTTAGGTCTAGGCTTTTGCTTCAGGCTCCAGCTTAGTGCAAGCACAATACACCACATGGTGTTCAGTAGGATGATATTCATCTCTGCAGCAGCAAACATACATAAATGCCACAGGAGAGGAGCCACAAAACATTCAGTATCTGAGACTGACTTAGATCTTTCTCTCCACCCTTTGCAGATCCCATTGACACCCACAGAGGTGATGCCACCCATCCTGCTATTTTTCTCAGCAGATTCACCAAAGCAGCCAAACTTCTTGCCATTTATCAGAGCACACAGCTCCTTTGGTCCCATTTTATCAGGAAAACACTACCTGCAGAGCCTGGGGTAAGTGGTTCATAAAACCATGATCCCTGAATGAGCTGCCTGGCTGCTGGAATAACAGTGGTCCAAAGAGATGGTCCGCCATGTTGCAGGCTGGAAATCAGTCCAGAAAGGCATGAACAGAAACCAGACACTGGTGCTGTTCACACCAGGATTCTTTCAAGACTTCTCTTTGTGGCTCTTTGTCCCCAGCATCTCCCAAATGGAGAGGTCAGTGCCTGGCTGATTTTTTTTTTTGTATCTCATGTTTGCCAGTGAGGTGGTCTCTGGAGCTGGCTGTGCTTGGAAACAAGAGGAGGGAGAGCCCAGAAAGGGCAGGAAGGTTGCAGTGAAACAGAAAAACTTGCAGGGATGTCATGAACATTTGCCATGCTTCCCGCGATATTTAAATGTTTCATTAGAAGTGCATGGCATGGCCCTGTCAGTCACAGGATTTTAAGGAGCCCATCAGAGAGATCTCTCTGAGGCAGAGTACCGGCCTCACCCCCCTCCTGGCTGTGCGCCGTGTCAGGAAGGTATTAACTCACCACTGATCTATGACAGGAGCAAACTGAAATATCCCAGTGCCAGTGCAGCTGTGCTGCCTGGCACAGATGGGATCAAACTAGGGATTCTTTCCTTCCACCCCACTTTTGGAGCCATCTGCTCCATCTTATTTCAGGGGGAGGAGTGACACCTTGGTCTGCAGTTTTAGTAGTAAATATCAGGGTGGTTGCAAGGCAAAGGGGAGAAAAGAATTTTTCTGAAAACCATCACAAGTATTTTTTTTTACAGGATATTAAAAGGAGATTTTTAAACACTCCTCTCCCAGTCCTCACTTGCAATAGCAGGAGCTGGGGTCAGACATCTTTTCTTGCAGTGATTAATACCTTCCTACAAGAGGACTGCCATTAAAGGGAATGAGGCAGCCTGCAGAGCAAGGCTTTCCCCTGCAGGAGAAAGAGTGGCTCTGTGTCTGCACACCACGGCAGACTCTAAACTTCCCGGTTTTCTTTTCTGCTCAAGCAGTTGAGTCTCCAACTGCCACCTCTTGTATCCTCAGTTTATGGCAAACATAAAACAGGAGGCCATTTAAAAAAAAATAAGATAAATCAGACCCTAAATTCAAATTGTGTTGACATAAATCATTCATGCAACAGATTGCATTTATTTATTGCTTTTGTTTGCAGCACAAGAAATCTGTTAGATGTGCCTCACAGAATTCATAGATTAAAAAATAAAAATCCTTACGAGATACAGGCTTTGTGCCCAAAATGCAGCACTTTCCTATTAAAACCTTTATTTGTCTTCAGAGGGAATACATTGGCACTGTTTCCCGCATCCTCTACTTCCTCCTTCTCACCTCTGAAGTTCCTTCCCAGTCACAGGGATGTGTTTCATGTTCCAGCTCCAGTGACCCATGGCCCTTCTGACCTTAGGACCAGCTTATCTCCTGATGGACAAGCTGGCAGCTCTTCCCCCAGCCTGGAGGATACCTGGCAGCAACCTTATGTGTAGCAGAGCACTGGGGAGGAGAAAGTGACCTGTATCTTCTCTTGGGACCAGAAAGAGAGGACAAAAGTTCATTTAAAAAAAAATCTAAGTGGGGCAAGCTCTCAAAGACCAAGAGTCACCTCTCAGTAGTGGGACATCTGGTGATATTAGCTGAAGTTTCGTAAAAGCTCCCTATGGTCTTTTCAGAAATAGAGCAGGTTTCAAAAAGAAAGAAAGAAAGAAAATACAGAGCCCTATGTATTGGTGTCAATTTATCTCTGTCTTCTATCATAAGGTACTGCTATATCCAGCAAAGGATCTTGATTTTCTTCATCTCCAAAACAGGAGAGATGGCTAGTCATGAATGTATGTTATTTACAAAGACGTGGTTTTGTCCTGCTTTCTTTCTTTATTTCATTATTTATTAAGATAATAGCTTATGGTACTTACACAGAGCCAGCTGTTTGCAGGATGCCAAGAGCAGGTGGTCTGGGAGGCCTCTGATGAATTGCAAAAGACACTTACCAGCTGCTATCGCTGTGTGAAATGAGCAAACCTGCAAAATCTTTATTTTCAATTGGATTGTACTTTTAAGTAAGCAAGGGAGACAGCCAGTATAACTACAGACCATGACCAACAACCCACATAAAGTGTGTGCAAACACAAGTGATTAATGTACCAGGATTTCAAAACATCTAAAATGAGTGAGTCAGGTTTAACAGGGTGTGTGAGAGGGAAGGAGAGCAGGAAGGGATGGGCGGGAGCTGGGGTATGCATGGGGGGACTGCAGGACAAGGGTCTGCTTACATGACATGAGAAATAAGGCAAAAATGAACTATTTGATGAATCTAAATAGTCCATACTGGGTTCTTTGCATCTCCCATATTTTTATTCTCTCTTGTAAACAATGCTGTTGGACATGAAAGTTTTCATGGTCCTTTTCCAACTTTCCCTCATCACCTTCACCCCTCTTTTTTTTTTTTTCCTTTTTTTTTTTTTTTTTTTTTTTCAATTATGTAGGGCACTCTCATGTGCTGCCTCACCAGGGCACAATCCTTTGGTGGTAACCACATCCTCAAATGGTCACTGAAGAGATGCAGGGATAATGGGTTACAAAGACAGACATTAATAAGGTAAGATAAGAGAGGGGAGGTTTATTAATTTTTCAAGTAAAGTTAGGATGCCCAAGGGCACAGTAAAACTGTAAAGAATCTAGTGAGGGATGAGAGGCCTAGCTGATTAATGCAAGTCAGCTGTCCTCAGAGGGTGATTGCAATAATGATGAGATTATGGAAGAACCTGCTGAAGACAAATGAGATGCATGTGGAATAAAAACTAAGTGTCCTAGTTACTCTTTTGGAGTGCACGATGGATTTTATTAAGGAGGAACAGCAATATAAATTACTGCTGACTGAGATGCCAAAGTGAGGAGCCAGGCTTGCTTTGCTGGAGTTTCTTTGCTTGAGATGTAGCATGCAGCCCAGGGTGCCTTGCTTGAAAACAATCCAAAGAAAACATGGAAAAGTGTAATGGGGGCTTCCTCCCATACTGCAAAAGAAGATAATATTTCTGCTTGATGTCTCTTGTGTGCCTTTCCCTCCACTGCCCTGTTTCCTTCTTCAGCTCCATTACCTCATTGCTTCCCTATGCTGGGGTGGATAATTCAAGGCTTCCCAGTTTGTCCCAGGAGCCCTTACCCTGTCCAGAAGTGGCTCTTCTCCAGACAGCCTCACTGTGCAGTGCACGAATAAGGCAACGTTTCTGAGGGTAGCAGTTTTCCAGACCGCCTTCCTTCCTTTTCTGACCAACCTTTCCTTTTTTCTCATTCCTTGATGTTTGCCCTGATGATTTTGCCACCTCTGCCACCTTGTCCTTGGTGTCCCCAACTTCTCATACCACCCACTCTGTGTTGTGCTGCCTATCAGTTCCATGCAGAAGGACTCTCCCACCAGCCCTCCGACCGTAGCACCATGGCCTCCCTGAGCCTCTCTTCTCTACAGTAATGTGAGAACCAGAGGCACGATGATTATTGCTTTTGTGGGTGTTTGGGAGTTGATCAGCATGTAGAAGAATTGGTGGGGTAACACACCCTCTCCAGCACCTAAAAGGTGTAGGAATAACTTCCTGAAGCCGGAGGGCAGGGGATGGCTTCCAGATGCAGGGGCCTGGTGAGCCTGCGCCAAGTCACGCAGTGGGAACCAAACTGTAATTAAGGGCATGGTAAGAACTGGCACAACACGGTTCCTTGTATAAATTTTCCAGGTCCTCTGTTTCTTTCCAGTGTATTAACTGTCCATGGTAACAGGAAATAAGAAATTATAATATTGACTGCTTGTGTTACAGTGCAAACTCAGCATTTCCATTAGAAAATCTGTTTCTAATGGGCTTGAGTAATATAATAATGAACTTTCACTTCAGGATTAATCCTGGTATTTAGAGGTCCCTGGACTGCATTTTTTTCCCCCCTACAAAATTTAGTAGATAAGTCTGGGCATTATAAGGCTTTACCACCTTGCCACAGTTCAGAATTCACTTTCTCCTGCATGCTTTCATCTTCCCTTTATTGTCCTTGTAAAGTCATGGTATGGGCTTCTCATTTCTTTTGCCTTGATGATTTATTTTTTTGCATGGATTTAAGTAACTACTGGATGTCAAAACAGCCTTTCCTCCCACAGGCTAAATATGTAATTACCTGATAGATGGACATTTCTGTGTTATTAAGATGGTCTAGATATATATTTATGCAGCAGACAGTAATGACTTCATTTTAGCAGCTCCCTACATATATATTTACATGACAGACCATAATGTTCTGCAGCTTCAACCCCCATAAACCTCATTTGTGACATGTGAGTCTGCTGCGTTTCACGCACGGTGCTGCAGACACGTAGAACAACCTTACGTGGGGATACCCTCTCATGGGGGCAGTGGTCACTACTGGACAAACAGAAAGCGATGTTACATAAATAGAATGTATTTTTCCTAAGGAAAGGAAAAAAACCAAAATTGCAAGCATACAAAAATAACAGCCCTAAAAGATCGTGTAAGTATCGTGCCTCTGATTCCCAGTAGCAGATGTTTCGGGTGTTGAAACTCCCACCAGAACAGCTGCAGGAATGTAGAATCACATCTGGGCTTGCGACGGGGCTGCATCATTACCCACCAACAGCAAAACAGCCAGATGCTTCCAATTCATTTTAAGGACAGAACTTAAAGTTTGAGTCCGTGATCATCCCTGCTTTACAACTGCTCTTTTCCATTGGCTGCGGCTGTTCCTGGACGTGCAGCTGAGGCGGTGGCACAAGCCAGGATGTGGCCAAGCTCTTAGACGGCACTGCAGCAGGGTGGATTGCCAGCAGCCCTCTGACATGAGGGGCAGAGCTGGGGCAGGGGTCTGGGCTGTCTCAGTGCCAGCAGCCCTGAGGTTTGGGAGCTGAGGATGATCTCTTCCGCCCCAGGGAAGGGCAGTGGAGGTAATGCTGCTGTTACTTATCAGCACACAACCCGCTTCCTCCTTGCAACACCTGCAGTGCCTTTCCTCTCCTCTCCTGCCACTTTCTGCCTCTGGCAACCCTGTTCAGAACACACTGCATGTTTAGGTATGGTGCTTCATGTGCTATTGAAGGATGCGTAATGGGACAGTGCCTCAAATCTTGGATGAAGGCAAGTGAGGGCAGCTGGCTTGACACTCAAGCCCCAGTGCTCATGTCTTTGTGAACCTCCTTCCCTGCACTGGCTCTGGACAGAGTGAGCTGTGACTTAAGGTGTCCCACTCCAGCAGCACTCACATTCATGAGTCAAATCTGCTTGGAAGGAAGAAGTTTTGCTTTCACTCTGACTGCCTGTATGAGTTCCTGTTCAGGACTCCAGTTCCTGTTGCTCAAGTAGGTCAGCTGGAGATATGTCCTCCAGGTGATGGTTACTTGGTCTGTCGAGTACCCAAAGTATGGCTTACTTGGTTCCTCTCTAACAGTGTTCTTTCCTCTCTCAAATGAGACTTGCAAACTCTGTAGTGGCAGCTGTATTGTTCTATTTCACTGTTTTATGAAGGGTTGCTCTTACCTACCCACTGTACCACATTTGACCACTGGCTGATGCCTGGCATTGCTTAGCCTTGTCTGTCAGGATGAAAGGGCAGCCTTGTCTCTCTCCTTCTACGTTGTCTCAGTGGAAGTGCAGGTATAGGCACAGGCAACCACTTCCTCCAGCCTCATATTCAAGAGAGAAATGGTCTTCAGGATCATATGGCTCTGATATGAATACCTGTACAAAATCTACATCTGAACCTGATCAGAAGTAGATAATGACCCCTGGGCCAATAGGGCAACTCAGACAGTACTGTCCTCACCACATCATAGTTATTAATATGATAATTTATTATTTAGCATGTAAATATACATAAATAGCTGCAGAAGATAAGCTACAGGATTTGCAATATAATTATCAACTTAATCAAAGGTTTTTACTGCACAACCAAATATTGTACAATAGCTTAAAAAAAAGAAAAAGAACCTGCATAAAAAAGAAAATAACAGAAAATAACCATGTATTTGTCCACCACTTTGTTGTCACTTCTCCGTAGCCATGGACCTCAGGAGGGGCAGAAGAGGTTTTAGTACAGTTTCTAGTGTGTCTGCAAGAATCACACAGAGGTTCCAGTTAACAAATGGGGCTGAGGTGGTTTAGTAAAATGTTCAGTGTTAGATGTTTCAAAGAACAGACATAGAAGCAGATGGATTTCTCCATCTAGGATGGAGGGCTAATTGTCAGTGAGGCAAATGGCATCCATACTCTGGCATGAGGAGGAGACTGTTCTCTACTTGCATGTTGTCAAACAAGATCATTTTTAGAGAAACTGATAACAATTTGTCTTAAAAAAAAATTCTAATCTACAAGTCAGAACATTCCTCTCTCCAGGGAGGGGATGTTGTGTGTTTTTGTATTGTTTTGGTTATTGATGATGAGCATCTGTTAAGTCAGTAGCAGTGAGGTTTGATAGGATTAGATAATCTTCCAGTACTGCTGCGAATGTGAATTGCTCTCTGAAATTGGACATTTTAACCAAGGTCTTCCTGCTCTCACCACCATCATGTGAGGATCTGGAGGAGAAGGAACAGAATTGCACTTGAGTCACACAGAAGGAAGATGCAGCCAAACCCTCCTTGGTGTAGGAAGCCCCATTTTCTCTGTGGTCTCCAGGACTGAGGCTTGCTGTGTTGGAGAATTGCTGTTGAAGAAGCCCCATGGAGAAGTGTCTCCAGATCACGCTGTCTGTACCCCTCTTTCACTCTGAATTTCTAGGGCACTCACTTCATCTCTGTCTTTTGGCGTTTTCAGAAGCATCTGCCTTCATAGCTTTACCTAACTAAAGAAGAAAGTATTCGGAGGGACATTCCTCCGAGTGCTGTGAACTTCCAGTCTTGGGGTGAGTGCAGGGTGTCCCTGAACTCAGGGAGGGCTGTACTCACCCTCCAACATGGAATTGCTGCTCTTTAGCTTCTGAACGAAAACTGTGAGACACGAAAATCCAAACAGGTCACAAGTGCCTCTGAAGTAAATTAGCATGTAAACTCCCCATGGACCCAGGCTGCTGTCGGGGTGGTAACCACCGCCAAAGCAGACCCTTCTTAAAACTAACTGCAAGGTTTCTTATGAGTTCACCAGCGAGTGAAAATCCTTTCAGTGCCTGCAAATTTCATTAATGTCATCACAGCGTTGTGTGGAAGCAAAATGGCAATATGGAGCAACTAACGAAAACAAAGGTTAAGTACAATTTCCCTGCTTCCCAAGGGAACAGGGTTTTTCTCAGGAAACAAATTTCTGTCTATGCACGAGAAATTGTGCAGCTTTCTTTTTTTTTCCTTTCCATAAAATTTTACACAAAACTTGATCATAAAGAGGAAGAACATACTAAAATAGCGTCTATTTGGAACAGAATATGGTATTATAGACTAGAGTACATGAGAAAAATCAATAGCTTTGTATAAGCATGAAGTCCATAATCACTCTGCAGACATACCTTGGAGAATATATGCATTTTAACTGTCTTTGTATAAAACCTTCCAGGGAACTGAACATAATAATAATTAATCATGTAATTAATACTTAATTTACAAAGGGCACAGTATGCCCCACTCTCCCGCAGAGGCGCTTGGGGTGATAAGAAACAGAAAAATAGAATTCAAATAAAAATAACTCATTAAAAGGAAGCCAAGAAAGATAATAAATGAAGTACATAAAGAAACACTGCAAGGGGAGGAAATATGTGCCTCTGCAAATGCATAAGCAGAAGAGAAAAAACTTAAAAGCTTCCAACCTCCTCCTGCTTCTAAAAAGACTCCCATTTGCTTTCACGGAGACAGGGATGTCACTGAGAGCGTTGGGAAATCCTCATGTGATGCCTTATAAAACCAGAAAAGACATCCATCTTCCATCAAAGTCTAGTGGGTTTGTGAGCTGGAAGTTTCAACATGCTTTGTAGCCATGAATAAACCCTACTAAGTGAACTGAACATGACTTACTGGTGTGTTTACTGACTTTTTCAAAATAGATTAAAGGAAACTAACAGGTGTTCACTTTTTCCAAAACTGACTTAGTCCCATGGCTGTCAATTCCACTCTTTACTATAGCTTTAGGCATTTTCCTGCTGCCAAAGTAAGGTTTACTGATCTGTAGTTTTTGAAAATCACCCTTGCAAGGCTTTCCTTAAAATGGTGTCATGGCTGCCAGTTTTCAGTCCTGTGTTATGGAATAGGACTGAGAGATAAACTATAATTCAAGCTAAAATTGTTTGTGATCAACTTCGTATTTGAGTTCTTTCAGAGCTTTTGGGTTAAAAAAAATCCTACCTTCTGATTTGTTACAATTTGAATTACTAATTTTCTCTGAAACATCTTCACTGACACATTTTTTGTAATACATTTTTCAAGCTCATTCCCCATGTGTGAGGTGTGAAAACTTGCTGGCTTCTGATGTGCATGCTAATACAAATTAGTTGGTTAGCTTTTTGCAATGTGCTTCTCTTTGATGATTTTTGATCCTACAAACTTTTTTGTAGGTTTTTTGCCTTTCTTTTTCTTTCTTTTTGCCTCTTTCTGTAGAGGCAGATGCTCCTCAGTCTTTCTTCCTTGCATTAGTATATCTTAGCATGCATATATATAAAATTTAGATGAATATTCTATACTTAAAAGTTCATATTCTTATCTCTTTCATCACCTATGCATGAATTCCCCTTTTTTTTTGAAAAATGCCTTTTTAGTCATAGTAGCCTCCTTTATTCTAACATTTACCCACACTGTCACGTTTGGATCTTTTGGAGTAATATATCTTTAACCTAAGCTTCTGATGTGGAGTCCTTAGACATCTTCCACAACAGCAAAAATGCATTTTATCTATTTTAGAAGCTCTCTTTATTTTGCTTTAAATTATTTGCTGACTTTTATATAGCTCTACTTTTAAAAATAAAATGTTACTTAGCATGATTTTTAGAAATTATTTCCTCTGAAAGGAAAAGACACTGAATTTGAACTCATTTTAGCTACTATTATAGGGTCCCGGTTGCATCTTGAATCCTTTTAAATCTTACTTTAAACTAAGTAAAACTACAGTTTACAACTCTTCTTGCAAATGCTCAGACTGCTTGCTCTGAGTATTTTCCCATGCCTGAAAAACAGCCCTTGTATTACAGCTGACATAGACACGTAGCATGTGTATGTGGGAGCATCTGATCATTGTGTGCCTTCACAGATTGGTTAATCTGCCTTCCTCAGTGGGTTGTGGAAGACTAAAATCTGTGCTGCTAGTGTGTGTGGAATCCCAAGCCATGTCCCAAGTTACTTCTATGATGATTTCTAAATTTTATATTCCCTAATACTTTAAAAACTGAATCAACTTGTTGACTGAGTCTCCTTTGCATCATAGCATTACAATGTGCCACTGATTATCTTTGCACTCCTAAATAATAGGTGCAAATAGAAGGAAACTTCCATTTTAAAACTGGCTTTTTTTTAAAGCTTGTCAATCCTAGCTTTTAGACTCCCAATATTTGTTTATATTCACCAATATATTAATAGTGATCTGGTGATCACTATGTCTGTAATGATCTAGTCAGTCTCACATGAGCTAGTTAGACTGTGCTTCATTATGGATTTTTGTCTTACTGCTATCCTAATGTGTGGAGTTGCTCTGATTCCAGCACTATAAAACATCTTGCCCCCCATTGTACCCATCCACCCCATGCTTTTTTTCCTGTGTTGGCATTAAAAAAAAATAAATCACTTTTGAGCTCTTTCATATAGAAAAGATCTATGAACCTTTCCCAGGTCTTTTTTTTTTTTTTTATCAGAGCTTGATCAGACAGAGAAACTCCTGTGCACAAAAGCCAACACAAAAGCCACAAAATGCCAAATGAACTCCATCTCCCAATGGAGATGATTTCAGGGAACTCAGCCATCTTCTCTTCCAACAGCAGGTGTTGGTTTTGTGAGAAGTTAGCACCTACCAGACCACCTGAAATCTCAGAACTTGCAGGATATATAAGACAAGTGTGGTTTGATGCTTTACATCATCTTTTGGAAAACCACAAATAGTGCATACCAAGTGATGAAATCCAATAGGCTTTATTTTGTGTTTAATGGGTTGTTTTGCCTTGTATTTCTGTACTTCCTCCATAAGCAAATAATACCCTAGTGAGGCACAAGAATGAAGTCAGAATTTGCAACTGTGGCAGAGAAACTATTAGAAATCTATAAATAAATATTTTTATTGCAACAGTGCTGCACGAGCCAGTACTTTCTGAAAACCATATTCACATCAAGATGGGCTGGGGGACTATGTTCAGTTAGCAGTGGTGGTTACTTGGAAGGGTTTATCTGGAAGATGTATGCAGCCTTCTCAATATTCTTATTCAGTTGTGTAATTCCAAGCCCTGCAGTGTTGTTTTCCCTTAAGAAAACTTCTTTCTATTTCAAAAGCACCAACTCTGAATGTTAAATTGAAAGGAGATAAAAGAATCACAGTGGTAAAAGCTGCACAATTTCTACCCTCTTCATTATAAAACAAGCTGGTTCAGTATTTGCTACTTTATATTTTTATGCAGATATAAAAGGCTACTTTGGGAAATCTGTAACACTATTATTAAATGTCACCGAGCAGAGCTGAGTATAGTGATGACTCATCCTCAAAAGATTTGATTGAGCACACACTAACTTCCCAAGCTGAGTTCTCATTTTGGACTATATCAACCACAGTGCCCAGATCTAAAGTAAGGACCTTACACATGAGCAGAAGTCCTTCCTCTAGCTTCAGTGATCTTTGAATCAAGACCTTAGTAGGACAGAATGCTCTAGAAATTTTAATATTCTTAATAATGAGTAATAATTATCTATAATTCATAAAGGGCAACTTATAAATAAAACCTTTGTGTGCTACACTGCTCAGACAGTGGAATACAGCCTGTGTTGTAAATCTATTAAAAACAATCCAAACACAGTTGGGAAGGGATGTGGACCACCATGAACATATATGTCACAGCAGCAGTAAATGTCATGTTAGTTGAATTTCTTTTTTAATAGGTTAAGAAAAACAAGAAAAAAGAAAGGAAAAATATTTCAAAGAAAACAGAATGAAAGCAAGAAATAGGAAAAGGAAGACTGATAGTTTAGAAATGAAATAAAGGTAGAGATTCTAGAGGATGGGAAGGGTGTTGGTGTTGAAGGCATCAGCATAGAGTCTGGCATATGACTGATTGGAATATACCTACCAATAAAATAGCAGAGAGTCTTTAATTTGAATAATATTAACTTGGAATGGCCTGAAAAGCCTCAAGTACCAATGCACTTGCTTCAAGTATGATAGATAGTGCTCTGTGGAACCCTGATGCAATGGCTTCCCTGTCAAATAATTCTGTATATTAGATAGCACCTAAGCAGCCACCAGACTTAGGGAGTGACATGAGAAAAAGTCCACTTTTAATCAGTAACATGGCCACATTTAAGCTTCTCAGAACTATGAATTTGGATCTAGACTTTAAGGCATCCTGTGGTTGTGGGAAGGAAAACTTGATTTGTTTTGATGTTCCAGTGTTATTTGAATTATGGACTTACACTGGAGAAGTTCAGCTATGAAACTCCAGTACAAGGCTAGTGAAACGGTAAATGTATATAACACTCTAATCTTCCTCTGTGTTTCATCAAGCATAAGAGATCTGCATGAATACTAAAACATTGTTCAATAAGGAAAGGAATTTTCCATCTTACCCTTTCAGAGCTGAACATCAACATTTATTACATTTTCCCGAGCTGATTAAACAATTATTTCTATTAAGAAAATGGACTTGGGACTCTTTTCCACTTTAGGGAATCTTTGTATTAACTTGCTTAGGTTGAGGGGCTTTATCGGCAGTAGGATGTATCTTCACAGCAGGATGTAGCTGTTGCACTCAGAGACTCCTCGCTTTTGGTAGGTATGCATCCTTATGACTTCTGTTTCCCTTGTAAAGTCCAAGACACGTCAGGGAAGGAAACAGGGAGAAGAAATGGGACAATGCTGGAGAGCTGCTCCCTCAGAGGCAGTGGGAAGCACAGAATAAATTAGAACAGCTTTGAGGTTCTGTAATTTTCACAGCAGGTTGGACATGCAGAGTTGCTGAGAATTAACACCTGTGTTTCTTCAGAAGCAAATCCTCAGGAGAACTCGTCACAGACTTTGATAGAGATGGAAGCAGCAGGGTTCTGCAGAAACCAAAAAGCATCCCCTGGAAATGTTCTAAATGCCTCAAGGATTTAAGGTGAATGCTATTCTCATTGCAACAAGGATACATAATAATTTCAGGTATCATGGATGCATGAAGATGCTGCGATGCTAGCCCGTAAGTATGGAGGTGTGTGTTTATGCCTATAAAATACTCAAGAAAAGTTGAAAAATTAAACTTTTTAAACAAAATCAAACAAAATTAAATACCTTAAAATATATTTACTTTTGCAGTTATTTTCTGAGAAGGAATGTGTAACATATGGAATTGCAGGTGACAGACGGCACTCACTGATCAACTCCCTATGGATCTGTGAAGGCTTAAATTTGTGGGTAAATTCCTCAAGGTCAGAGTATGTCACAGTGAAGGTTATTTCAATGTTTAACTAGCAGATGGATACACACCAAAACTGTTTGGTGGCCTGAAGATGCCCAGGGGCTTTGAGACGTGATAGTGTTGAGAGCTGCTTTCTGCCTTGCCCACTGCAGCATGCTGCTTGGCTGCCAAGGAGCCTTCACAGTATGAAAGCCACCACCAAACTGGACATTGCTGTACTTGAACCCGGTGCCTGCTCCCTCGAACAGATGTTCTTACCTGCTTGATCATTTTCTTCCATTTTCTCTTGTGTACTAAAGACATTCAGTGATTTTTGTCCTGTAGTTCACTTTTCTGATGCCCAGAGCTGTACTACTGAATGAGGATTTGTCAAAGCATTGGTGGTGAAGAGGACAAGGACAGGACAACTCACAGATGAAGTCTGCTTAAGATGAACAAAAGGTGGCAGTGTTGGGAGAGACGTGGGAAAAGATGAGAAGGAGACAAAAAAGCATTTATGAGATGAGATATAAATACAGCATATGATAGCAGTAGAAGCTCTAGAGGTGGTGGTGGAACTTTCAAGAGTAAAAAAGGGACAGAACCAAGTGTGGGAGGCACACTACACATCAGGCTTTAAAGTGCTATTTTTCTCATTTCTTTTCATCATTGAATCCTTTCCAGTGCATTTAATAATACAATGGTTGAATTATAACACCCTAATTGCACTCACTGTAAAACCTTGTGGAAAGATTATTAAATTCCCCTGATTTTGAACAATTCAGTTACATCATACCAAATGCAGGCAGAAAGGAAAAAAATCACTTCCCCTGTGCAGTGTTAGTGATATATAAAGCAAAGGAGAATCAATTTAATACATCACCACTGCAATGTGAATTTCTAGAATCATTGAGCTGAAAAGTACAATCCCACCAGTCTGGTACCATGAAAATGAAAGTTGATGTCTGCCTGGATCAATTTTATCATGAAAATAATGGCATCACTCTGGGCACAAGATTTAAAGCCTTCAAGGCTTTGGGGAAGACACACTCAGTAACCTACATACAAAAGTAGATTGATTGAGAGTGGCTGGAACACACATAAAGCTGACATTTTTACCCATCTGGGCCTTTATCAAGACTGATAGGCTGAAACATCGTCTTTCTGAATTTTCCCTTTGTTTTCATACGTAAGCTCCTGGGTTTGCATTACTCTTGAGGCTTTCGCAAGGTGTGCGCATGGTACCTCTGATACACCACTGGATATGTCTGGATGATGCAAAGAAAATGACATAAATTCATCTTCCATCTACATGTTTCAGAAGGGAGAGATTATTTTCACTCTTTAGCATTCTTTTTATAAACAAATCTAGACACCAATAGGTACATCTCCTGATGTACTTCTCTGGCTTCACAGGGAGGTGGTACCATTCAGCCAACATTTAGAATCATAGAATAGTTTAGGTTGGGAAAAGACCTTTAAGACCATCAAGTCCAACTGTTAACTCAGCACTGCCAAGTCCACCACTAAAGCATGTGCCCAAGTGCCAAATCCACATGTCTTTCATGTACTTCCAGGGATGATGACTTAAGCACTTCCCTGGGCAGCCTGTTCCAATGCTTGACAAACCTTTCGGAGAAGAAATTTTTTTCTAATATCCAATCCAAACCTCCCCTAACACAACCTAAGGCCATGTCTTCTTTCTCTGTTACTTGTTACATGAAAGAAGAGACCAATCCCCACCTTACTACATCCTCCTTTCAGGTAGTTGTAGAGAGTGATAAGGTCACCCCCGAGTGTCCTCCTCTCCAGTCTAAACACCACTAACTCCCTCAGCCTCTCCTCATAAGACTTGTGCTCCATCCCCTTCCTCAGCTTTGTTGCCCTTCTCTGGACTCGCTCCAGCACCTCAAGGTCTTTTTTGTAGTGAGGGGCCCAAAACTGAACACAGGATTTGAGGTGCAGCCTCACCAGTGTTGAGTACAGAGGGACAATCACTGCCCTGGCCCTACTGGCCACACTGTTTTCTGATACAGTCCAGGATGCCATTGGCCTTCTTGGCCACCTGGGCACACAGTGGCTCATATTCAGCCGTCTGTTGACCAGCACCTTCAGGTCCCTTTTTTCTGGCCAGCTTTCCAGCCACTCTTCCCCCAGCCTGTAGCAATGTGTCCTGGGGCTGTTGTGAGCCAAGTGCAGGACCTGTCTAAACAGGCCCTAGCCTTAAAGAGACCTTAGGTTAAGACTGTTAACACCTCAGCCTAAAATAAAGCAACTTGTTGGTAATTACTAGTGTGAGAAAAAGTTAAGAAAGCATGGAAGCAAACTAAAATGAACTTGGGTTCATTTCTGGAAGTAAACAAAGGCTAATGAAAATGCTAATAAAAAAGAAAAAAACTTAATATGCTATTATGAAAACATATAGTAATTATGAACATTAACAGCATCAGAGGCTGGTGCGAAGAGAGTTGCTTGGTATTTCCCTGAAGATAAAAAAGCATCTGTGTGCATCAGGAATCATCATTTTTTGGCTCTCTGGGGTAGAGGATGATATGCAATTGCTAAGCCTCCATTTACTGTATATGGATGTTACCCTGTGCGACAGTGGCTGTCAAAAAGTGTTCCATATCTAATGGCAAAAAACAAATGCCTAATAAGATAGATTCACATGTTACCAATTAGGTGAAAATCCAAGGGAAGATTTCAAGTAAATTAAGTGAATTCTGTGGAATGAGCTACTGTTCAGCACAACTTTCTACTACTTCCCTCCAAAATGTCAACAAGTGTCTACAGCATTTGAAGAAGGAAGAAGGCAATGCCCAACATGGCCCAAATTATTTACTCATGAAAAACCACAACCCAAAATAACAAAATGGTAGAAAACTATAAAAATGTCCAATCTACATATTTTTAGAGAAAAAGGGACTTGTTACTGACTGAAAAGGGGAAACTGTGGCTTATGTCAGATCTTAGTATTTTTGGTTCTTTGAATCAGACTAAGCCAAAATGCATACAGAACAAAATGTGCTACATAAAATGAGAGACGAATGTGGCTCTTGGGTCCCCAGTACTGACAGTTTTGCTCTACAGTTACACACCTGTTGTGCCAAATTACTTGCTAATGTAGTTTGCTGTGCCCCAATCACCTTAAAATGCAAGGAGACAAGGCAAGAAGAAAATACAAATACACAGGCAAAAGCAACTGAAGAATAAAATAGTAATTACTTATATTGTAGGCAAGCAAACTAGGAATAGTTTGTTTTCTGGTTTCCTGCTTAGAGATCACACACTAGATGGCCAGTGTTTCTCTTTTATCAGTTGCAAGTTAATACTACTTTTGAGGCGGTGTCAGTGTGGGATGCCTGAAACAGGGAAGGTCTTAATTTATCATGAAGGCTGATCAACATTATCCTAAAAGATGTGGATATAGGCAGCACACCTGTTGAACACACTATCCAATAAATATACTGACAGATAATCCAGTGTGATTGTTACAGAAAACTCATTTGTTCACAGGTTAAACTGAAAAGAAATCGGCGAATGTAACCCTGAGTTTAGAACTGTCAGTGAATACATCAATGCTCCAGAAATGAGGCCATATATTCCTTTTTCAATTAGCAATCAGACTAACCAAAAATTCAAACTCAAAGGCTCAGCAGTGAGGGTGTTATAATTATTTGCACACCAATGGTCTTGCCATATACTCTTGGTTGTGGTTTGTTTTTTTTTTTTCCCCCCCAAGAAATTACTCAAAAGCCTTTGGGAACTGTGAGCATATCTTGTCTTTGCCATCAAATAATTAGTTGGGTAAACAACTATTTATTTATAAGTTCTTATATATAGTGAAATGGTTTTAAACTGGAATGCTGCATACAGTTTGGGTCATACCAGTTCAAGACGGATGAATTTAACCTAAACACCATGCTGTGAAGAGTTGCTATGATGGCGTGAAGAGTGTGGGAGCTCTTTGCAACAGAAAAGACCGGAAGATTTTGGCTTGCTCATGTTCAGAAAATGAAAGCTGGGAGGGAGTTAAACACATGCCCTCAAAAAAGGGTTTTAGAAAAACTAGATCCCAGACTAGCTCTTCAACAATGAAGTCAAAAAACCTACCAGACTGGAAGATGGCACTTGAGCTTCTGTAAGGGCTCTTCAGATAGTAGTGTCTGAGAGAGCTGTGGGCTAGAACCAGTGAACCAAGACATGTGATCCACTCTTAGCTTCTAAAACTGTTACTTGTTTTCATACACAAGGACTGCTTAAACTGCCTGCCCCAGGGAGCAGACTGAGGAGTTGATTCTGGCTTCCAGTCACACACTTCCTGCTCCAGGGAGGAAGTGCTCTGCAAGAGACTCAGCCTGCTGCTCTATCCCAGCATCATCTCTTGGAGCAGTTATGAAGCAAGAATTGTTGATCAAACAGTAAATTATGATTGTTTTATAATAATAGTAACAGTGGAGCTGGCTTATGCATTTATAGCCATCACATAACAAGGAAAAAGGAGTCTCATATCCAGCTGGTTGGTGTAAACTCTTCCACGTAGGACTATCTTCTCCATTTCACTGTGCCTCTTCTTGGTTAGGCCTGGCACAGGATCATACAAAACTTACAAATGTCCATAATGACACCCCCAGGACTTATTTTCAAATTATCTTCCAAATTTTTATGGGCAATCTTGTACCACTCCACTTCTCCCTTTTGAACAAACAAGCAAATACTTGTTGCTGAAATAAAATTTTTAAATTTTAGATTTGGTCTAATTCATTGTTATTGCTGACTTCTGTGCACAATCAAATTTAGAGGCATTTTGAAATCTACATTTATCACAGGTTTCTTACAGGAAATCTTGTAATCTTCTGACCCTCCCCCTGCCTCCTCCCCCCTGAAAGCTTTTTACTGCTTTATACATTCCCTCTGGATATTCAGCTCTATCAGTCGCTATTGATGGAGTTGTCTGAATTTCTTTCAAATTGTGGTTTTTGTCAGGAAAATCTTGCATTCTAGATCTGTATGTGATTTATCTGAGATGCTGTCAAATCAATAAAATTTCACTTCAGCTGCCATAAAAAAAAAAAATCTATGTGTTTGTTACCCCCATGAGGATTTAACTAGTCATTATATACCTGGTGATAAGTGAATATAAAAGGGGGCCTCACACAACATGGCTTTTAACCTTGTACTTTCTTCCAAGCTGTCATAGACTGTGGACCATGGCCTCTTCATTTCAGCTTGGTTCAGTTAAGGGTTTCGCTTTTCTTTCACGTCCTGAGAAAATAATCCCTGCAACCTAAATCCATGTATCAGGCTGGTCACCTTTGTAGCAATCACATTTTAATGCCACTCTGGTACCAAAGCCAAGCTCTGCTGGGTGCTGTCACAGCAAGTGCCAGTACCAAAGGGGGAAAGGCAGCTTTTCCAACCAATTCAGTATTTCTCTGCCACCTTCTAATCTCTCACAGTCTCTTGCTCTTTCCTCAGGCAACGGGACTGTGAGCTTCAGAAGTATGCAAGTGTAATTCAGCTACTAATACTGAGTTCAGCTGCTTCTGAGATTATTTATTTATGTATTTGAAAATGAGTGTATGTGAGAAGTTCCCTATTAAATGTCCTGGCTGTAAGTTGTTCATTGACAGAATAATTATTGCATGCCTGGGATGAAGTCTGCATAATCCATTTAAAATCACATTAAAAAACAAGAAGGGAAACTTGACAGAAAAAAATTGACAATTTTTGTTTGCCCCTAAAGAATGGGAAAACGCTTTACCTATTTCTTTTTTTCCAGTGAAATTTTGATTTTTTTCATGTATAAAAACATGAAAAAATGGCAGCTACCTTCCCTCAGTAGCCCTAGATATTTCATGCAATTTATTCTGTAGACTATTGGTGTACATGAATTAAATCTATGACAACTCAGGGGCTGCCTGAGCACTAAATGACAAGTCTAAAACTCATTTTTCTCTTGTCTCCAGTGAGTTGAGAAGGAAGCAAAGTGGTTCAGTCTTTCCAGCTTGAACTTTAGGAAAAATCCCCTGCTCCACCACAGACCTTCTGTGTGTCCAGGATGTGGAAAGCTCCTCAGGATTCAGGTACACAGATTTCAGCCCAAATATCAATTTTCAGAACTTGTAATAGTAGGTCTTTGTAGCATCTGAATATCTCCCAGAGAGGGTCCAAAGTGACTGAGCTCCTGCTGGGCCAGCACAGAAGGGCTGTCACTCCAAGAACCTGCTTTTCTTTAAGCACCCTGCGATCTGGGTTATGTGTGCTGCCCTAGGTTTGGTGCCCCACACTTCCCCTCCAGCACCAAGGACAGAACAGGGTTTGCAGTGGCCTGGCAGGTCTGTTCTCTATTCAAGAGGAGCCAGAGCAGTGTCCAACCCCCTCCAGGATGTTGGAACACTACTTTGTGCCACAAAAAAGTTTTCACCCAATACCAAGTCCAAAACCTCAGCTCTCTCCCGCAATGGAGCACTGGAGCCTCTCTAAAGACCAATGACAATCTTATCCCTCTTGTGCAGCACAGATGTTGTCCTGCTCAGATCCCTGGGGACAATCTGTGTTCCATTTCCTTGGCTGCTTTAGATGATTTGAATGGTGATTTTTGCCACCTGCTGCAGTGCCCAGTGCATGGCGGTGTGCACATCTCTTCCCTCTCCGTCCTGTTGTGGATGTTGCTATTTGCATGGGATGCTTCTTATCCAAGCACTCAAAGTTGAGTGAGGTTTTTGCTGGAGGAAAGTCCTGAATATGAAGCAATCACTCACTGATTGATTCTTAAGATTATGAGAGACTTTCATACATAGTTACCCCACACTAAGTGGAACC
Organism: Climacteris rufus; assembly: GCA_013398175.1. Taxonomy (NCBI): domain Eukaryota; kingdom Metazoa; phylum Chordata; class Aves; order Passeriformes; family Climacteridae; genus Climacteris; species Climacteris rufus. The sequence goes on along the minus strand of VZRZ01005564.1, from coordinate 207,815 downwards.
ACTCTCACAGGAGTTAATGAGTGCTTCTGTCCTCCTTCCCTTTGCCATCACATGGTTGTCTCAAGGCTGCTTCCAAGGTTTCTGTGGCAAAGGTATGGATTACTCCAGTCTCCCTGTGACAGACAACATCTTGAAAAAGTAGCACAGGGAACAGTGCCCTTACTACCCACACTGCTCTTTGAGTGGCCTTTATGTAGTGTCCAGGCTGCTGACTGGAACTCAGACCACTTTTCACACTGAGTCACACAAAAAGTAGAGTTGTCGAGAAATGTCTGCTCTATGAGAAACATCCAGGAGGATGCATGAAATTGGTGTCAGCCTGCTCAGCTCTGTCAGGAGTTCAGTGCTCGAGGGCAGCCCTTCAACATTCTTAATGAAATTAAAACTGAAGATATAGACAATTCCATATAGAAAACTCGTAAAAGGTTTGAGACAGGAGCTGAGGTTGTGACTGGATGATCCAAATGTGGGATTTTGGCACAAATAGCTGCAGCTCAAAAACCCTGCATGGATTTTTGGATGACTTTAGTTCATAAATCTTTCTGTAATCAATAGGGTCAAGGCACTTGCACATGCTTTGGGACCTTCACTTTAGGTCAGCACCTTCTTACCTGTAATATGGGAATGTATATAACAGAGTGCTACATGGAATAGCACTCCCACAGTACGGTGGGAACAGAAAGTGAGGAAAGCATGTGGGGAGAAACAGACAAGCAGTGAATGTGAGGGCGAAAGGAACCACTTGAAGCAGAAGACTTGAGTGCTACTAAACCGAAGATACCTTAACAGCAGATTTGTGATTTGATTTGGCCCATGAGTAAATCTCACCCAGACTGCATCTAGGCATGAGATGTCCTAAAGAAGTCTTGTATTTTCTAGCATCATCCCAGTCTGCTGGGGAACAGCTGCAGGTCACTATCAGAGTTTTCAACCCTGAAGTCAACATGTAGTAGCTGCTACAGTACGTCCTGCAGAGCACTCCTCAGCAAATTACCCAGTAGACCTCAACAGAAATTAATTACATAGCTGTGGCTTAGCCTATAATGTAATCAATAGTCACATCACTGTGTTATGCAGATGTAACTGCCTGGTTGCAGAAAGATTCTCCAGCACAAGGTGGTTTGGGTTTATATGTCATTATTTAATGATCATTAGCCCCCCAAGGATCAAAACTTACCTTAAAAATCCTGCTGCCAGTGATGTTGGAATGTTTGCCCTTCATACTATATGAACAACTGGTGAAAGTTTCTATGTCTAAGGATCATCTTAGAAATTAGTTTCTTTCAAGTTTTCATGTTGCAGGAAAGTATTTTGCAAATTATTTTTTTAAAATGAAACTCACCTGCTGATGATGAAGCTAACACCTGGGTGCATGTGGAGAGTTCAAGAGAGTGCAAATCAAAATCAATTACAAGTTGATTGACCTGCCTTACCAATAAATCATCCTGGCCCACTTTGAATGCCTCAGGGATCTCAGCTTGTCTGCACTAGGGATTTGCTTTTGCCCCACTGCAGCCATCACTAATCCAAACCATTGGTTGCATTCCATCTTTGGCAATTTACTCTGGTAGGAGGATGTTCTCGTGCAGTGCTGCTAGCATACCAACATTGGGGTGGAAGGGCACATGAGGAAGAGGGACTGGTCTTCTTCCTTAGCAAGGTGAAAATTTTTGTTGATGTGGGTTCTTCTGGGTACTTCTTCGTGGTGTGATCAATGGCCTCCAATGCGCACGAGGATGCAGCTGTCCACACTGTACTGCGGCTACTGCTGCCTGCTGCTTATCTGGGTTAGCAGAAGCACTTGGGTTTAGGCTTATTTTGGATTAAATAACATACAAATTTAAAGAAAAGCTTCTACTCCTGAGGACCTCCTTAGGCAAATAAGTCTTTAAGCATTTATAGCTGGCTCTACAGCCACTGCCACTGTCAAGAACATTTCTTTTGAAATGGCATTCTCTTTCTAGAGTTCTTTGATCGGCGTTGTCATGTTAAGTGGGAACTATGACCTTCACATACAGTGCAGAGAAGCAGATTAACCTTAAATACAGATGTAATTTGCAAAATCTTGTTTCTGCAATATGTATTTTCCCTTTGACAAGTCAATACTTTTTAACAGATACATTTAGGTTCATTCTAGCTATAAAGTTCAGATTTGGATCAAGAGGAGGACTTTCTGAAGCATTCTCTTTTGGATCATACTAGGACTTAACATTGATATTATCTTGGTATGATGAGACTAATTGCAGGCTATGTAGAAGGTATTTCCTTTTACCAGCTTTTCAGAATAACTCAATGTACTCTGTGCTAACTACGAACGGCTCATTTTCCTGCTTTATAACACCTTAAGTACAGCAGTTCTCCTGTTCCTATTCATCTCTCTGTGCTGAACTGTCCCATTCTCTTTGGTTCCTTTCATACCAAAACCATATCAGGTTCCTATTCATCTTGTTTCCTGCCTCTGCTGTATCCTTTCCTAAATGGGGTGTGCAAAATGCTGTAGCTGCAGCATGAGCATTACTGATGATTATTGTGGGACTGTGTCATCTCTATTTCTTATTCTCTCTTTAAAAATCAGGATAGTGTTCACCTATTTTTCGTTTAAAGGCAATTAAATTCTGAGCAGATCTTTACATTAAATGATCAACAGTGCTGCCTGGTGATTTATCCTTAAACATCAGCGTGTTTGCATTCTTCCTGTGCCAGTACAGAATGCCTGAGATCACACTACACAGTCTTCCATTTTCTTGTGTCATATCAGCACTTAAAATTAAACAACTGATGAGCACATTTTGCAATTGGCTGAATTTCTCCATTTTATTTTCTTCTGGGATTTTGATATGTCTGGCAGGGGATGCAGGATATGAAGGAGACAGTCCTTCAGACTGTGAATTATCTAGGAATAGCAGTAAGGCCTGCATCAGAGGAGAATAACAAGACATCTTTTGAGTCTAGTAGGGAGAGTCACTCTAATAATCCCAAATGTAGAAGTGTGTGGAGGTTTTTTTTGATATGATGAAAAGGTAAATGCATTGGGTTTACGTGACAATGTTTTGGTAGCAGGATGGCTGCAGGATTGGTTTCTGTGAGATGAGACCAGGAGCTGTTCCCATGTGGGGCAGAGCCAGTTCCAGCCAGCTCTAATATAGATCCAGGGCTGCCCAAAGCTGAGCCTGTCAGTGATGCTGATAGGTCCTCTGTGATAATGGACTGAAAAAAAGCTGAAAAATACCATGTGCTTCTGGTCAGCTTCCTTTTCACCTGGTCTTGACTAAAGAACCAAGCACGAGTCTAAGCCAGAGGAGACTTTCCTTATTGTATTTGTTTTCTTTTCCTTCAGACCACATTATATGAACTCATGGTACATGAACCAAGCAAGAAAAGTGCAGTAGTAAGAACTCTGAAGGGCTTTAGTATTGCATTAGTGAGCTTTGCTCCCCTTGGTATAATATAAAAATGGCAAAGATGGTATGGAATGAACATTTTTAATAACTCTCCTAAGTGTTCTATTAGCTGAGAATGCAGAAACTAGGGAAGCATTTTCAGTTGCTGAGTAAAAACAATTTAGGGTGTAAATGTACTTCCAGATCCGCATATAGGAATCCTGCCAACTAGGCTTGTGTTAATTTTATTATTTTTTAGAAAAGTTTTAGTAGAGAATTTCATGACACAAAAGGACTGGAAGTTCATGACACAAAAGTATCATGTCAGTGTATCTAGTCAGTGTGTTTTCAAGGCTAAGAATAGCCTGCAATCTGTGCCACACTGTAATGGTTGATGGTCACCTCCCCATGCTGGACAGAAGTCAGGGCTCATGCTGGCTCTCTGAGATGTCTTCTGTCCCAGGTTTTCACCTGAATGCTTTCAACCTCAGTCTCTGAGACCTGTCAACTGCCTTGGTGAGTACTGATCTTCAGACACATCTGGAGCCCCTTACAGGTGCTGGTGGAACCAGTTTGGAGTGAAATTGCTGTAAATATATTTCTAGGTATACATATATATTATATGTATATATATAAGAGCATAAAATGCTTATGCAGCTAATTAAAGGCAACCATGACACTGCTTGGCATGTTGATATAATGCCATTAAAGTGAAATGTCTGTCAAACACCTGCTGCTCTCTGCGACCTCCTACCTGGCAGCACTGCAAGGACTGAGATTAGAGGCATGCACAGCAGAAAAGCTGCTGTGTGGCATGCTTTTATTTCAACCAGTTTATGCCACACACAGCACAAAACACTGTAATTTTTATTTTCAATTCTCCTTTAAAGTCCTCGGTGGTTGTATTTATCTTTGTTGATACTTAGATACCATTGTGAACAGGGATGATGCTTCTTAATAATGTATTTCTCTCCCTCTCTCTCCTTTCTTATATGTATTAGAAAAAAAAATAGATCAAAGAAATGATTTTTGCTTAGGAGGCACAAAATTCATGATTATCCCGATCTTTTCAGGAAGGCTCAGAGGAAGACTTATACATTGACCCACTATTGATTACCTCTTTCAAAAATGTTATGCAGAAAAACCTCTCAGACTTTCTGTACAGAGTCTGACCTTTAGTAAAAGGCTAATCATGCCCTAGATAAGCTTTTATAAAATTAGAAAATATCTTAATTTTAGGTGCCAGTGTAAGCAGGAAAACTACTGTTGCCCAATGTGAGTGACCTGAATTTGAAATAATGACAGAAATGTAACTGCAGATATCAGGATTATATAGGTTAGCTGCTTGGGCACTTCCTAAGAATCACTAAAACCTTCACTAGATCTGAACTGGGACAGTGGACAAATACATTTCTGACAAGGAGGAATTTTTATGAGTTGCATTTCCCTGCTCATATGCTAGGATCCACTGGGCAAGTATCTCCTTGACAGTAGAAACATACACAATGAGATTTTTTGAATTGGATCACTGGTCTTTGTATAAGATGTCTTTATGGAATTGGTAAATGGCAAGGATAAGGATACGCTACCATCTAGTGGATACATCGTAAAATTATTACATTTGTATTTAACACATTTTGTGACTTGAATAGCTAAACAAAAGACAATCAAACTCAACTCTCACATGCTGAAAGCGCTCTAAACATACACATTCAGACTGATTTAAAAAAACTTGCTGTGCTTTCTTCTGGTGCCTAAAAGCAGCTTTGCTTGTCCCAAAGGTAAAAGTGACAAGACAGATAGTACTGTATTTGACAGGTGTCCTTATTCCTTATTGACCTCCAGGATACAAATATACAACCACACCTTAGTAGCTGTGTGGCAGTTTGAAGGTGTAAGCACAGAGAGAGGTCTAAAATAGGCAAAAGGGAGGAAATAAGATACTTAAATATCATGGCACATGTCTTAAAGCCACAACATAAAATACTCAGTGTAGTAGTTAAGACTCAGCAATTGCTAAGGAGGGAGCACAACTTTCTTTATATCTCTGCTATACCCAACTGGCTTCAGCACAGTGATTTCTAACCTGAGCTGCCATGATTGTCTATGGAGGAACAGGGCCTCAGAGACATCTTGATCTGCTGATGTACCTCTGTGTACACTGAGCTTTTTGTGTGATGTGGGTAAGATTAACAGGAGTAAGTCACACAAAATATGACTTCCGAGTCTGATCTAAGTTGGTGGAATCATCACTGCAAACTGGACAGACAGAAAAGGTATGGAGTTGCTGGATGCATCCACATGTGTTTGTTGCTCTGAGGCCTGGGGCTCAGTTACAAGGGACATGGTAGAAAATGCAAAACATATGGATAAAGAACTGGGGACCATGTTCCGTAGATGTACATTCTTGTACAGGAAGTACTCACATCAGAGAGTGAGAGATAAACACAAAAATAGAGCAGCCTGGTCTACCAGGCTTGTGGATTACACAGATGATGCTCTGATCTGATCAGGTGATGTAACTCCCTGTGATAGTGGCTTCAGAATAATTTATTATTGTCTAATGACGAGACATGACAAAGATCTGCCTTACTACCTGAACCACAGGTATGTCTACAACTCAGTTTCTTAAACAATGGAAATATGAGTTGGGCTGTGTGCCAAACATCTTCGTGCTGCCTGCCCTGACCCTCCATATCTGCACAGAGAATAACGGGTGTGTGCTGTGGGATGAGCATGTGTTAGGTGCCTCCCTGCAGGGATGCAAGTGTCAGGTCTCCCTGCTATCCCATGCAGGGATGTGCCATGAGCTGAAGGGAGTGTTGGGAAGGGTGCTGTGGAAGCTGGAACCTTCATGCTTTCAGCACTGAACTAGTATAGGGGAACAGGATACTGAAACCACGCTTTGTATGGACCTGCAGCACTGCATCATCTGTGAAGCAAAGACGTGGTGGGCTGACATTTCAAGATGTTGTCTTGAAACGACAAAATCATGAGACATATTCTGTTTGGTTTTGAGCCGTCTGTCTCCAGTGGTGTTAGTAATACAGGCACAGGAGCACGTAGTTCAGTACCGGTATTTACCAGATAGTTTTTCACCCAGCTTTATGGGCAAGGTATGCCACTTCTGCTATTTCAGAGCAACTGAAACTAGCCCAGGAAGCCAGTTCTTTGTTACAAATTCTTTCCTAGACTTAATAACATGAAAAATACAAGACTCTTATCTACCTTGTCAAATTCATCAACAGTTGCTTTCTTTAACTCATTGTCTGTGTACCTTTGGACCAGCCCAGCTGAAGGTTTCTCAACCTGCTGTAGCTGTTTTGATCACTCCATTTCTGTGCCTAAACAGACACACAAAGCAACAGACAGAGGGGAGGTTGAAAAGGAAGCTTTACTCACAATCAAATTCAGGTGGACAGTTGTAATTCTGCCAGACTGGAGCAGCAGTTCCTTCCTAGAGGCAGCAGTCTCCTTTCTGGTCCATTGGTTTCTTGTTGGCAGCTGAAATTGGAAGGGAAGTCTTCTACATTAATGATGTTTCCTTCCATCTCTTGGTGGCAGGAGACAGCACAAAAAGCATTAGATAAACAGGCAAAGTCCCAATCAAGACTCCTTCAAGTTAAACAGTGAGATGTAGTAAATGCCAAGGCCTGATGTTTGCTGTTAAAGCCCACGGGACTTAGTGAGAGGGCATTGAGACTACAGAAAAAGACAAACACAAAATAAGATTTGTGGAAACTATCCACCTCTGATAAGGTAGAAGCTCTATACTTTTGTAGATTTTTATATTTCTGCTCCACGGAAACCAAAGAAATCCTCCTCTTTTTCTAGTAGTCTTTGTCCTAATGATCTTAGCCCGCCAAGGTCATACCAGTGAAGTTTGGTTCCCAAAATAATGTGCCTAACTTTCATGAAGTCTGTCCAGATAGGATATTTTATGATAGGTCTGTCTAAAATGATCTTCTGTAGAGGTCTATTCCACATGAGTCACCTGCTGCCTGTCACCCTTCATGGCACCAGCACTGCAGAACAGCCATTCCTGAACCAATCCTGAGAGAAACATTCCTATTGTTTGGAATATATATAGGATATGACCACTTCTGGTGTTACAACTACCTCAGTACCCAAAGGCTAAAAATTATGCCCAGTGCTACAAAAGGTTCCCAGATTGTAAGAGAAGCCTCTTCTTCCCCGAATTTTTGCAAAAAAGGGCACAAATTAAGGACATAATAGTATTTATACATATATTTTTTTTCCTGACTTGCAAATAATACAATGTTTCTCCAGGAAAAATACCCACTGATACCACTAACCACAAACCACTTGATTTTAATATAGTGAGGTGTAGACATAGAATAAGTTCTCAGAACTCAACAAATCAAGGATAACATGTAATCAGAGGACACATTTTTGTGAATTGAGGTGTTTTGTGAGCAAGATGTGAATATAAAATATACTGGCATGGAAGAGATCTGGCTAGAGATTCCCCAAGACGTCAGATCTGAGGTGCAGCAGCTCATACATCTTGAGGAATACGAAGTAAAGGACAAAGTGCTGAAGAGGTAAGAGGGAGAAGATATTAAGAGTCCTTATGCTGACATGTTTGATAGCTTCCCAGGATGGGGAAGTTTTCTTTTGACCCTTTTACTTCGCCTGGTTTCTGCCTCCACTTACGAAGATTTACTTCTCCTAAATTTCTATCTACTGCTGCATTTGAATGTTCACCCCGTGGCTGCACCAGCTCACAGTCATGTGCTTGCCTCTGTTGTGGAGAATGGAAACATTTAAAAAACCTTTCCCCCACCCAGTGCCTGTGACCTTGCATTGAACAGAGCTACTCAAACAGTCAGAACAAAAGCCAAATGCAGACCTGAAACCTGCCTTTGGGTTTTGTTATGAACTTGAAACTGAATTTTACCATAAGTTTTATGAGCCTTGTCTGAGTTGGAGGGGACCTGGGCTGATTTAAGGTTTTACAGGGAACCACTCGATACTCAGAGGCTTAATGTGATTTTGGCTTGCAACAAGCAGTTCTTGGCTGACTTCAGGCGTTTGAATCCCACATCCAAGGTGAAATCCAAGGGCTATGTAAACTTAGAACAAACCGAAGGTAATGTGTGCACACGCTCACGCACATACGAGTGGCGTCTTAATGCACATTGCCAAATTCTACACGGGACTGTGGCTCTGTTGAGGAACATCGGGACGTGTCTCCTGAAGCACCACTCCAGAGTTGAGCAGCCTGGCAAAATACGAGTTGTAGACAACTAAAGCTCAGACCCTGCCCTTCTGTAAACAAACACCACACTCTCCGTATGTTTGTGGAGTAATAGTGACATCCTGTGGCCAGTCCCGATCAGTCCCAAGCACGGACAGGCTGTTTATTCCTACTGGTGTTAGGCACGAGGACCTGCTGGAGAAAGGATGAAGGCAGAGCTGGAGAGGGAAAAACTTCAACCTTCCTTGATCTAGATGTTAAATTTCAAAGGAGAGGAAAGAGTTACAACCCACTTGCTCTTTAGTCATAATCCAAACATTAAGGCCCTTAGCTAATTTAAATGTAAAGTGATTTTAAACATGCTTTCAGAATCTGAGCATAGAAATGAATACCCATGGGAGGCGCCGGGCATAGCAACTGGAAGGGGGAATAGGGAAACTAAGCTTGGAGCCTGGAGCGAGGAGAGGCCACCGGTGAGGTGGGAGTCAGGGATGTTTAAGACCATCCTCCAGAGCCTTCTGAGATGATCCAAATAAACCAAGTATAAAGGTACAAGCAGGAGGTAGCACTGAAATGGAAGAGCAGTTTCATTTCCCAAGCATGCTGTATTTTGATGTTAACAGGCGCGGCCGTGGCACCGTGGCAGGTTCAGTGAGGGACGGCTCTTTTTTCCCCTTACAGTCGACACGTTCTCGCTCAAGTATAGAGGAAATATACTGCCAGCTAAGTCAAGTATAAGGATTGCCCAGAAAAGAGAAAATTTAAGAGGGGAAAAAAATAGGTGTAGGGCAGCCAATAAATTGTCAATGAAGAGAGAAAGCAGGCAAAGAGAGCAGCTGGCTACGGCCCAGCAGAAGAAACTCAGTGCCTGGGAGACCAGCTTTCTGTGCTACATTATTTCAAAAGCCAGGGAGCCACTGGAGTTCAAGGAGAGAAGGAGCTGGACAGCCAAGGTGACTTTCCTTACTGGTACTCTCATTTTTATTGCCTAAATTATGATAACTCGTGTGATGTGGCAGAGATGCTGTTCCTGCCCTGAGGTGTCCACCAGTGTTGTTTTATGCCTTGGACAGTGTGATCCAAGGCCAGCCAGACTCAGGAAAGCTAGCTAGACATGAGGAACACAGTGTGCTGTAAGATTATGACTGAGCTGAGTGACAGAAGGGAAATATAAAAATGCAGAGAGTGTCAGAGAGAGAAAACGGCTTCCCCATCATGCAGAGGAAAGAAGGAGTGGGGAAGAGGTGAAGTTGTGATGTTTTCCAGTGACCACAACTTCCTTGTAGAATTTGATTTTCCCAAGATATTTCCTGAATTGCACAGGCTTGTTATATGGGACAGAGCTGATGTTATATCTGGTCTTTCAGAAAGAACATTCACTCTTGCAAATATTTGATTTGCATTTGGAGCCTACAAGGCAGTGGTGGATACAATGTCATCCCTTGACACTGACTTGAGGTTCAAGTACTGTTTCCTATGGGGGTAAGGGACTTGTTTCACTGAACAGCTGGCAAAAGCAAATGATTGAGTGAACATGCAGAGTTTTAGACTACTCTCACAAGATGGACTGAATTTCAGGTGATGAGACTAGTCTTACATCTTCTTCTCAGATGGCTGTAGAAAGCCACAAGCATCAAATCAGGGATCTGATAAAGAAGAACCATTCCACCAAACCAAAAAAGAAGTAAAATTTGCACAAACCTCAGATTAACTACAAACCAGTCCACATCCCTGGTGGCTGGCACAGCAAACTGTGGGCTGATACACTGGTCTGTAATTCAGTGTCTCTGAGAAACAGCAGAAAGACCAGAGCAACTGAGGGAAGAGTCAGTGAGGTAAAACATGACAGATGCAAGAGTACTACTAATGTGGCCCTGAAACAAAACAGCTACCTGGAGAGAGGGTTTGGGGACTGAATGCTGACTGGAAGAAGCTAGGAACTGTAAAAAGTGAAAGAGGCTCCTGTTGTCTGGTTCTCTGCCCATGCTCTGGGAAGCAAGGCTTCATGTATTTCTGTAAAATAAAAAGAACTATGTCCAAAATAGTAGATCATCATGATTTTCTCACTCTACTGGGGACAACCCACAGGGCTTTGGATTTGATCTAGCTGCTTGGCCAACAGCAGCTTTGGTCTGATAGACTAGCAAAGTCTCTGTGGTGAGTTTGTCATTGCTGCTGATGCAGTGCCCTCCAAATACCTGCCTCTCCTCACTGTTCTGCACAATTCCTGAATTAGGCTGTGGTGCCAGGTAGCAAATTCTCCCACTTGCTATGCTCTGATTGAGTTTGTAGGTCTTACAGACACAGAGGTAATGCTATTAGTTTCAGGAGTGGGATTCTTTGATCTGATCATTAACTTTCTCCATTGCTCCTTGCCCCCTTTGCTGTAACTCTTTCCTGCTGCATCCACAATGTGGTACTTCTGCTGGAATGGTAAGAGATAGGAGTCTCTTAACCAGCTGCTGGAGCTCCCTACACCTTACCAAAGCCTGAGGTTTAAAAAGCAGCTTTCAGGATCTGTCATGTTAGAAGAAAGTAACATGCTAAGATTTAGCCCTCCTCTTGCTGAGAATTTCCTTTTGTTAAATGGGAATGTAGACTTAAAATCAAACATTTGATTACAAGTGTCAAGTGTACGCAGCTGGACCATGCCTGATTCTAAATCTGACCTGTAATAAATATTGTTGCTAAACAGAGCACATCACAATAAAATTCTAGGGATCTCTTCAAAACATAAAAGCATAGCTGGCCACTAACATATCAAAGATATTTAGGAGGGACAAGAGTTAAGGAGAAGTCCTAAAGAAACACTCTTCCATGCCTTGAGATCCTCACATTGGTGAAATTGATGGAAGATCCTTGGTTTTTCATATTTATTTCTCCCCTGCTTTTCTTTCTCTCTGTCTCTTTCCCCTGTCCTGCAGCTGCTTTTCACTGTAGCCTTGAGTACTCAGCACACAGCTGTCTCCCTGCCAATAACCTCTACTCCTGGAGCAGTGCTGGGTAAGTGTGTGTGTGACCTGGTTCATGTGGTCCATGGCCCCCTGCTTATGGTCCGTGCTAGTCCTGAACCATTTACAGCCTGGCGGCGTCTCAGGCTGCAATGGTGCGTCTCTGATGGGCCATGCTGGAATCATCAGCAGTCTATAACTGAATTCTCTGCTGTGGAAGAACCCTTTCCCTGAAAGTGCCTCTTCCATTTTATCCCACTCAGTGCTCCCAAACTGTTCTCTGCCTTTTTCAGACCAGGGTATAGTGATGTCTAGGATTCTCACTGTTTTGGAGCAATGGGCACGGGTGGGGTGGCCCCAGGGGAGGTTGGGTATGGACAGGCTGGAAGTGTCCTTGTGGCCCTGAGAATCAATGCCAAACAAACACATCAGTGCCTATTAAATTAAATAAGCAATTAATTCAAGTCGTCCTAAGCTTAAGCCAATACTTTCTTCAAATAACTGGTTACTAGCATGCCCCCAAATTGGCTTGACTAAGATGAGGTGCTACTATCTCCACCTAGAGGTTTTTTGCATGGAAGCTGGTGTAGCTACATGAGAAGGAGCTTGTTCTCAGGCGCAGTACCTGTCTGGACTCCACAAAAGGCAGAGGAAGAGCAGCAAGAGCAGCGTGGTGCATGTCTTCATTAGGGAAGTTTCACAGAGCACAGTCACGGTGCTGGTAACACATATCCGACATCACTTTCTGCCTCAGACAATTCATTGCTTCCTGTACGATAACTGGAGCACTGGAAAAGAACATATTAGAGCAAGATGTGAAACCTAGCAGTTCTGTTAAGGTTAGAAAAATTCTAGCTGAGCTGCAGCAAGAAAACAAGTTTTAAAATGCCAGCTGAGGCAGAAGGTTTTGTCTCATTGGAACTCTACTTATTCCATGCTTGAACAGCTCTTGCAGCAGCAGGAATTTGAGTAAACCTATGTATACAAAGGACAGGCTTAGTAGATATGAAACTGGTATTTATTTATTGAAATTAATTTTGGCTACTTTTCCTGTTTCTCTCCAGGAAGCCTTGTTGGTGGCAGGTGGGAATTAAGATAGCTGTATTTCTGATACCTATATCCATTATCTATAGTCCAATCTGAAAAATTAAAAAGGACAGTTATTGACTAACACTAAAAAATGTGAGGGGTTTTGAAGAAATTTGAGCTACTTTTTATTATTTTTTTTCTTATACCCTGAAATAATGCTGTGTTTGATTTCTATTTCACAGAGGAAAATGAAACCCTGGGACGAATATATTGGTCCCTGGAAGGCAATTCCTGTAAACAAATTAATACAACTCAGGCCTACCTTCTCTACGTTTTGTTCCTTTTCTTGTGCAGCTTATTGATTGATTTACCTGAGGGAAGAGATTCCTCTGACTCAGATACTAAGCAAGTTCTTAAGGAAAATATCAGCTTTAAAAAGGGAGCAGAAGAAAGAGCAGCAGTTGCAAAAATTGCTAATCTTTCATTTGCAGGAGCCACTGAACATCTGGATAGTATGAAGCTCCTTTAACCCCCCGAGTGCAGAAAGAATTAGCACCAAAGGGCAGCCCATGCTAATTCAGTGCCATTAAACTTGTATAAGCTAGAAGAATGTGATGTTATACTTCCATAGGGCCATATGGATACCACTCTGCACTTTGTATCTATCAGAGTGACTAGCAAAACTAGTTCAGTATTGTACAGTATGGCTTTTAGAAAGATAAAATAGCCCCTGTGCAATATTATACAGTATTACACATGTCTATCATATCACTTCTCAGAACCAACCTACCCTTTCAAGTATAGGTGGAGAGCTTGTCTGCTGACATGTAACTGTTGAGCTTCCATATTCAGAAGAGTGAAGGCTAAATATTGCAATAAAAACAAAGGCTTGATTATTATTCTTTTTTATTATTAGGAACTCTTTCTTTCTTTTTTTTCTTTTTTAAGGAACCTGGAATTTTATTAATCCTGCTGACTAGAGACTTTGTTTTCAGATGAGTTTTTATCTTATGTCTCCAGCTTTAAAATATGACTTCCTGCTAATCTTGCTGCTCCCTTCATTCACCTTTGTCTATAACAAAGGGGAAAAGGTAGCACTTCCCTTGGAGCCCCCTTCATAGCATTCATGTTACTTTCAGTTAAGCCCTATTTTAGTTCTCTCTGAATATCATTTTTCTCAATGGTGAAAAGTGAATAGGCTTTGCTTTCAAAGTCAACATTATCTGTGCTCAACAGTAACAATATACTAAAGATTTTATAGTGATGTTCTCATGTAGATTTGAAACTGTTTTAACAAAGACAGAGAAATTATTTCTAGGCCATTGGCTCAAAGAACAGCCATACACAGAATTTAAGACTGAGATTTTCAAATTTGGCCCCACCCCCAGCCTGTCAGGGCCTGACAGCCAAGATGCACAACCCTGAGCAGCTTCTCTGCTGTGAGTCAGTATCAATATCTTCTACTGGAGTTATTTTGCTCTGATATAGGTATAACTTAGGTATGAATGATTCCTAGTAAGATCAGTCAGCATACACCTTACATCCTTCAGTAGATGCTTTCACATGTTAGTAAAATTAAAAAGGATTATCAATCAGAACTACTTTAATCACAATAAACAGGAAGGGGAACACTGGTTTGCAAAAAAGTCTGACTTCAAACTACACTGAATTATGCAAAATCACAGTAATCCTTAACGTCCCCTATCACTGTAGGAAGCCTCCTCACTGAAAATGTGACTGCATGGGAAGAAGTCTCTGGATAACACTTTAGAGACTCAAGGCAAAGCTAGACTCCAGCTCTTGGAGTTCCCTGGGGCTGGGGGTTTACGTAAGGACTCTGCACTTGGATCGAGGCTCAGGATGTGCTTGTTTTCTCTCCTACAGTGGTGAGTCAGATCAGATCCGATTCGCAGGCTCAGCCTCCCGCTGGGCAGTAAAAACACCGTGCTCCTTTTGGGTATAGTTTCCAGCTCCAATATAAACACTGAGAGCAGCCAAACTATGGTCAAAAAACATCTAGAATGAGCACACTGGGTTGCAAGGGGGATGTCAAGAGGCTGTCGCTTCAGACAGTGCACCCTGCCGAAACTTCTCACATGACCTTCAGCACACAGACAGCTCTCTGCTCCTGTCAAACCCAGGAGAAATGTTTGTACATTCCAGTTAATTGTGAAGCTTGGCAGCAGAGCAGCAGAAAATGACTGCAAAGCACAAAAACATCAGAGAGCTGTAGAGTGGCCTGCAAACTGCACAAGTTTAGGGGGTCTGAATTCAACACATCCAGGCCCAATTCAGAAGAAAACCTCCTAATTAAATCAACCTAACCCCGTGAATTATATCCCCAAAAAATCCCAGAGTCAGATGCCAATGTTACTTTTTTTTTTAGGGGCGATAAGCCTGATGAATACAGCCTTATTTTTTTCCCCTGGATTATTTGTGTGCTTTGTCAGACTTGCCATACAGTCCTGCCCTCTAGAGCCCTTTAAAATGACACACCTTATTGTGGTAGCTTGAAAGGTAATTCACAAATCCCAGGAGAAACACTCCTCCTTTGGCACAGGGGCTCTCAAAAATCACCTGTCACTTGGAGCTTCCAGGCTACACCTCCCATCTTGTAAGGCCCCTGGAGCAGGCTATGCTGTGCTAATGAGAATATCAAAGTAATTGCATTGCAAAAGCCAAATGTCATGTTTTGAGCTATGTTTTCTCTGAGGTGAGTATCCAGCTGAGATACTCAGTCCCACAAGAGTTCATTCCCAGCACTGCTTACAGGCTTCAGGGGAAGCACAGTCTTTGGTCCTAGAACGCAGAGTAGATGCCTTTTTTGTGTCCACAGACCACAGAGAACTTAGTGATTTCTTTAACAGTGAAGGAGAGTTGACATGTAAACCACAACGGGCTGCTGCTTTTTTTTTGAGTGAATGCTCCATGGACTTAATCAGACTCTGGGTTTGTCCATAACAAGCTCAATAGTTGCTATTTGCTCTTAGATCCTCAGCTTCATTAAATGTAAAAGTTACAGCTTTTGCCAGCAGTTACTTGCATCTAGATCTATAAAGGCTGTTCTGTCTCTCTAAGATGAGACATAAAACAGAGGCCTTGACCATCTGTGGTCGTTAAGGATCCCATGGCATGCTTCAAAATGTGAAGATGGTGGCTTTTGTCTCAGGACCAAATTCTGTTCTGAGTAACTTAATTCCTTCCACCCCAAAATTCACCCACAGCTTTTAATAAAAGATACATAGTTTTCTTCAATGTTCATAATTGTAGTGGTGGACTGCTAGTTGGTGGCCACATTCTATCCCAGAAAATATTATAGCAGTGGATTAAATGAAGTGTGCAGGTACACGTGTTCATCTTGTTGGTCACAACAAGACACAGAGCAAGCCTGTCTCAGCACAATAACATACACACACACTTGAAAGCACGTAGCCCAGAATTACAAGGTTTTAATTTTTACTTACTTACGGAATTAGAAACCTGATATGTTACAGATCATGAGCCTTTGCTGATCAATAGAGAGGTGAATCCCATTGGAGAAGAGATAAGGTTTTCTGCAAAGGAGAGTCAGTCCTCCTATGTCTGGAAGCTAAAAACAGTGTGTAAAACCAGAATAAATTATGTACCATTACCTTGGTGAAATGTTTTTAATTTACTGCCCTGCTTGATGCTTGTGGTGGAACTTATACATGAGAAAAATAAGAAGGTCTGTATTTATCCTGAATGTGCTTTGTGTTCCATAATGTAATACATTGCACATTTACCATTCTGCCATAATGTTTTGGTTGACTTTTTTTTGGAATTCTCCTAGAAAGGGAATACATTTAAGCCCAAGATATCTGCAATTCCAAGTGAGTGAACTCATCTGTCTGATTTGTATGTCACTGCTGAGGTCCTGTTCTGAGCAGAGCCAAAAGGCTGTATTACTTGTTTATTTCAGAACATGTTGCAAGTACTCAGGACTTCTCTACCCATTCATGATCTTTAGAGAACTTCAGGCATTTTAGCTCTACATATCCTTTATCTGTGTGTAAACTATCCCTGAAATAGAAGGTAAGTCCATGGAAAAATGTCTGGCAAAATAGACACCATATATTGCAAAGTATGTGGAGAGTCCACTTGATTAAATAGGATACAATTATTTGGAGTTACATTTCTTTTAAACTCAGAAAGGTAGAACAGAAGATGGACTAACTACAGCAGTGCATGGAAGAAATTTGGACACTGCCTAGAGTACAGACCTCTCAGTAAAAAAACCAAACAACTACTAAAGCTGAGAAGTTACTGCCTGCTTTTCTGTCCACTTTTGTGGAGAGTGGAACTGTAGGTCTAAACATTGGAAATAATTTTTCTGTAAGCTTCAGTTATTCGTAATACAATAATCCTTCATATGGGCTATAAACTTTTGGTTCCCTTCTCTTCCAAGTGGCAAGATTGAAGTGAAATTTGGCAGTATTCTGTTTGTTGAAAAGAAAGGCCCTAGGTCAGATTCTGATCTCCCATTGGCCTTACACCTGTGAACTGACTCTGATGGTGTAAATTTTTACTTACTCCAGCATAAGCAATAACAGAATCAGACCCTGCATATGCTTTTTATCTAAAGCTGTGTTCCAGATGTGTTTATGTAGCCTGTTTTCAATAAAATGTGTGCATTTTATAATGTAAATGGATTTTTCTTTAATTATAACCATATGGACTGTTATTAAATTTTCATTTTAAAAGTGCAGATACAGCTAGCCCAGCCATATTGAAGCATCACAATGGGTTCACTTGACCAGTGCAGCTTTCACACAGCACCCAAGCAAATGCAAGACTCTTAAAGCTAGGAAAGGCAGGGAAAAACATGTGATGGCATCCTTAGGCATCAAAGTGTGTGTAGAAAATTGTGACCTCTTGATTTTCCTGATATTAGAGCTCCACATCCCATTAAGGTATTTGCCTCTCCTCTTTTCAAGAGGAGGCAAAATTAAGTGCAAAGCTGGTTCAGCATATTCCTGCAAGCTGAGTGATCACTACTACTGGGCCCTTTTGTCTGCCTTTGCTACAAGGCAGCAGCCCTGCTCAGTGCTCGGCTTCTTTACAGATTTGGGCTGTGACTGGATGCCTTGAATCGAATAAGCTCTCAAAATCAGAGTTACATTCCTGGATTGGTCTGTTAGGCGAATCTGTGCCTATCTGGGCGGTGGGGGGGACAGCAGGCCTGGAACGAGCATATTCCTTCCCCCCACTTTCCGGCTCTGTGCTGTGATACCACATGCTGAGGCTCCAGGAAGGAAAGGTCAGCCTGCTGCTGCCCCTGAAGCTTTGTGCACAACATCAGCAGCGGTGCCTGAGGGGATGAGACCTCCCTGACTCTCTTGCTTGATGGTGTCCGTTCCTGAGGGTCCTTGTACCCCCCACAGCCTTTTGTGCATCTCTGCATCTAAGGGCTGATTCCCAGGCCCAGATTGGGGGATGGATTTCTCCAACAACAGAAAGATACAGGCGAGTTAAAAAGTTTGATTGATGGATTTTCCATTAGAAAAAGGAGACAGATTTGTTAATAAATAAATGTTTAAGAGAAAGATGTCAGTTTTGATGGAGTTTTTAATTTGATCTTCCTGAAATGAAGCATTTCATTAAGGTAAAAGAAAATTCACTTGGAAAACTTCTTTTAATTACACATCCACAGCTCCATGAAATTTGTGGCTGGTATAATTATCATTATGCTTATGCTTCTCATTAGCACATTTTGACATTATTAAATGGAAGGTTTTCCACTATTGTTCCATATTTTTTTTAAATTTATTATCTTTGTGTATGCGTTTTGTTTGCCTATTTGGAACAACTATTTTCAAATGAAATTGACTCTGAAAGTGAATTTTATCTGCCAAACCTGATAAAGATTCAAAGTTCAGTCATGCTTCTGTGCTGTAAGGATGCTTTCTTCCCTGAGCAACTGGGGAACACAGACTGTGCTTCTCTATTATTATTATTATTATTATTATTATTATTATTTCCTCACCCTTTAATTTTCACATTCTGAGTGTGTTGGATACTCATGTTTGACTCGTGTCTTCTTCAGAATACAGCTGCCAAGTGGTGGGGAAGTTCAGTCATCTCAGACTTGAACAAGTTAAGAATGCTTTTTCTCCTGGACTCAGCTATTGAGGACTCCTGGGCATGTTCAGCTGTGTCCCAGTAATGCATGGTAAAGGAAGAATGCTTGCACAGAACAGCTGTGCTGGTCAGAGTGTTCCTGTGCTCTCTTGCTGAGGGAAGAGTTTGATAAATGGAAAAAAATTTCTGTTCCTGGCCGTGGAGAAAGGACTCCTTCACTGTAGGGCTCAGGCTTTCTCCAGACCTTCCCAGGGCTGCAGTCATGAATGGTCGGTCTGGCTGTGCTGTGGTGTGTTATGAAGAAGTGAAAAGTGAGCTAGATGGCTGAGCTGCCCCATCTGCATTTTTTTTTTCATTTTAAAGTTTAATAAAAAGCCCATGTGGTTACAATTGAAAAAAAAAAATCCATTAATATTCCCAAAATGCTTCATATCTAAAGCAAAATGTATATTAACTTCCCATCCCCCATCTCTAGTGAAAACTAAGATACACTTTTTCATTGAATCAGTGAAAATCATTAAATAACTTATTACATCATCAACCCAAACCATGTACTTTTACTTACTTTTCTAATGACTAACAAATGAAGTTAACGTATCAATGTCTTTATAAGCATCATGGAAGAAAGGGTGGGGCATGTGAACGACGAATCTAAACAGAGATTCTTTCATATTTTTATAGATTTTAAATAGGGGTAGATGTTTCTGTCTGGAGACCAAATGTTTGAGGGTTTTTTGTAACAATCTTTATGTATTAAAAAAAATAAATTAAGTGGTATGGACAGCTACAGTGTGGGCTCTGGGGTTCTGGTCAGGTGATCTAGATGTGAAGAGATGTCCAGATGAAAAATCCTTTCCCTTCAGGCACATGTTCCATTATTTGGATCTCATCTGAACAGCACCAGTTCCACAAGGTCCTGAATGTGCTTTTTGGGGAGCAGTGGCAGAGTGGAATTACCATCAAGGGGCTTGGCAGTATCAGTCTGGCTGATGGTACCAGCGAAAAGGCTCATGGGCAACTTAATGGCACCTGTGCTCTGCGTGCAGAGACACTGAGGCTTTGCAGCAGCAGAAGGCATGAGTCCTTCAGCCCCTGAAGCCAAAGGGCTGAGTATGGGAGGGGTTCTCTGCACCCCCTGCAGTTTTAATTTCATCCAGCCTAGACAGGGATTGGTCTGCTAAAGAAACAATATCCCTAGAACAAAATGGCACTCCCAGCTGCAGAAAAACAAGAGGCAGTCACCTTTGAAGTCATTCTCAAGCCTGTCCCATAAACAGCCTGTCTGGATTCACAGTACGTCATCAGGTTCATCTTCCAGCCTGGGGGAGTTGTGTGTCATCACCTCTGCAGTGCGCCTGAACCCCAACGAGGGCTCCTGAGCCTATGTGTGCCATGGTGCAATGTGCAGTGCTGCTGCCAAAACACAAGACCAGCTGGTTTATTCATTTTACACAGTGCAAAAATGTTATTAAACTGCACCATACAGATAAGTGCTAGAAAAATTGCTAGGTTATTTTTTTCACATAAAATTAGCCAATTTGCTGGTGTATGTAATTGTAAAGAATGCAAAGCATCCCATTCAAGTGATTAACCTCTTAGTTAATAAAAGCAACAATTGCATGTGTATAAATAATATAATAAAAGGAACATTCATATCAACGTAATATAGCTCATACTATCCTGTTTCTCTCCTTAATTAGTAAATAATTCATCAAATTCTGCAATGAATTGTGCTCCCACCCACATTTCTTCATCCAATTATCGTGAAATAGGAAAGCAGGAGCCTTACTTCTTTGAAAAGGATGTGATAATGAAATTGTTCAATAGATCTTCTCAGCCCTCTGCTAGTCTAAATTAGTACTTTCTTGGGCATACTGTTTCTTTTGTTCATTTCCTCCCCTCATTCATTGCTTTTTTTTTTTTTTTAATTGAAGATATCTTCTATGTTAAATGTCATTTTATACTGACACACTTTAAAAGAAGTACATTCACCATGGTTTGTTTTCAGCAGACTCAGATGAAATTAATTCCACAGTACAGATGAATGGCAGCATTTGCTTGCCAAAGTGATCCTCCATGCTTTAGATTGTATCACACAAACAAAATTAAAAGAATGGTATAAAATACAAGGTACAAAAGACGATGTGTAAGCAAGCACTTACAAGATCTCAAATCCAGAATTCAGACTGTCCTTGAATGAATGTCATGTTTAAATAAGATTCTTTGTTACCTGATCAAATTGTGTTTCTTCCATTGGATCTTTGCAGGACATAGTCCCTGAAACAGTGAACAACTATCCAATGTTGTCTTTCAGCTGTTTGATGTGCAGTTGTGTGTTTTATGTATCTCACAACGTTCAAATCCTATTCAGAAGGCAGAATACCTCATCTCCTTGTGGACATGTTTATGGTGCACCTCACTGTAGTACTGGATGGCTCAAAAAATAAGGAAGAATATTTTCACAACACTGACATAAAATAAGAAAAGTCTGTGTTTTATAAATGGTGAACTAAGGCCCAAAGACATAAAGATCCAAAGTATCCAGCAATTTCAAATCCTGAATTTGAGGCATCAACAATCTGAACTTTCAGAACAAACCATGTGCATTTGTGCATATGAATATATATGATTCTTTTATATATAATGTGTGCTTAGGAGAATATGTATATGTATATTAAACAAAGCACAGCATCTATTTAAAGAACTGTCTTTATTAGTGTCCTCAACAGATTTGAGTGCTCTAATATTTCCAGTGAGGCAGCAAAACAAAGGCACCATGAGAACAGCCATCACTGAGCCAGGCTGCTGGTGCCTTGCTGGGAGTCCACTGTGATCACGGGAAGGAAGAGCTCCCAGGAGGTTGCATTGAGTCTTTACCCAGCCTCAACCCATCCATGCCAGGAATTTGAAAACTTTGAGAAAATCCCGGTTGATCTTTGTCTAGATCATGCCTAATGGGAACCATAGCTTGAGACATGAAGCGGTTAAAATCTGACACTTCAGAAGCTTGGTACGTCATGTTTGAAAGACTTTGCATGGTAAATCTTCTCCTACTGGAAAGGCCACCCTGTGCCAAATATCAGATCTGTGTTTTTAAACATAAGACCTTCAAAAGCCTCACAGATAAGACTACCAGAATTTTAAATTTGGGAAGAACCATATCCTCATTGTTTTTCTAAGGTAGATTAGAAAATAGATAAAGAAATTCGGCAAAGATTTTAAAATATTAATTAGCTGGGATAGACACCTGGTATTGAGAACTTCAGCAAAAATAGCTGGGTAGGGCAAGTTAATAAGCAGGCACTTTTGTTTTAATAGAACTATATAACATGTGAGGCCACCAGCTTTGCTTATTATAAGGTCATTATGAAAACTATATTTAGGGAGCTATATTACTATTTGCTTTATTTTTCCATGTGGGAAGGTAAATTTCACTATAGAAATAAAAAGAGGAAAAAGTGTTAGCTAGTGTGTGTTCTTGTTGCTTTTTTACCTTTTTTTTTGTAAGCATGCTAGTACTTAATGTATTGTAAGTAATACTTACAGCATTATGAAAAAGATTTTTTTTCAGGATCTGCTTCAATTTACCTAGTAGGGATATACTCACTAGTGAATATGGATACTCAAATCCGTTCTTGAAAATTCTGAGACTACCATATTGCATGATTTAAATGCAAAAGCCCCTGCAAAGATTAGAAGAGACAGATTGTCCTCTTCAATCTCTCTGTGGTGTCAGCTTTATTTTTTCTTGTTTTAAAAAGAAATCTCTTAGTGTTATGATAGCAAAAAAAATCTGAAAAATATGACCCCCAAGTGTCAGTGGTATCCACCTGAACAAATAGCCATATACCCTGAACTTCCACATTCAGGCTGCTGAGTTCAAAGGCTGCTAAATCAGATGCCACTTGTGTGGTTTTTTTAAATGAAGCTTTTATTGCTCCTTAAAGCAAAGGTCTCCCCTTACAAAGATCTGTGCTATCTACTTTGATTGAGTACTCTTTTGGATAAACTTTTATTGTAGCACAGAGGTGCTGAAGTGAGGAATTAAAAAGAGGCAGATGTCCACGGCTGATGACATGAATCCAGAAGCAGGCACTCCAAGAATGACACACAAGTGCACTTTGAGAAAATCAGATGTGTGATTAATTCTGAGGGCTCCTTGCAAGGCAAACGAGACTTAGTTTTCCTGTAGCTATGGAGGTGTGGAGCTCTGTTTTGAAGGCATCAGCTTCTAATCTATTGTTTTTGTAAAGGCTGAGAGTAACTTTTCCAGTTAGAAAACTGTGTCTCCAGTTCTTCAGCGATTCTGGTGACACAAGCTGTGGTAGATGGTACAGGATTTCATCCTTTTTTTTTTTTTTTTTTTTTTTTTTTTTTTTTTTTTTTGTTTTTTTTGGGTTTTTTTTTTTTTTTTTCTGTAGGCTTCAGGCAAAGATTAGTTTCATCATAAAGCAGTGCTCAGCCTCCTGGAACAAAGACAATGGCAGTTTTCATGGTTCTGTGTATTTTTTGTACACAGAACCAGACTTGGAGTGAAGGTGTACTCCTCTGAACCAGCAAATCTTTGAAAATATCAGTTACCCCTGTTTCACCACATAAAGTGAAATGGCACCATTAAAATGAAAGCACAGACAAAATGGAAGCTTTCAAAATACCAAACGACATAGTGGAAGACTTGCTACATTGTCTTACTCTGAGAGGGCAGAATATTAAAGACTGTTTTGTAATGAGAATACGACTCCTCCCCTGAAACAGTTGGATCTAAAGCCTGATACATCAAGTATTACTCACCAGACAACGAAAAGCTTTAGTCAAAGGAATTTAAAGATGTGTTAATTAGTCAAAAGAGAGAGTCCATACAGTCTTGTAAATATTATAGGAGAAATCTATTAACTCTAGTGAGTAGATATTAATTGAAAATGTTGTATAAAAGCTGCAGAGTTCACAGAAAGTGCATTTTACTTGCTATTAAAGCCTGTGTATATGCAAATTCAGTAACTAGGAGATTAGCTTGCATTCTGCTACAATACCTAGCTGTGAATAACTGCAAAACATCCTCACACACTGGCTGCATATCTACCAGCAAAGCTGTTACCTGCTCCTTGGGTATGAAGTGTAAAGTAACAGGTGAGGGGCTGCTGGGCTTGTGCAACAGGGTAGAGAGGCCCCACTAAACACCGAGGGAAGGTCTTGTGAGACAGATTTCCTTTCCTCTGTCTTCCTCAGGAAAGAGGCTGTGTCAAGATGCTGAGGTCTTGTGCCAGAATTTGGCTCCTTTCTAGAATCTGGTTTGCAGATTTCTTCCCTGTAGGAGCTGGAGCATGAGGGACCTTGTGGGCTCAGCCAGGGTGAGCACCTGGCTATGGCAGCTCAGAAGCCCTCCTGGGTTCTCCTCAGATTAGACCTAGGTGGCTACCGAGGAAAAGTAGCTGCTTAACCATGCTCATTTCACCAGTGGCACCTCTAAGGAGCTGAATGTGTCCCTGAGGCATTTTCTTATCCCCATTCACAAAGTAACTGCTGCCTTGCTTCCGTTTGGAATGACAGAACAGCATTTGCTAGTTAGGAGTGAGTAATAAACAAACTGTCAATTCTAATCATTAATTCTAAACCTGCCTCTGGCCCACCCCGTGGCCCTGCACCATCTTTACCTCCCCTTGCCTGTTTCCTTGTCCCTAACCAGCAGGTACTAGCCTTTACTTATCCTTCAAGGAACTCCTGGGGGTTGGCAGAGAGCAGGCAGCTCCACAAGAGACAAGCCCTAGCAGTACACAGGGAGATGCCTGGATGCCTTTCTGAAGCAAAATTCACTGAGCTAATTTCCTGACAGTCCCTTTTGCCCTGCAGTAACTTGGTAGAATGTCTCAGCTCGAAGGGCTAGACACCTAAACCACAATGAGCGAGTCACCAGCATGGTGCCTGTGACGTCTTCATGAAGCCAAGGCAGAGAGAAAAGCCTTAGACAGCCATTCACATCTCAGTGGACTTGAAATGGCACCTGAAGGAGCCACTCTCCACTTCTTGTTTCTTGTCTGTATGAAGCCCAAGATACCTGCACTCCTAAATTTGTGATCTTTTGTTAACTAGGCTTAATAACAATTTCTTCTTTTCCTCATTCAGCCCAGCCCTCCAGTGGCAACCATGCAGCTCAGGAGTGACCAAACATTAGTTTCCCTATCTTCTTATAGCAGCAATAGCAGCCCTAATTCATAGGGTTTTTTAAATGTCCCACTCTTCCTGCAAAGGCAGAGGCTCCTGTTTCCCAGTGTGCCCACCAGAATGTGCCCCTGCAGCACAAGGTTTGTTAGTGGCTGGAAAAACATGGCTCTGGCTGCAGCAATGGCCATGCTGGGATCCCCACATCTGAGTGTGCACACGGGTTCCTGGAAGCATTTTGGATGCTCCTAGCTTATAAGCCTAAACCAAATGGGTGAAGAGAGAGGGCAACCTTGCAGCTTTTCTGCTCCAGTGACTTCAGTATTAAATTGTATTTCGTCTACTTTCCCCAGCACTGAGATATGCATACCAGGTCTCCAGACAAATCAAATGGTTGAATGCAGCTAAAATATTGGCTTTACTGCTGGGGCAGTGTCAGATTTCTCCATCTTTACCAGGCCAGCCAGTGAGTATGAAGGCTGTGCTTCTCCCAGATCCTGGCCTGGACTGGAGGCAGCATCATCTGTGGTGTAAATCCCAAACCAGACTGCAGCTGTTCGAATGCCACATTTGTGTGCGGTCATGACCAGCCAAAGACCAGGTCATCCACCCAGGCATGATCTTACATCTTAAGCCTCAGAAAAGGTCTGCCTATGTTGTTATGTAGTATTTATTCCACCCACGGATATAGCCACTTAGGGGAAGTAGCAAGGTACTTCATTTTGATGGTGACATATGGTAAGTAAGATCTTCCATGGCCTAGGAGGAAGGCAATTGTGTTTACGATTCAGGAGCAACCTGAGATATGCTCTCCAGCTTGAGGTGCCTTTTATGCTATGCACAGTTTCCTCCTCTGAGGATTCTCTTTTGGGAACACATCCTTATCAGCCTCTTTCAAACATCAACCCTTTGCTCTCCAACAGACATGCTGCAAGTGAGAGTATATGACCATGCATTTGATGCATTTCTTTCAAATTTCCAGTGGTCTACTCAAGCAGCTGAATCCAGGGAATGCTGGGAGAACAGCTTAGTTATCCTGGAACTGATTCAAACTTCTGAGGAAGCACTACGCTGGGTTACCTCAGATCCAGAGCTGGTTGCACAATCACCATCCTTTTTACTGTATTCATCCATCAGAAAATAGCAGGTGTTACAGTCCAGTACAGTCATAAACACATCATTGCCAATGGAAAATGGTGTTGGCAGTTTCTTTTTTTACACAGCCAAATTTACAGAAATTGAAAGGTCAGCTATGCAGGCACTGGTTTTACATATGTGCATTAATTACAACATAGTTGCCTTTTGTTATTCATCTGCTCAATATGTATGAATTTGAATGAGAAGAAAGAGGAACCACAGAAAGACAGAAAAGGGAAGCCAGGACAAGCTATGAATGGGACTGGTCCTGCCATTCTGGACTGCACACTGGAAAAGATTCAAAACTAGCCAAATGCAGGGAATGGGAAAAGTTAAGAGAAACATACACCATGTCAGCTACAGCTTTTTGTATAAGGCTTTCAAAGGTATGCTGTAGAGGCACCAGAATAGCTTAGTGGGCTCAGCTTCTTGATAACCCTTACAATGGGGATTTGCCCAAGCAAGGTCTGTGTGTTCAGGCACTCTGGTATGTTAGCTTTTTCTCAAGTATACAGCCATGGTTTTGATTTTAACTAGTCAAACAATTTTTTCATTAAACACAATGACACACGTGTGCTTACTGGGGATACCTGCTCTCAGTTAACACTGGAAATTGTGAGAAAGAGAATCCTGAACAATGTAATCAGAAAATTCAGAACATCAATTTGCATTCATGTTTGGATTGAACATTTTGGCTATGATAGTGTCTGAAAAACAGCATAAGTAAAACATAGTTAAGAGACTGAGTACGGCTTTCATTATTATAGTTTGCACACTATTCCTCTCGCACCTATATTGTAACTGTGTTTTTACCTGACAATGCAGTGCCCAGAAACCTTAGGCAAAAGGACTTCCACTGTAAAAGATACACCACAAACATTGTCAAAACCTGGTTATTCTCTTCTTAGGACAAGAAAGATGAATGCTGTGAAAGAATCTGAATAGGACACAACTTCCCCAGGGAACCCAAGGTTCCTGTGCACTGCAATCAGACTCACTGAGACTGAGTTACCAAAGCCTCCCAGCTATGCCAATCTCCTTCTTCAGCTTCATGTAGTATCTCATGGTCTTGGGTTGTGGGAGTCCCTATTGCACCCATCTAGTTAAACTCTTTTGGTCACAGGAGCTTCGTTCAAGCAGGAAGAGCTTTCTGCTGTGCTGTGGCTTCCCCAAACACCTGAGCCAGGGACCTCCATGTTGTTAAAAAGATCACGGTACTGCATAAGAGAAAAATGTTGCGATTTAGAGTTATAACTTAAAAACTTACATCCTCAGATGATTAATAAAAAGTGAATTCTCCATAGTTTATAAAATATATATCATTATATGTTGCGGTCCTCTGGGTGTGGCTTGCGACCGGCCCGTTCCCGCCGGACCGGGGCTGGGGGGTGCCGGTTCCTTCCCCCCTCCGCGCGGTGTTGGTCCTTTCCCCGCCCCCACGCGGCAGCTGGGATGGCACAGCCCGACTGGCAGGGGCCGTCCCGGCCCAGGGCGGCAGGGGCTGTCCCCGCCCAGGGGAACAGCTCATTGGTTCCCATGCCAGTATGGACAGCTGGCTCACTGGCCGGTGCCCCTGTCAATCATTGTGGTCCTCCGCAGTGATTGGCTCTCCCGACTGCCCTCCCCTCGCCCTAGTTTTATAACACGCCCCGGTCGCCATTTTGCTTTGTCTTCTCCACAGCATATTCCAGGAATAAAACCTACTGGCGATAAGCGGAAAGAACCCTTTCTCATTCTCTTTATTTCCCTGCATAAATTAAACCGCTGTGCGTGAGCTAAGCCAAGATTCTGCGGGAGTTCTGATGCTCAGCTCGCCTCTGATTGGAGACTAG
Source organism: Climacteris rufus (assembly GCA_013398175.1). Taxonomy (NCBI): domain Eukaryota; kingdom Metazoa; phylum Chordata; class Aves; order Passeriformes; family Climacteridae; genus Climacteris; species Climacteris rufus. The sequence continues at coordinate 180,010 of VZRZ01005564.1, read as the reverse complement.
ATAACGCCTGAGTCGCGTTATTTAGGCAAACGGGACTGATGCAAAAAACTCCGAGTTACTCACGCTTTCTACCCTTGGCAATTATAGACATACGAAAAATAAGTTATGTAGAATAAGCTGTATAAGCCAGCACTGCACCAGAAGGTTTAGTGTAATTAACTTGACTGCCTTCTCTGGACTTCTAGTCCAGGTTATGTGTGGAGACAATAATACAGATATTCTTGCTCCTCTGCATTTCTCCTTTCTGGTCTTCTAGCATGGATTACCCAACCAAATGGCTTTGCTGACTAGTTAAGTAGTCATTTCATAGGAAGGCTCAGTCATTTTGCTATATACTGGATACTGGCATTGACTTCTAGGGAACATGAAAGGAAGGTGGCAAATGAGCTAGAAGCTCTTTGGCAGGTAGTCCAACAGACCTTCTTCCTGAAACTGTTCTTGTCTCTTTTAAACTATACTGCAAGAACTCCAGATAAAGCGTCAAGTCCAGAGTGAATACAAATTGGGCTGTGCATTTCTAGTGGCCTGGTCCAGATCAAATTAGCATGGATTTTCTCTAATCCTTTGAGCAATGCTGGCATGCAGATGGGCAGGATTTACCATAAGAAAGGTGGACTCTCATATTAAAACTTCTTCTGTTCTATTCATGGGTGTAGTAGTTCCAATTCGTTGCAGAGCCACACAAGAGCTGCACTGATGTAAGCCTAACAGGAGGTGCTTAGTTAGGGAGTTACATTTTAGAGTTTCCTGATGGTGGGATTTCTGAATTCGCCAAAATAATACTAACTGTATATATAGAAGCAATGACATAATGCCTTTACCTTGTTCTCTGTAGGTTGCAATTGTCTATACACTCTACACCTTTCTAGTCTTCTTTTAGTTAGCATATTTAAGGGATGGGCTGAATCCTGATTAGAACTTCCTTTTCTATTATCACAAGCAGTTTGGGGTGGTTAAGAGTTTCTTGGAGTAACTGATTACTAATTTGATGCAAAATTAAGTAAGCATACAAGAAACAACTTTTTAGCAGCAAAACCATGACTTAATAACAAGGAAGGATTTGGACCTTGCATGCCTCCCTTACCTACTGCTAACAGAGTAATGTGTCAGAAGCAGGTAGCAGCTCTGTGATGGCAGTACATCTTTATATGCTGTTCACAGTCCATTGCAACATGTCACATTTGATATGGCATAATGCAATGTGACTAATTTAATCAGATGTGAAGTGCACTATGGCAACGCATCAAGACTGAAAATTTGGAAAAAAAGAAAAAGTTGCAGGAAAAATAAAGATTTTTCCAGTCCATGGTTGGATTATTTTTCTCAGCTGGAGGGCTTCATTTTCTGAGCTTGGCCTTTTCTATTCTGACCTTCTAGCCAAGGGCACGTGTCAGGAGGCTTGTATTTCCCAAAGGCAGTGACACAGTCTATTAGGTCATATGAGCGGGATCATCAAGCCTTTGTCCACCTCAACTTCTGGGCCACCATTCCTTACCCACCCCCACATCCCCCAGCACTAACTCATGATACGATGCCCTTGCCTTTGACAGGTCGGGAGGGAAAGAAGTATTTTATTGCTGAACACATACATAGCAGAGCCCAGAAACTAAGAGAGCTTTCTGTGGTCTGGTGCTAGTAATTTAGTAAGTCTGCATTTAATTAGCTACTTCTGAAGTCTGACAAGGAGAAAACGCAAGATTTAGCAGTTCAGCTGCATTTCTAACCCAGGGCTTAGCATTGTTTTGTTTTAAGGTGATGGTTATAATAATAAATATCAAAACAGCCCATGTCCACAGGAAGTTCATCAAGCTTTCAGTACTTTTGGAAAGTGTACCCACACACATCCACTTTGGACTATCTCTTAGCCTGTGTCTGGGTCTGTGGACAGACAGGCTGCCATGCACAGACATTAGCAACTTTGTCCTTTCAAACACCAAATGACAAGTAAGTCAGATGACCCAGAAAGATTCTCAGGTTTAGTCGTTTATTTTAGAGCTGCCTCTTCTCTTTGTACATTACCAAGGGTGTGGAAGGCAGTGCAAAAAGTCATTTACTTCTTCTTCACTATAGGCCTGAGGGTTTTCTTGGTTATGTGTTGTGGTCCTCAAACAGTTGTGAAAGAGTCTCAGAGGAATTAACAAAGTGCTAGAAAAAGCCTAAGAAACACTTAAGCTAGTGAAAATCTTTGAGCTAGCTGAATCTGAGAGGGGGCTGTACCAGCATCAGGTAGTCCAGAAGGAAGACTGTATTTTTCCAAGATCTGGGAAATAGTGCTATTAGGAAGAGAGGAAGAAGTACCTACTCTAGTTTCTGTGGCAGATATTTCCACAGAATAAGACTGAAAGAAAATCTTAGAAAACAATATGATAAAATAAGCTTCTATGTTACAGAGAAGTAAAAAGTATTTATCCTGCCATTCTCATGTCCCTGTGCTGAGCATGCATCAGCCAAAGTAGAGGTTCACCCTTCCTTCTCCTTTGCCTCTTCGAGGACCAAGGAGATTTTGTGATGCTTTGCTCCTTTAAGACCCAAACGCCACACACAGGTTTTGTGGGCTCACTTCTCATTTCATTAGGCCTGGAAAGGCTTTGCTGATTACAAATGAGAAGATGCTGTGTTAGCTCTGCCTCTGCTGGTTTGTTTGCTTCTTATAGCCCTAGTCCTCTCCCCTTCTCCTATCAGTGGAGTTACCACTGTGTTCCTACCTAGGAAAAAGGAAAGGAGGCACTTTCACAAAGAAGTAGGGCTAAATTATAAGGTAAGGTCTTGTTATGGCCGAGAAAGGTTTGTTGGTGTTGACTTACCACTAAGGCTGCCCTTTTACTTTGTAATGTAAGAGGTAAATGTGAGCTTTTATGGCTCGTTGAATCTGTTTGCCATTTTATTGTGCCACTAACTTCATGACTGGTCCCCTGTTCATTGACCTTTACTCTTAGCCTTAGGTGGAACCTATTAAAATGGCTGATCAGAACAACCCAAGAGCCCTGGGTTCTCCTAGGGAAGAGGGTGGTGCAGCAGACAGCCGAACCCACCAGCATGCTAGACGAAGGCTGGACAGATCCTGGAGAAGAAGGTGCAGGCAGACAGCTTCTGAGTGCCAAGGCAAAGACCAACCTAGAGCCTTTCGAGGTGATCTATGAGAAAGGATGAGTACCATTGGGTGAGGAGGGGGATGAGTATTACTTGATTTTAGTTGCAGATGGGTGCTATTGAGTCTGAATTCCTTGTTTGTCTTGTCTGTGTGCACATAGGCCACTTCCTTGAAATAAGTGTTCAAAAGTAAAAGAATTCTAGGTGATACCCCTATGGCTGTCCTGTTGGCGTTCTCTGAGCTGCACAAAATGTCTTGTGTCCTTGCTCTGACTCTTTTCTCCAAGGCCTAAACCCTCCTATTTACTTACAAAGCAAACAGAGAAATGTAATCTTAGAGTACTTGCTCTAGAATTCCTTCTTTTTTTGGTGAAATATGTCTGGCCTTGAAACTTAACTCACGGCACCTTTATACAGTGCTTAGAGTTAAGGCTGTTTCCCTATGGTTTGAGTGGAGTTACTTCCCAGCCTCAGGAATGTTATTGTCCCACTGTGCAGATCAGCTCTGTATCTCCCCAAGAACAAATGTCATGTAGGATCTACTGGGTTTGTACCTACCCAGTGTGACTTGGAATTAGTGAAGGAGCAGCACAGGAATTTGCTACTGGTCTAATGTCTCTTGTCCTGAGGAACCCAAAAGCTTCTCTGTAGCGGAACTGCAAGGCAAGGATGCTGCCAGGTGCCTTTGTTATAACAGGTAGGCAGCTAGTTTCCAGACCTTACAGCCAGTTTACATGTGCAGGAAGTCTCCTTCTAAAGTGCGAAGGTGTTTTGTACACATAGAACTCCTCTCACAAGGAGGCAATCTTCCTGACCAGCTCACGGAGAACTCCAAATACCCTTCTCCAAGTATCCTTGCTGTTCAGAGTGGTGGGAGTTCCCATAGCCCAGGAGCAGGTTTCATTCTGTAACACAAACTCTTCTCAAAGGCCACAGCTGGGCCTTGATAAAGATTGTCTGGGAAGATTGTCTAGGAATATTTCAAGGTCAGAACTCTTTCCTTAGTACTTCTGAGAAGAGAGAAAGACCACAAAGAAATAGAAATCAAGAACTGGTATATTGGAGGCGTGGAGGATGTGAGAGAGGCAGAGGGGATAAAAAGAATCAGGAGTAAATCAAGTGAGTTGAGCTCTTGAATGAAAGGAAAAATAAAGTATTGAGGCTCAAGAAAGGTTTGTAGTTAGGTTTTTACCTTCCCTCAAAACCTTTTTTTATGGTTCTGGTATTCTGTTAAAATTAACATGCTTGATGGATCGCAGGACTGTTGCCATGGTTTGTATGGAGCTGGGAGAGCATTGAAATCCAAGGGCATTGTCCCTGGCTTTAGTTCCAGGCTTAGTTAACCAGAGCATGAGGTTTCTCTGCTTTTACTGGGAAGACAGGAAGGCATGTTTTCACAACAGTAGAGGCCAGCAAAATGGAGTGCAGTTAGTTCTTGATTCTGACCTTGGACAAAGGATCCTAGTCTTACGATAACAAATTTACCTTCTCAAAGGCTTATGGTGAGGCTGGGGGAAATGGTATGAGACATCTATAAAGTATTTAGTGATTAGGTGCTGTACAGACAGTCAGACACAAGCTTTTTCTTGGCTTTGGATCTTTGTTTTACTCTGCTTGATCTATTTTTGTTACTTTCTTCTGCAGTCTACAAATTTAGCAGCCGTGCCCCACCTATCAATGTGCACTTCAATGGTGGAGGCTCTGCACGGTGCTCTCAGATTCCTGCACTGCCTGATGATGGAACTATTACAGGAATGCTGGCTAGGTCTGCCAGCTGTTGGGTGAAGCAAGAACGTCCTCCATGTTGGGTCAGAGATTGTATCTGCCCTTACTCAAAGGCTGTACTAAGATATGATCCTTCTGGGAGCCATGTGTTGCCGAGTGATCTCCTAGACGAGAAAGGCAGTTGGACCTCCCCAGTAAGAGAGGAATTCTTTTCAATGGATGAAGATGATGATGGCAGCACTGGGGACACTGGGGCAGCCAGCTCTTGGGCTGATGTTAGAAGTGATGGTGGTGGCAGGAGTCTTGCAGCAGAGTATTCACTGGTTCCCTTAAACAGACCAAAGTATACTGCCCAGACTTTTCATGATGCAGTTGAAAGATTTTTGAGAGGGTTTTGAACTTTGGCACATCTGTTTTGAGTTTGAGAGGCAAATCTGTGGAGATGCAAATGCCTGTTGTCATGTGCACAGTTTATTGCAACACAGGCTGAAGCCTGCAGCAAAGCCATGGAGGTTCAAATAGAGTAAAGCTCAGTATATTGCTCTTAGATTGACAGGGAGCTAGAAAGTTATTTGCATTCCAGTTTTGTCTCCTTCATGTGTTGCTGCCTTCTTCAGGAGCTTAAAAACCTGTAGTAATCATAAGGCATTAAAAATGAAAAAATTACTTTGAGTCTAAGCTAATGTAATGACTATTTCTTTTGCAATTATAAGAGATAGAGATAAAATACAGCCATATTTCTTTGTATTTCTCAGCAGTAGAGTCTCTATTTAATAACTTCTTGAAAGATATTTGAAATTCAAAGCATTTGTATATGCCAGTATTTCCTTCCACTAAGTGCTTTAATTTACTCTATGGAGGCCTAGAGGGTTTGGTACTTTTTTGTGTGTGTTTTTTTTCTTAACTTGATCTAAATCTAAAAATTGTATTCTACTGCATATATTTGATTATTCATATATAAGCAGTTATGATAATGTGAGATAGCTGGAGTACAACCTGCTTAAAACATCCCACACCGTTTAGCTGTTAACTTGGCATATGAATTAAAAATGAAATAAAAATAAAAGGTGTTCTGGGGACTTTATCAAATTTTTCAATTCTCTTTTTGGGTTGGTGTACAGCTGAAAATTGTGATCTGGATTTCTTAGCCGAGAAATTTTGGCCTGGACATTTTTGCTTTATTTAGTTAAGGGCTAATATTTAGGAATGTATACCTTAGCCTAACAGTAAAATGCCAGTCTGTGGTTATTGGAAAATAGCCCTACTTCAGCAACCTGATCCATGAGGATCATCAAAGTCCAGCTCCTGTCACAGACAGACACCAAGTGCCTGAGAGGATTGTCCAAATGCTTCATGGACTCTCTTGGGCTTGGTGCTGTGACCACTTCCCTGGGTAGCTGCTTTCAGTGCCCAACAACCCTCTACAAGAAGAACCTTTTCCTGATATCCAGCCCAAGCCTTTCTGACTTGTACTGTTCGTTCAGCTCCTGTCACTGGTGACCAGAGAAAAGGGCTGTGGACTGCTCTGGGGTTTGCCCTCAGTCAAAGGGAAAAAGACAGTCCATGTTAGGGAGTTTCTGCAGACACTTGCATTCTTATCTGATGTACTTATAAATGAAACACGTAGCCTCTAAAGGTTTCTTGACTTTACTTAACCTGCCTATAAGCTTAAAGTTAAGTGTATGCCTACCCTTGAGTCAGTCATCTTCTTTCACACTGGAGGCTGTATGTATGATGTGAGCTTCACATGTGTATAAAGTTAAAGAGAATTAGGCAACTTCTGCTTTAAGCAAGTGTTCAAATTGAGAATGGACTGCTGCTTTAGTCAGAGCAATTTGCAGAGTCTGCAAATTAGACAGGTGGTTTTATTGTTGATTTTGGGTTTTTTGTTTGGTTGGTTTTTTTTCCCCTCTAGCCACCTGTTAAAATACTGAAAGATGAATGATAATTCCATTTGTTCCTGGGAAAGGTGAGTGTGACTTGCTCTTTTTTCCCCTCTGCATTTGAGCCCCAAATTAAGTCTCATTCTTTTGAATTATAATTGTGCAGCTTTCTAGAATGATTCACATAAAATTTTAAGTTGAATGTGGGTGGGCAGGGTTTGGGTTTGTTTGTTGGTTTGGGTTTGTTTGTTGGTTTGGGTTTTTGTTTGTTTGTTTTTAAGACTGTTGAACTACAGTGAGATTTTTGTCTATACCTGTTAGTAAGGCATTTGGCAAATATTTGGCACTACCTGGTGCAACAGTAGTCAAGCATTTGGTAAAAAAATTGAGACTATTTGGTATATCAGTAGTTGCTTATTCCTTCCTCATATATGTATTATTTGTATGATCTATTTTGGGGGTTTCCAGAAATACTTGGAGCTTCCACACTCAGGTCCCTTAAGGCCTCTACACCAAAAGATGGAAGCTTTTTCTCAGCTGAAGATAATAGTGTCTTTTATTTTGTCTGTGTTACATCAAAACAGTATTGGAAGTATGCATAGCTCGATTCACCTGACAAGCTTGCTGTATGAAGGTAGTGCAGGGTATGATGCAGAATTAAAACTATTATCTTGTTATAGCTGAAATACTCTAAGGCATCTACAGCCTCCTCTAAAATTATGCCCCTGATTATATATATTTCAGAAAGTAGCATGTTCATGAAAGTTAGCCTGGCAATGTTTCATGCAGTCTTTCAAGAACTTTAGTTTTCAGGCTTGTGAAACATTTTATTTTTTTTTTAATAAAACAAAACCTCTCATAAATGTCACCAGTAGCTAGTAAGATGCCAAGCATTGTAGAGGTGTCAGCTTTTTGACAGCATGATTCAGTATTGTGCATTTTCAATTTGACAACTATGTAGTTTTTCCTTATGAATCTGAAATCCTTTAAGCATTTTTGTGCATGCTTGTCTGTTTTTTGCAAATGATTCTACAGCTGGGATTTTTATCATATGTTGAATTAAACACAGGTAGAAAGGTCTGAAAGATCAAGACTGCTGAGGAAAAGTCCTCTCAGAGTAACTTCCTAGGAAAGAAAAGCTTGTGAGGCAATAGCTTGAGATATCTTCTAAGAAAAATAGATCAAGCAAAGCTGAGTAACAGCATGGGGGAAAAATAAATAGCTATCTCTTGAAAAAAATGGGTGACACGAGATAATATATTTTTTCTTTGACAATTTGAATTTTTTGCATTTGACTCACAGTCATGTGCCTGTTTGTACATATGGGTGAAGTCAAGGACTTTGGGACCAAAGTCCAGTACTGGAATAGCAGCTCCCATGAGTCTAGCATTTCTCATGCTACTGAGCTTTAAATCATCATTTTCTTCCAGCTTGGGGGTTATAATGTCTCATGAACTCATTACAGGGGCACAGCAATAAAATGGCAAGTTTGACTTCTAATTATTCATCCTAAATAGATTAATAGATAAAACAAAATATCACAAAGCTGGCTAGCCCTTGAAACATGAACGCATCAGTGTTCTATGTGTGCATTCTGGCTACCAGCACATTCTAACTTTTACGTCACTGCAGCATCACTACTGCAGGCACCCTTCCTTGATCCAGCCACAAGGATTTGAGTATCTGGATGCCAGAGGACAGTTTTTCTTTCCTTCATTTGGCTTCCTTTACTTGGTCTGATTAAGGATCTGTGAGAACAGGTGTCCCCATGGTGCTCTTTTATCCCTTGCCTACATCTGTGGGGCTATCTGTATATTCTTCAACTAAGAGCTGGCTAGAATTGGAATGTTTGAGAGAGGAGAACAATCTCAGTGAGCTTGGAGACCAGACTGAGATCTCCTGAGCGCACAGGTTGTCTTTGTTCTGCCTTTCCACCATAAGTAATTCAGTTGGGCCCTGATCCATGCCTAGGGCTCTAAAATAATATAAATGATCATGACCTGTTGGAGTGAGTCCAGAGGATGCCATGAAGATGATCAGAGGGCTGGAGCACCTCTTCTATGAAGACAAGCTGAGAGTCGGGGTTGTTCAGCCTGGAGACAAGAAGATTGTGGCGAGACCTTAGAGCAGCCTTCCAGTACCAAAAGGGGGCCTTCACGAAAGCTGGAGAGGGACTTTTACAAGGGAAATAGGTAAGATGGGGAAATGGTTTGAAACTGTACGAGGGCAGTTTAGACAAGATATTAAGAAGAAATTCTTCACTGTGAGGATACACAGGAACATGTTGCTCAGAGAAGTTGTGGGTGCCCCATCCCTGGAAGCGTTCAAGGCCAGGTTGGATGGGGCTTTGAGCAACCTGGTCTAGTGGGAGGTGTCTCTGCCCATCACCAAGGGGATGAGAACTGAATGACCTCTAAGGTCCTTTCCACCCAAATCCTTTTATGATTAATTATTTCACTACAGTAGTGTCCTTTCCCTTCCTCACATCCAGCTACCATGTAGAAAGACATTTGACAATATTCAGAACTACTGATGTTTTTCTGGGACTGTCTCTAAAGCCAATAGACTTTTTTCACTGCCTTGAGAAAAAAATCAAGGCAATCTTCAGTAAAGGATCAGGAGCTGTGATGTTTTGGTTTTTGGGTTTTTTTTTCCCTATTTAAACCAGTGTGTCCATGCCTACTTAGAAAGATCCAGACAACCTGTGTCAAAGTGTTAGCTGAAGAGCTACAAATAGCATTTTATTCCTTTCTCCCCACCTCCTCCCCCAAATAACTCTATTGTTCTTACAAATCCGCAGCATTCCAGCTGTGATTTGACAAGAGCCCTGACAGTCACAAAAACCAAATCACAGGAGCAGTGTTCTTGTTCCCTGAATTATTTTACACAGCTAAATTTAATACTTCCCCCCACTCCTCCACCTTTCACTCTGGCAGATATTTAAGCTGCAAATTAGAGATGTACCGAATTAGCCTTCAAACCTCACAAACGCTGTCAAAAAGCTGACTCTGTAATGATGTGGCTTTGATATCAAACAGATTATTGCTTATGTACAGCAGCACTTACAAACACGTGCATATTTGTAACTCCTGGCCTCTGTGCCGCAAGGCAGCCGGCAGGTCGTTAATGTACAGCGCGCGCAGGACAGAGCCCTGCGGACCCCACAATCAGCACGCCGGAGAGGAAGAGTCAGAGTTTCCAACAACCACTTTCAGTTGGCAGAGCTGTGATTGGAACCATGTGACAGTTTGAGGCAATGTACTACAGGCAGCCAATTTATTACATATGGCAATATGATTAATGGTATCAAATGTTTTTATAAAAAAAATAAGTACAAGAGTACTGCAATGGCCAATTGCACAGAGTCCAAGGCAGTACAAATCTGTTCCGTGAATTTAAAGGCAGGCAGATGAGGTTAAATGAAAGGGAGAGAGCCAAGACAATGACTACAAAGTAAGTTTCGAAAAGTGTGTAGAGTGTGTTCATGAGCAACAGTCCCTTCTCTCTCCTGTCTTATGGCCTTAATGGATATAGGCTGGAATAGGTCTCTGAAACTAAACTGCCTTCTGCTCTTAGCCTGTCTTCCTGTAATCCAAAGACCTGTCAATGGTATCCAACAACACTTACAAAGCAAACAACAGCAGGTTAAGAGGCAGAAAGGACTGTCATTTTGGTGAAGATTGTTTGCTTATAATAATGATTTCTCTTTGTTTTTATTCAAAGGTCCTGGTTTAACAAACAGATGTTTGCTTGATTGTAGTGTCTGTCAAAACAAACAAAAAGCATTAAAGGTACCATTATTGAGGAAAAACATTCAGGAAATGCAAATATGGAGGTGAGGTCTGCACACCACAGTATCTTTCTCCCCAGATGTCTTATGGTCCATCCTGCAGTGTTAGGAAGTTCTGGCATGGTTTTGGTCTGTGTCAGGTGCCCAGACAGTAATTTGGCACAGTTTAGGAGTTACCACAGCATAGAGGCAGTACCTCAGATTCGGCCTGCGGAAAGCTGTGTTGCTCTGGAAGGTGCGAATGGATTCAGGTTGGCCTATGCTGGTGTGCCTCCATGCCACAGATCAGTCCTAAGCACCTTTCAGTTGCTGGTGGTGACATAGCTAAAGTTATGAATTATGCCCATTTAAAAGGTTTCATTCATGCCACATCACAAATGCTTCTCTGGCCAGCTCTTAGGGCTTTGTGTTTATAGGTAGGACTGTGTCCCATCCGAATCTCCTTTATGTGCAGCTGGGCATCCTGCACATGATAGTACCTTACCTGGGCTGTGGAGCAAGTGAGACACAGAGAAGCTCATCTGTATGTAAAGATGTAAGGTGGGAGCTGCTGCCCTTCAGCAAGAGCTTATATACTCTAGAGCAGTGCTGGAAGACACCTATAGGGATATCATCTTGTGATCTCAGCTAACGAGGACTCTGCTGGCCCCAAATTAATTTGATCTGTATGCAGATTGCCTGAACATCCCTGGCAGTGCTTAGACAGTGGCCCCTTCACTTCCACAGAATTGCACAATGAAAATCTGTGTTAAGTCTTGTGTGTTGCAATGCTGGGTGGCTGATGGGGTTGCTGCTACAAACTGCATGTGCCTTAGACTTGAATCTCGGTGTCCCATGGAAGAGAAATGCCCAATGCCATTTGACTAATAACTACAGCAGTTGCAAACTTCTGCCTTCCCCAGGGTAGCTTTGAAGGTACAGAGCTGCTAGTCCTGAGTGAGCACAGCCACAAATATTTGGCATCGAAGTATGATTTCTTTTGTCTACTCCTTTTCCTATTTTCACACTCTACTGCTGTTATTGATGGTAGCACAGCCCTTTTGTTAATACCCAAGACTCCTTTGCCAGAGTGCTGTAAATACACTGCATGAAGAGCAAGGTATTTATACCTCTCCTGCCTCAGTACAGAGCATACAGCAGGAGGTCTGATATGGCCTACTGCTGCATTCCGTATGGCTTGTGGCCACATGGTTTCTGTGTGTGTGTGTTTATTATTGTTGGATAATGCTAAGGCTTGTAGTTGTGCGGCCTGCCAAGGGGATTTTGAAAGGCTTATTTGGCCTTCAGTCAAGGAAAAGATTTCCTATACTTTGTGCTGAAGGAATAGTATTTGATGTAGATTCTGAGACTTGCCCTTCAGAGATGCCCAACTCTCTCTGCTGAACACAGAGGGAGCTGACAGCCCTGACCACAGGAACTGCAACCACCCTAAATTCCAAAACAGGGTGATGTGAATTCCCCTTTCCCACAATGCCCCAGCGTGCACCTTGTGGCCCTCTGAGCTCCTGCTTACGAACAACAGCCTGGCCGTACGTGCCTTAGCATTTTAACAAGATATGGAAACCTTTGAACAAATTGCCAGAAAACTTTAAGCAGGGCGAGCGTGCGTGAGCGCTGACTGCACCAAGTGACCCTCTTAACGCCAGAGACGGAGAGACAAAGTGTGGCACAAAGAACGAGCAAATGAAAGAGCTGGCTTGCAACTCTGATCCTTATGGACTTTTCTTGAGCTCTAGCAACAAAAAGTGTAACTCTTGTGATGAATACAGTCCTACTGTTGTATTCCTACCTTCCAACAATAATTTCAATTGAACCCTACAGCATGTGGAGTCCCTTTGCTTTTTAGGTCATAAAAGCAGTATGTGGAGTAGAGACTTAAAAAATGGACTTTTAAAAGACTCCAATGCCTCAATCTCTCCAAGAATTCAACTGATAAATCTCCTGTGTAAAATGATCACATTTTATAGAGAAGAATCTTTGTTAGACATTCATTAGCAATAACATGTGTGCCAATTTAGGGAATGAAACCTTTCTTCTATATAAAACCCACTGTGGTCACTAAAACTAATGACTTTTTCGGCCTACCACCCTTTAATTCAGTAGTGAAGCACATGAATTTTCTGTATTGCTTAGTTCTCCAACAATTTGTTTATCTTTGAAGAGCAGGTCCCTGACTGTGTGAACTCAGGCACATCCAAAAGGTTAAGTAATAATCAAAAAGTAGATCAGGGCCATAAATGTGGTGTTTAAAATCGTGACAAAGTTCTGACTGTATTGAGGAGGTCTGGAAGAAGAATGGTTAATGGGCTTACTTCTATTTCGGCTCATCTCCACATGAGAAGCAGCCTGAGCAGGAGAGAATTGAAAATGTGACATGAATTTAAGTGCTCTGAGGCTGATCTGAACCCATCAAAGTTGGTGCAAAAAAAATTCCACTGGCTTCAGTAGCCTTTGGAGCACTTGATGGTAATTACCAAAAATAAAAAGAAAGAAGATGGAAAAAAAAAAGGAAAAATAATTTTTTTAGCCACCGTGCATTAAATAGTGGTAGAAAGAAGGAACACTTCAGGTTCAGATGGGGGGTTTTGTGTTTTTCTTTAGATATTAAATTTTTGAACAATGAGATACAAAGATGGTAGGCTTGACAAAAAAACAGAGCAGGTTGAAAAACACAGAAAGGCATTTTTAAAACAGCTGACAATGGGAAGGTTTACTCTTATGTTCAACTAAGGCAAATTGTAAAGAGGAGAAAGAGGCAATTGGCCTAATTGTAAAATAAATTCTGTCCTGCATTTGCCAAAGCTTTATCTGTGTTTCTGAGGGGATGTTAGCTGTGATGTGCCTTGCCTGGTGGGAGGATTGGAGTGTTTCAGGGCTGCCTTTCAGCTTGAGTGCCAGGTTTTCCCTACTATTTAAAGGAAGAGATGGAAACTGCCTGTGCACATCTTGTCCAGGTGTGGAGTCAAGGCATGAACTAGTGCCTAGCAAGTGCTCTTGGATCCTAGAGCTTGGGAAAAGACAATGGGTTTCTTAGAGGTCTCAGGGATTTGTTTTTCCTTGAGGAATACAAAACTTGAAGCCTGTTTTGTCTTTACATAGTCTCTGTAAGAATACAAGCATCTCTATAAGGCACAATTCCTTAGTGCCTAATTTGCTTCTATTATATTCTAGGCAAATTAAGAACAAAACCATATGGGAATGCATGCAAAAGTGTCAGTGACTGAGAGTCAATTTCCTGGGATTTTAGCTGAAGTTTTAGTTCCCAAGTTGCTTCTAAAACACAAATTAGGTTCCTGAGTCACCCAGGAACTAATGAAAATGTTCCTTTGAAATGTGACAGGGAGCTCAGACACAGCAAGAGTGACACACAGTCCTTGGGGCATGACTGCCCAGAGGGAGTGGTGGTAAAGAGCCTTTCATGCTAGCTGTAACACTTTTTATGCAACTTATTAAAAAAGAACCTTAACAGCATTGTGCAAGGAGGCAATAGACCTGGCTGGATGAAGAGGTTTTAATGGTGCTAAAGAGGGCGTGCCACACACTTAGTGCTTGGAAATGGTGAGACCTCAGAAGTGCTGGAGTGCACTTTGGTCCCTTAGAAAGGTCTGGTCCAGTCTCTCCAGTGTGGTGGCATGTTGTAACGAGGGCAGTGGATGTGTGTGCTAACACCCACAGGATGCTCTCCAAGCTGCCCTGGTATCAGAAACCTCTTTTTTAATGATTTTCCCAAGCTCGGAAAGCTTGTGTTGAGTTTCATAATCTCTTGGTGTCAATCTGTAGGCTCCCAGTAGAAGTCTCCTTCTTGGCTGCGTGTTCCTGTGGCCTCCTTTGTGCTGACAGGAGATGGGTGGTGGAACCAACTGGCTCCAAGTTAATCCAGAAAGAAGAGGTCAGGGGTGAAAACTGATTTTCATCCAGACCAGTTTCTCAATCTGGGTCATGTCATGGCTGCGTGGGGCTAATGCTGGCATGAAGGAAGGAGAAAACCTTTACATGGGGAACCTGTACCTCCACCAGCTTCAATCTGTTGCAAAACTGCAGTGTAACTAAGACCCAGCAGATGAATTTTGGAATATTTTTTTCTGTTACAGCAGAAAGACTTTTAATTTACCCACATATTATGACTTCATCATTAATAAGGAGGAAAGTAAGTAACGAGACAATGTGTACAAAATGAACAATTTTGTACCATAGCAAGATGACTGGCGAATTCTTTCATGAATGCTCTCTGTGTGATATTTCTATAGTATAATAGATTCTGGCTGTTCACTCTAATAATTCTGAGCTTCAGGGTAAGATTTTATTTCTCTTTTGAAAGTAATATAATCAGTGGTGCTAGCACAAAATTCCCTGTGTGTTTTTGTGCATCCTTAACACTTCTTGGGATGAAAGGGGAACTTATATTATTTAGAGCAGTTCAAAGAACTAAGTTCCTTCTGTAATGGTGGTTCCTGCCAGAATTCCTTATGAAAAAACATTAACCAAGCTAACTGTACTACAAAGCATCATAGGTATTCTGTGTTTGCAGGAGGAATGGGTCCAAAAAGCTTTAAAAAATGTTAGTTTCTTTGTACAAAAGGCGTATTTTAAATGTCACCCAAGGACAATGTGGATATTTGTCTATCCAGGAATCTTATTTATACTCTATCTGTGTGAACAAAGCTCCTGGAGATGAGGGCAAAGGGTTTTTGGCAAACCATGAGGTAGCTTAGGACAATAATAATGCAGGCACCAGCACGTGTTTTGATTGAATTTTGTCTTTGCTTGTTAGTTGAGATTCACTGCTCTGCTGAGAGGATCACAGAGCTTCCCTGCCCTCTTTTCCTTTCCTTCGCTTGCCAGGGGGAGAGGACCACTCCTGCTGCATCCATTCAACTCCCAAGCTCCCGATCATTTTCCTGATTTCCTGTGAAGCTCCCCATTTTTTTTTCTTTCCACGGGAAAGTTTATCAAATCCTCTCCCTGCAGAGCTAGAGCTATGTCTGTGGCAAGCCAGATTCACATTGGAGTACTTGTTCAGGCAGTTCTTCCCAAGGCACGGAGAGGAATGAGTTTGTCGTCTGCTGGCACAAGTGTGTAGCTACTAAGTGCTTCTCAATATTATAGGGTATGAGTTTTCCCTTGAAATTGCACAAAGTTTCCCATGCAAGAAGAATGACTTCAAAACCAGAATGTGGTCATCTGTGCCAGACACATCCTTCCACTGTCTTCCCACAGTTGTTTCAATCTCTCTAGTGGCAACTATCCTATTTGCTTCAAGACTGAGAAGAGCTTTCCTGCTGCCTCCTGGGCAGCAAGGACTTTTCCTTATGCTTGAACAGGCAGATCTCCTTCCCTTCCTCTCCTCAGTACTGTGCTCTGCTATTCGTGCATGTGTCCCCAAGGCCTTCATGGGACTTAGTGGGGAAAACTAAGGTCAGCCTGGAAACACTGTTGTGTTTTAGAATGTGATTTCTGTCCTGTGAACTGGATTTCCTTGTAAGAATATTCACAAACCAGAGTAACTTCTGTGCTTTTTTTTTTTCTTCTAACCAATTTTATCAATGTGAGTAAGGCATTATTTTCTGGTTCACAGTACATGAGAATTCATGAATATGTAGTAACTCATCACCTTATGATTTTTATCCATTACTACAAACTTTGTCTTAGATGCCTGTAGCAATTCAATTAGACCTTGCTATGTCTGGAAAAAAAAAATGGAACATCAAGCCCTGCTATTATGAGGCCTCATTAGTAAACAAAAAAATCTTTGTGATAAATCATGCCTGGGGTTTGAAGGAAAATATGTTTATCTGTTTCAACAGCAATAAAACTACCAGTAGAAATTCTCCCATCACCTACACACTTACGTATGATCCCCTAAAATAAACATATGTAAGTACTTAACAGATGGACAAATGAACCTTGGGATGAATGTATTACAAAACCAGAGCAATCACTGTGCTTTTCAGCAGAAATTATATTAACATCTAAGGACCTGGTTAGAATTTTTTTTATTAGCTGGAAACATAGGGCAAAATCAGATTATTTTTTTATATATTCTTCATTCCTGTTACACAGATTATATATGATTTGTGCAGTAAGATTTTTAGATGGCATTTATCTGTTGTTGGATGAATTTTTTCTTTGTCTTAAACCACTAGCAGCTTTGCTATAATTTTTTTTCACCCTCTGTGCACACTGAGGTCCTACATTAGTTTGAGAGCTGAGGTTGCCCTGATGCCCTTGAGGAGTACTTTTTGCTACTCAGCTGTGCAAAATGTCATGTGTTGCTTCTCTTCACTGCTCTGCAGAGATGACTGCATTGCAGTGGACTCCTATCAGTTCACTGTGAAGCCTGTTGTAAGTGTCTTTTTGATGGCCTAAAAGAGTCCACAGAACATTGTTAAAAGCTGAAGAGACCTACAGTGAAAGCTAAATTAATGGCCAAAACAGAGCTCTAATCTAACTAAGTATTTCAGATGAGGGATTTGGAGGCTGCCTTAGCTAATTTTGTGTCATTATTGTAGGATGAATTGCATTGCAGAAAAATAAGATATGATTGATAACTATAAATTCACCTCTCTAGTTTAGCTTGTCCTTGGATCCCTTCCTTTGCATCCCTCTCAAGGGAAGAAATGCTATGAAATCCTCTTCATTGGTGTATTGTGCAGTATAAATGATCAAAGGAACAGCAATTGAGAAATTAAACCTGCATTTTAGGACCAAGCTGTGATCCAGGGTCTGTGCACTATCAAGGCCTTGGTGAACTTCCATCAGGAGGAAAAGTGCTGCTCATCCTGCCCCCAGTGTCTCAGTCAGTTGGGCTGGCTTTCCAGTTTGGTATTTTTACATTGCTTTTCAGGGCTGACAGCAGGCACCACGGTTTGTAAGAGGTGGTTGTGGTGATGTGTCAGTGTATTTTCGTGTTTTACTTGGACTAAGAAGCTTCTGAAGTTGGTAACTTTTGTTTCTACCCATCAGGTGCAAGCAAATACAGATTCCCAGAAGTCAGTCTTTGACTATAAGGTTTTCTGCCTAATTTCTAAGGAACAAGATTAATAAGGTTAATCTTCTCCTCTACAGATGAGATTTTTCCTTCAAGTGACTAAGGTAAACAAACATTTTGAGGTTTGGAAAATTTGTATGCCAGATCAACTTGTAAGTTAGAAAGATATGTGGGGAGATTTTTGCCAGTAGGCTCCTCTAACTAACTGATAAATAACCCAAACTGGATATCAGTTACTATCTGAAAATTATTCCTATGTTTATAGGAGCCTTTTAGTTTTCCATTGTTGCTCATTTTCACTGTAAAAATAGCTAGCTTTCTCTGTTAGACAGTTTCAAGGACGAGATTTTGTAAACATAGCTATGTTGTTGTAAAAATTATCTTTTTACATTCCTTTCCCATGGACACAGATCCTTTTGATGGACATTTCTTGTAACCAATATAGTTAAAGACGGAAGTGTTAATTTTCCCCCCTCCTCTGTGATTTCTAAAAGTGTATATAAGAATTAAACGAAAGTGGGTTTCCCCCCCTTCCGCCCTTTGCTCTGAACAAGCTCTGACTCTGTCTTCTCTGTTCTGCGCCTTCGGCTGATAAGCCGGCATAAGCCGTAATAACAGGCAGCCCGGTAATATTCCATGACTTAGATTTTCCTTGTGAGATGATTTTATGATCTCAAAATGAGGTTGTGATTATTATGAGTATCCTTTAGTCTAGATAGGGATGGATGAGGTTTGGATAAGCTCTCCCAGTTTTACATCAGTTTACAATTCTGTGACTGAAATAATAATTTTCCAACATTAATAAAGTCCTGTAAATTTGATTCTGAGGCCATTAAGGTCAAGGGTGAGACCACCTGTGCCGTCTTCTGAGTCCTCTGGGAAGTATCCCATATCTTAATTGACTTCAGCAATATTGGAATCACAGGATGAGACTCTGAATGGTGCTCTACAGTGCTGGGAAGCTCTTCGCTGCTTTTCCAGAGGATCAAGTTTCCTCACACTGATCCCTGGCATGGACCTTTGAAGGTCACCTTGCTATAATATTATGATTACATTTCCAGATCATTCTCTTTCCAAAAGACTTTTGTTCCCTGGAAGGTGCCACCTGAATAAAGTCATATTAAAAGACAAGAAAAGCCACCAGCAATGAAAATTATTCTCTGCAGATTTAGTAACTGCTACAGCATCTTCTTTCCTCTCTATTCTATTTCATTGACATTGGCAATAAAAAATAATCACTTAGAGACAATGTCCTTGCAGGCTGGCAGTAAGTCTAAATGGCAACAGCTAAAAAGACACAGAGAAGAACATTTAAGTTACATCTATTATTGCTTTGGTTTTTCAAAAAATGTCAGAAATAAAGTCTCTTTTACTCAACGTTTGTGTACGCTTGGTGGGATGGGAGGAGACAGAAGATATTAGGATAGTCTTTGTCCTATTATTACTAGCTGCTAGATGGGGTGATGACTATATATAGAAGGTGGCAGACACTGAATTTGTGCTTAGAACAAAAGAAAGATCTATAATCAGACAAAACTTTATTTTGGCACAACCACAGCATTTTTGGTAAAGACCTTGCTGTGCCCTTCCCAAAGATAATGCTCTATTCTCCATTCTGAAAGCTGAAGAGGAGTACTGATGGGTCCCACCACATTTTCTCCCCTCTGTCCAAAAATTGTTTTCATATTTTCCTTTCCTTCATGTTTCCTAGTGCATTTCTTTATGAACAGAAACATAGCACAATAAATAGTCTATCTGTTAAGATGACACATTGTGACAGATCCCTTAGGAAAGCTGCAGCTGGGTTGACATTTTTGTCTCATCACTGCTCTGAAGAATGGTTTTGTTTGTGAATTCAGAGAATGACTCACATAATGACCAAATAGAAGTGCATTTAGTAAACATCATAGGATAGCAGTAGCTGTATGGTTGGTTCATGTTCCTCTGCCTGTCCGTGATAGATGTTCCTCTGTATGGAAGGAAAAGTAAGTCTAGCAAAATCTGGGCATTGGGATGGTTCATCCAGTCAGATTTACCAGCGGAGTGCCTTTATGTTTATAGTGAAAATGTGTGTGTGTGTGTATATATATATATATATATATATATAAAAAACAGATTCTGAATCTGGCATCTGAGTTGTGTCTGTAACACCTGGCAGGAGCATATGAGGACCATGGGTTTCTAGGAGAGATGAAGCTGCTGTATGGTGGGAAGACCAAGACTCAGACAGATTGGCTGGGTCCTCCCTGGACTCCCACTCTCACACGCCTGATCTGTGGGCACAGGGGTTTCCTTGAGCAGCTCTGGCTGCAGGGCTGGAGCCAAGACAACCAAGAAGGGGAGTCAGCCTGCTGAATGCCAGACATATTTCTACACACACACACACACACAAGTATTCTGTATAGCTACAAACTCATTTCGGATTACCTATCTGTAAATAATGAGGGATGAACTTGTCCTGTGTCCCTCCCTTCATTTACCAAAATCTCTTCTTCCATCTTCTGTGTTAAAAATACAGAATACCAAATTCAGTGCAGCACTCTGTGTATCTGACTTTCAACGCAGCTCAGAAAACCCTAAGGCCAGGACTGAAATAAGAGCTGAAATCCAAACAATGTGTGACTGAACACAAAACAAATCATGACTTTACAGGAATATGTTGTGACAGCTCTGCCTTCTCCCATAACTGCTAGTCAATTTTCCCCCTTACATTTAAATAACATAGTATACATATTGAACCAATAATAGGGTACAATGGAAAAAGCATAGTGAAGCTAAAAAATGCTGAGATGTAAAATCTTCTAAAACCTTTCTGCAGGGGCAGGGTGATATTCTCTTTCTCTCCCTCTCCCTTCCCCCCTTCTCTCTTTCTCTCTTTAAAGCAAGGGTGGGATAGGACTTGTTTCTATAAAGGCAAGTAAGACCAATTCAAATCACAAAGAAAAAAAACAGTGGAATTTGCAGTAAACTTAGGAATGTCCATCATATGTGGGCAGTGTTTACATGTATGTTAGGTAAAAACTTTGACCTGCTAAGGATCCTTGGCAATAAAGTTAATAGTCATCCCCCCTCACACAGGAAAAATGTCTAATAAAACAGCATGATCCTACAGCATCCTCCCCTCTCCTTGTCTGCTGCACTGCCCCATCCCTGTTTGTGGGGACCACCCTGGTGGTGAAGACCAGAGTCAAGGCAGATTGCCCACTTCTTCCTAAGGGAGAAGGTACTCAGAGGACTCAGCTGTGTGGGCTCCAGGTAGAGAGACACAGGCCTGAGCCTGCCTCTTTGCACAACCAGGGGCCTCAGGGAGCAACCACTGGCATTGGGAGAATGGGTTGAGCCCTTGCTCTGCTCTGGCTTCCGCTGCACCTCCATGTCCAGTCAGGGAATGGAGCTGAGCTCGAGGTGACCCTTGAGCATGTGGGTACAGCTCTCAGCTCATGGTGAGGGCAATGTTGGTTGAGCAACTCCCATCCTGAGCTGGATTTAGACATGAAAGCTTCAACTATCTCACACAACAAGAGTGCAAATGAGGCCTCTCCCCTTTCAGTCTACAGGGCACACCCTGAGCTGATGGACATGTGCCACTCCACCTCAGAAGCACCACTGTTAGTTTCTATAGGCAGCAAAAGAAGAGTGAGATGAGGAAAGAAGATGATTAAGAGGCTGCAAGCAACTCCAGCTTGCCTTATTTTTTGTCTTTGAAAACATTCTTTCTTTTCCAATTTTGAGTGGTTTTTAGGGTACTCATTAATCTGGAAAACAAGAACAACTTCCAGATCATTAGTGCCATGGTGAATTGAAACACTAGCCAGGCTGGTCTAATAGTGCCAGGGTCATACGAAATACCAGTCAGTGCAGGCTATTAAGTGCCAGGGTGATTTGAGAGAACAGCTTGTCCAAGATACGAATGCCAAAATAATTGGAAATACCTCCTCACAAGCTGATGTATAAATCAGCAAACTGTTTCAATTTAACAAAGTTAAAAGCGAAGGAGCAGTGCAGGCACTGTGCAGGGTACTGCTGATGGTTTTAGTGTCTCCGAGTGCTCTATTTCCTTATTCTTATGGCATTATGGGTAAAATTTCATTACAGGAGGTCACAAAAGCAAGGTTGCCAATCCCTGAAAGCTGCATACTGTGCTCTCTGATATCCTTTGAGGAGTAGGGAATTCCTGCAGATTCCAGAGACCTGTCAGTATGGGAAGTGGAAACATAATTTAGTGCTTATGTCCTACAGATGATTTTGGCTTGAAGAATATTATTCAGCACTCTCTCCTGGAGCTCTATAAAGCCTATGCTAGCTTCCCTAAGTATCTTATTGTCCAGCCACTGTTCTGACCTGTCACCTTGCTCTGGAGTGTCACCCTGTCAATTTGTGTAACTCTACACTACAGGAAGGTGGGATTCACAGTAGATGTCCATCTCAGCATACATGATATCCTCTCTCCTACCCCAGCCACTCACACACGCAGAAGGTTTCTACTTTCCTAAGGGAAGCTATGTTAGGAGCTGTGACTTGTGGGCTGCACAGCTGAGACACCTGAGCTGGATCAGTGGAGATGAGCAGCCAGATTATTGTAGCGTGGTAGTAAAATGGAGGGAAAGATGACTGAATGTGGAGAAAATTGGTTACTGGGTGGGACCATGTTTCTGAGATAATGAATGAATCTGAACCCTTCTTTGAAATGTCAGTCACACATTCTTTTAATTAGATCTTAGAATATAATA
This sequence comes from Climacteris rufus, assembly GCA_013398175.1. Lineage (NCBI taxonomy): Eukaryota > Metazoa > Chordata > Aves > Passeriformes > Climacteridae > Climacteris > Climacteris rufus. The sequence goes on along the minus strand of VZRZ01005564.1, from coordinate 157,804 downwards.
TTAATTTTCCTAGTGTTTCTAAGACTCTTGTGAACTTTGTAGTTCTATAGCAAATAACCATGAGAGTTACAAAACTCAAAAAGGCCTTGTTGGCTAATTTTTCTGTGAAACTTGCTCAAAGAAAGAAACACAAGTGCACTGAAATTTTTCCTCCTTGGATTTCAGTCTTGCTTTTAGGAGGTTGAAATAATATAGAGAAAGTTTGGCTACAAGCACTCTAAACTTCTGACACACCTGAGGTTAGGTCATAATCTTTGAAAAGCTTTGCAAAAGGGAGCCTGAAGTCATCCCAGAGGGTCATAAGAGGTCTTAATACTACATAAAAGACTCCAGAACAGTTAAAATGGGGAAAAGTGGAGGCATAGACACATCACAAATGTGATGGAAATGGGATCAGTAATTGCGGAGGTTGTGACTGGGATGAATGGATCATGAAATATGCTCTCAGCACTAGTAATGATGATAACTTCTCTCATGCACAGCAGATTGAAATCTATCAGAGGTGTTCATAACATGGTCACATAACTGCCTCTGATACTCAAGCTGTATAAATCCCATCACACAGATGTATCAGGCAGCTCCCTCACGTTAAAGGAAGCCACACCAATCAACAGCTGAGTAACCTGTATCCTGTGCCACAGAAACTTCACCTCTCCTCAGTTTTCATCAGCAGTACCGTGCTAGACAGAGTTGCTGAGCAGCTTTGGGTGACTACAGGTTCATTGTTTGCAGAAGAGATCCCATGGTATTATCAAACAACTTATATTGAACTGCAATTATCTTACTGAATTCTGCATGCTGTGTTTTGTTAGACCTTGCTATTGTCTTGGTGCCCCAATTTACCAAGTTTATTTTGATGGTACTTCCATTTGTTACCATGAGACTCTGCTTGCGAAAACCTTCTTTCCACCACTCCAATGTAATAAACAGAGGTTCCCTGAAATCTAAACTCCCACTGGAAAAATAACAGCAGAGAAGGATATCTCCAGCAGTGCCTTTCAGGAAAAAAATAAACCCAGAATCCCCTGCATCTGCCCAGAAAGCACAAAGTGCTACAGAAGGAGTGACATTCCCACTCTAGCACAAACATCCACACATGTGGATCCACATATGGATAAATCTTACATTCTCTTCCTCTCAGAAATGCACTTGAGTAGTTCATAATTTTGTGGTTCTTTCACGTTTGCAAACCTTACTGGTAGGCCAAATGTGCACAGTTTGTAACACACAGAGCTGAGACCTAACGCAAGCTGAGGTAGAGGTAAGTACTAAGAATACCTAAAGCCAGCAAATTACGATCAAACTAAGATCCTCTTCCAGTGTCTTTTGCAGGACACAAAACATGGGTTTTCCAAGTATCATCTAATATGAAACTCAGAGAAGCCAGTACATTTCTTTTGGGATTTGTGGGAATTTTCTAGGACTACAAGGTCAATTACCAGCAGGTGATCGAATGATGATGGAAGAAAGAAATCATTAGAAAAACAAAACTGTCAGTGTTTGCGTTTTGTGTTTCGTATTTCATGCAGTAAATTTTCCTGAGGCTTTTTTTTGGAAATAAAATTAGTTGTAGTTAGCATTATTTAGGATAAAGCATTCAGATCTTGCCCAGGTTGAAGCCTTATAGAGGCTTACAAATGTTAACAAACTGGGATCATATTTTTACATCTCCTGAGACACTTCCCATTCTATAGTTAGATAAAAAAAAAAAAATCAATAGACAGTATTTTAGTCTACAGTACTGAAAATAAAATATATATTTCAAGGAATAAATTCCACACATGTACTGAAGGGCAGAATCTGGCCCTCAAATTGAAGAGAATTTCAGACCTAACTAAGACAAATCCCTGCAGCAAAGAACAGAATAGCAAGCAGGGTCTGTAGAAAAAAAAGGTGGAGATACTTTTCCTTACCTTTCTGTGTGTAGAATTGGCTTCTTACAACTTCTTTGGAATTATAACTCCTATCCACAAAGGACCGAAATTTCTGCAGTCCTCAACTGTGTCTTTATTCAGGACTCATTACACAACACCTACCAAAGCCTCCCAAAAGTGCAGGTTAAATCACGTCTGAAGGATTTGGCTCTCTACAAGCGAGCTCGTCTTGTTAAGAACATAATGGAGTCAGAGACAACATTCATTTCAGAAGTGAATGTGTCTGACTGTCTGATTTATTTTTGAGTGAGAAAAACAGATTTTGCTTTTGCAAAAACCTTTAATTTCATATGGGAAGCCACCTTTAAGACTCATCATTTGGCAACATGCTCTATCATTCCCCTGGCTCTTTTTCCACATCCATTGCTAGTGGCTTGGTGTATTCTTTATCCCTTGGGCCAGCTCATTAGCTGGATGCATGGCTGCTCATGTCTATCATCAGAGCCTGCTAACAAATCCTGTAGGACTACTCTAGGCCCAATAAGAGATATATTTGTTTTGTGGTTTGTGTTTTGTAGAAAACACTATGTACTTCTCAAAGCCTAAAGTATAGGAGGATTTTTTTTTAAAAAGAAGCAGCAATTTTCATACAGTGCTAAATAAAATAAATTACAGGCCCCAAATGATCTAATAATTCCTAAGGCAGAGTTCAGATGTGGTAATTAATTATCCCAACATGGAATTCATAATGATCAACTATTAATATGTGCATGGGGGACTAGATGTCTCAGGATTTGGTAATGGGATACGGAGACTTTCACCTCTAGGTTGCTGATTTGAATCTGACCCAGATCTCTAGTGACTTCTGAAAGCTGCAAGCATGTGCTGTTTGTTCTGTAGTGTATATAAAATGAAATTATCTAGGCTGCTTCCTAGCAGTCTTGTGTCCATAACACTGGTGCCAGAGTACAAATAACCTTCCATTTGATCCCTTTAGCTGTGAGGTCAGGGGCTCTGTAGGTAACAGCAATGCCACAATTTGGCCTCAGGAGTGGTCTCCAGAAAATATTCCTACTGGGGCAGGTCTCTGTGGGAAGCATTACCCACATATGCCATGGAGAAGATAAAGTGTGGAAGTCTGTGCTGTGGCTCTTTTGGCTACATGTGCCCTTCGCTGCAGTGGGTGCTGTGGAGATCACAGAGAAGTCTCCAGTGTTCCCCAACTGCAAGGGGCAGCTTCCCTTCCTGTCCCCATGCTTCAAGCGGGAAGAGACCTCGATCTCTGGGGCTGCCAGTCCTGAGCTTATCTCAAGAAATAAGTCTAAAGAGGAACAGAATAAACATGTCTCCTAGAAAGGGGGAAGCTGAAAAGGGGTGGAGGTTCAGCTTTGTAGACTTCAGCAGAATCACCTCTTTTTGCGTTAAAACCTTACTAAATGTTGGTCAAGTCTGATGAGTCAAATTTGCCCAGATCAGAACATTAGCAGGTTTGCTCACCTCCCAGTTCAAAAATCTGAAAAACTGGGTAGCTGTAGCGTAACAGGCAGGACAATTCACCTCAGTAATACTAGGGCACAACACAGGACTGTGTATGCTTGGGAAAGTGGCTAACACTGTCATGACAAAGTAAGGAAAGTCTTTTCCATTTCCATCTTATTTGATTTTATGAATTATATTCTGTACTACCTGTTTGTGTTTTGTCAAGGAGTGGAGTCCTGGTAGCTGCCAAATAACTTAATATTTTCTTCCATTTCCATGAATGCTATTAAATAATTTGAGATACTGTGTGACTTAGTGTAGGAACTTATCAGGAAAACAAAGCTGCAATCTGCAGAACATGTGAAAATCTGCACCCTCCTGAAACTACCATATCAAAGAACATCTGTTTTAAAAACAAACAGTGAAAAGTATTTATAACAATTTAAGCAGCAAGTTTAATCCAAGTCCCATGCTTGGAAGAAACAACCTAATTTCTGAGAAATAGGAACTCTGGGCCAGTTCAGTAATGGATATTGTTTTTTTCCAGATTTTAGTAGTGTTTGTAACTGCCATTAATTCCATCTGAATACTGTACTGAGCATTTAGGTCTTCTTTGTGAATCTTGCTGAATGTTTGTGAAATAATAATATGCACCATATCTTTCTGTGCAATAATTTTAGCCATAGTTTAGCACTTTGTATATTAGTGGGTTATTCTTTTTCAAAGGTATTTCCAAGTTTGATGCAAGGATTCTTAGAGAAGAAAATAAAAATTAATGGTAGGTGGGAGCTTGTAGGAAAATATACAGAAAATAGTAAAAATGGGCAAGACTGTAACTATTTCCAATTACTTCTCAAAGCATTTTGGATCACAAAATCACTATGTTAAAAATTATATAGAAAAAAATTTCAAGAATGTTAAGAACAGAAAATATTTTAAATTTGATTTTAATTTAAATTGTAAATAAAAGTAGCTGGGCAGTAATTACTACTAATTGGGTCTTTCTGTCCAGTCAGGAGAGAATAAAACCTTTTTTGAAATCCATATGATTTTTACATTTCTGCTAATACAAATGACAGAGGATATGTTGCTCTGTGCACTAATACAGGCTTCTGGATTCGTGCTGAAGGTAATTTGGATCCATATTCACTGTATCAAGTGCGAAAATATGCACATGTTAATTGACAGCTTTTCAAGTTCCTTTGCCTTTTTTCAACTGTATTTTGAGAGGATGGAAGTAAAACAGGTCCCTTGTAAAGAACTTTTTATTGGTAAGGAACTCACATGTGACACACTTTTCTAAATGCAGCTACATCTTTGGTGGAACAGGACAGATTTTTAGCTCAATGTTGCACTGTCTGGCATTATACCACTGAAAGTGAAGAGGAGGGTAGGAAAGTGGAAAATTAGTTTTGGAAAGAATTTGAATAATCAGAATGCTATTTACTCAGTTGGAATGAGAAGCCAGGCCAACAGCTTGTCCTTGTGGAAAAGATAATGGGATCCTTAACAGCTACTTGGTTTCAGGAGGGTCTTGTACTGCGGTGGAAGCCTCTTTCCTTAGGACCTTTTGCAAAGCAATTGTGCTGATGTAGCATATGACAGATGTGTCTAAGGCAATACCAATAGTGGGGTAGACAGGACAACAGACTAGGTCTTGCCCTCTTCTGTTTTCTGTGACTCAGGAATCTTGGCTTATTATTTCTCTGAAAGATCTCACCCACAATAGTGTGGTACCTCTTGTGGTTTTATATTGATCATGAAGATTTCCACTTCTGGAAGCAGTTGCTTTGCTTGGGAGGCGGCAGCAAGGATCAGACAACACTTGGCTTACTTTTTAAGCCTTAATAAGGCTATACACCTACAGACAATAAGAATTGAGTTCTGTGCCACTATGTCAGATTACATCTCAAGATTTCTTGGGCTTTACTTGGTGCTCTCACGTCTATTCTTTTTCCCTTTTTTTGTAAAGAAAGCACGTTACTTCCTCCACATCTTTCTCGTGTGTTGCTGTAATGAATTCCTCGCTATTCCCTCAGGGGGCTGACTCACACTCTTGCATTTGAAGTGAAGTAAACTGGAATTTGTATCTTTGTGAAGGTCAGTCACAGTGCATAAGAACAGGAAAGAGGGGTCAGGATGGTAATGCAGATCAGAGATGTGCCGGCAGTACAAATGCAAATGCTGACCATCAGAATATTTCAAGGCTGTCATCATGCTACAGCATTTGTTGGTCTGGGCAATGCGGTGCTAGCTGACGACCATTTAAAAGGTTCCAATCAGCCAGTGGGAAGCTTGCCCATGCACCAGAAAACTCCTCACGTCTTTCAGAGAAGGAAGAAGATAGCTATTAAAAATAGGCAAGCAAAGCACCCAAACTACAACAACAGCAACAAAAAAACCCCTAAAGAAAATAAACAAACGAGACACAACCCCCAAAAACCAAACCAAAAAGAACTATGCTTCCTATATCCTAGAAAATTCCTTCTTATCTCTCAAGATTCATAATCCATGGTTCATACTCTACAGCAGAAATGTCTGCTGTTTACAATGGCCCTGGAGCTGGAGAAGCAAAGACCCTGGTGTTGCAGTAACTTTTCATGGAATCATGGAATAGCTTGGGTTGGAAAGGATTTTAAAGATCATCTAGTTCCATCCCCCTGCCATCAACAGGGAACCTTCTATGAGAACGCATTACTCAAAGCCCCATCCAATCTGGCCTTGAGCACTCCCAGGGCTGGGGCATCCATAGTTTCTCTGGGCAATCTGTTCTAGGGCCTCACCACCCTCACAGAAAAGAATTTCTTCCTAATATCTACTCTAAACATGCCCTCTTTTAGTTTAAATCCATTTTGTCTTGCATGTAGCCAGTGCAGGATTAATCTCTGCAGTTGCTTTCCCCAGTGCTTGGGTGGGTTTAGAAATATGGAAAGTTTGTCCCTTCTGTTTTTGGCTCATCAAGAGCAATCTAGTGACCCTGGCCCTATCATTCAGCTTTGTTCTGGATCCTGAACAAAAGTCCGGAGAGATGAGGAGTTGGTGGCAGGTTCCAGTTTCAATAATTAATTTGCAAGCCATGGAAAATGGCTTAGTGCCTAATTGAATAGTCTGGCCTTGTGCTTTGAGTAGCTGTGAAAGACCAAATCTTTAAAATAATAATCTAAATACCATCTCTCTTTCCTCTCTGCTTGAGTTCTCAATGTCGTTTAGTAAGTGGTCTTTGAAATGGAAGTTGTAGAAAACAATGCTTTTTACACTCCAAAACAATATCCTCTGTTGTGGCATTTCAGCAGCTAAAAGAAAAAATTGGAAGGAAAAAGAGAGAGTCAGATAATGATCAAAGTGAACATGTAGCAGCTTTTCAGAATTAGTTGGCCAGAACAAACCATTTGAAGCTCAAGATAAAATAGTGAAAATAAATGAAAGAAAAACCAACAGAACATAGCCAACTCTTAAACAACAACAACAACAACAAAAAAAGATCAGCAGCAAGAGACAGGAGGAGAAGGAAAAAAAACCCCAACCCTAACCTTCACTAATTTCAGGTTGATTTTGCATCTATTTTTTTCTTTCCTTCCAGTGTCCTGCCTGGTGCACTACATCACCAGGTAATTCCTTCCCCATTGACATAAATTTTAGGTAAATTTGTGTCTATGTCATTACTCTGTTTACTAACGGACACCTCCTTTGTTTCCTCAATTTTTGGTAAAGACATGTTTTCAAATGCCAAATACATTAATTCAACTGTTTTTCTTTAACCCTTCCTTCCTCACTTAGAGGTGGAAAAAAATTATATGCTGGTACTCACCAAGAAGTAAGGCCAGCGCCTAGCATATGCAAAGCTGTCCTGCTTTTTCTTGGCTCACCAAGCCCACTAAAGGAAAGAATATCTTCAGATCTTTCTGGCAAGGAGTCATAAATATGGATCCTGCAGCCCTATCTACTCCCACGAGCAGGGTCTACACACAACGTGGATGCCTGAGCCTCCAAGGAGTAGCACACAGATTCTGCAGCCTCTGACTGCGTTTGAATTTAGTTATTGCTGCAAGATTTGAAGTGGTTCTCACTTTGCTGACCTGCACGGGGCCAATGTGAGTTGGTGCAGTGAAGTAAGGAGTGTTAACTTCTGGGTGTTTTTTACACTTGCCTGAATAAGGACTTTTTCTTCAAAACACTATTTTAACCAGAGGCGAAACTACAAGTTACATGGGTCCTAACTTCTTTCAGAGCATAACAAATTCAGTGTGTCCAGAGGCTGCCCATCCTCTTCTGTCTCAAAAAGATTACTGTGCTTCTTCACTTGTGCAGATATCTTCTGAAACTGAAGGAGAATTATTCCACTCATGTAAAAAGCAGAGAAGTATAAACAGACGACTACATGTTATATAAAACTATGGGAAGAAAAGAGCATCTTAGGTAAATACCAAGCTACTTATTTCATGATTTTAAAATGTCATTCTTTTGTCCAATATTGACTTTTTTTATATGGAAGTTGAATTATAGATCTTAGAGCACTGGGGAGCCCATGGCATCCTTGCTTTGACACAGCTGGTCAAGTTAGGAATTGAAGTCCCAGTAATTAGTTATGAGTTTCTCTGCATCGGGAAGCCAGGTCAGGATGAGAAAACTTCATGAGGTTACTCCTCCCCTCAAGTAAAGCCAAAGATACTGGGAGAGAGCTGGACTGTCCTGTGAAGGAGTGCAGTATGACATCCCCATCTTATTGCTGCATAGGTGCTTCTTTGGGCAGTGAATTTGTGCACAGAAATGCATTGTGCAGCCCTTTGCTGCTGACTTTTCTCTCCAAGAACTTCTCTTGGCCCATTCGTATACATAATGGAAATCACAGACAGCTAAATGTAGACCCTGAATCTAAACTTCAGAAATTGTTGAGACAAAACCCCTGGGCTGATGCTCAGGAAAAATGGTGGGGGAAATTAGAAACAAAAAAGGGTGACAAGGGAGAATTCATTGCAGAAATTTGGACAAAAGAAATGAAAAAGAGAAGTAAGGCAGGAAGGTGGGAAGGGAAGGGAAGGGAAGGGAAGGG
>VZRZ01005564.1:134997-149282 GCA_013398175.1 Climacteris rufus | reverse complement strand
GAAGGGAAGGGAAGGGAAGGGAAGGGAAGGGAAGAAGGGAGGCTGGCTGTTTTGAAAACCAATTTCACTCTGGACATGCAGATGTGTAGCAGTGTAATGACCTAATTGCTCTGAGAATGTACAGTTTTCTTATCCGTACCCAGTATGGCAATTCCTGGGACACGTACATCTCTAATCTTCTTGTTTAAATGCCTTTAATTACGGTTTTAATATTATCCTGTATGTGGAAGCAGGAAATCAACATTTCACAAATAATTAAAACAATGTGGTCTCTCCAAACGCTGGACAAGAACTCAGAAGATCAGGGTTTTCAGAGCCATCACTGTCGTAGACAAATCCTTCTCTCTTTCTCTGTCACCAGGGGGTCATTAGGAGCTCTCACAACACAAATAAATCATGGAAAAACAATACATTATGCTACTCATGGAAAGGAAAAGTCTGAAATCCATTTCTTCTGCTTCTCGCTTAGGTCGGGACTATACTGGCTGTTTTATTTTAATTAACCTTTAACAATGAATGAAGGTTCATTTCTGACAGGTTCAAAGAGGCACCCAGACTTTAGCTTGTTTTTCAGATATAATCTGCAATATTAATGTGTTGTGGGCATTCAGCACCATGCAGGAATTCTTGTGATGAATTAATTGTTTTTACTGGTTTTTCATCATCAAATAATGTTTGATTAACACTGAATTTTGATCATGTTTCAAAATATTTTTTAAGATGTGGGAAATAATTTATCAGTATTTATATTAAAAATAGAAAAAGGAAAAAGCAAGATATTTATTTCATAAAACTCTCTTTTGTTTTCACATGCAATCAAAATACTCTCTCTTACAACATCCACATAAAAGATCGGAAAACTGATTCAAAATATTGGTGATATTTCCAAAGTAGTGTTAATAGGAATGATATTTTCCATGAAAATGTCAAAAAATGAAATTATTGACATCTGTTGAGAAGGTTCAGAGAACTGTTTGTATGAATTTATTTTTATGAGTTTGTTTTCAAAATGAAAACATTTTTCTATTTTACTTTTTTGGGGGTGTTCAATTTTTGGTTTTTTGTTGTCAGTTTCCTATTCTTTCCATTTGTCCTCTCTTTTCCTTTGTTTTTGGTCTTGCTATGGAGGAGAAAGGGAAGGGGAAAATAGACCAAACCAACCTAAAACTATAAAAAATTGTTATATGCTAGTTTTTTATTTCCAAAAAGAACAGAGATACACAAAATGGAAAATTTCAGAAAACTAATAAATCATTTCAGGGAAACTAACAATTTTGTGACTAGTCTCTTTTCAGAATGACTGTAACTCTGTTTTATGAGATTCAAAAATATATAATGGTGAATGGAAAGTATGTTAAGTATGATATTTTACTAGACTGTCCATTTAATTAACTATAGCTAGCATTTCCTTTAATTGGAAGTTAAACATTCTTTGCAGATTTAAGATTTCCAAAGGCACTGACCTAATAATTCCATCTGGTGTCAATGGAAGAAATGAATATTTTGCAAATCTGTGTTGTATGATTTTCATAAAAAAGGAATTAGCCATACAGTGCTTATGAATTTTGAGTGTATTTTATTTTCATCTCCAAACTTCAATGTGGTTTTCTTCAGAAATAAATTAATACTTTAGGAATTGTATTTATTATTATTATTACTTCTACTATTTGAAATTCTTACTTAGCCATGCGTGTACAGAGTAAGTTCTTGTGCAGACCTTCCTGTACCTAGAATAAGACAGCTGTGGCATGTAAAATGTTACCCTTGAAAACTGCAACTTCTCATTATGACAGAGGCCCAGCAGGGGACAGAAGATAAAGCCACTGGCCCATGAACTAGGAGCCCAGAGCATCATCAACCTTCGCTGCTGCCCCCGAGGAAATAAAAAGAAAAGGGTGAAGAGTGAACCCACAGGACCCAGAATGACACTTTCCTAGACGACAGATTTATTCTGTCCCTTCTCTTTGCTGCTTTGCCACTTGCCTGTCAAAGGACAACAGCGAAAAGCTGGAAAAGAACACCTCTTAAGAGCACAGGAAAGGACACTATTTATTTCTCTCCTGTATATTGCTATCAGGGACTGTTCTTTTTTGGGGTTTTTGTTTTGCTTTGTATTATTTTTTTCAACCTTTAACTTTGCTTAGGTTAGCTTTGGGAGAAAAATGGAATGATAAAAGGAGCAAAGCCTGCAGCCATGCTGATTTGTGTTTTCACACATAAACCAGACCTCCGAGGTGTGCACGCTTCAGTTGCTGTGTCAGCACGAGGAGTGTCTCGTTTCCGTATCAGATTCGGAGGGGAGACACTAAATGCCTCTTTGCTTGCATGAAATCTTGCTCTTGTGTGAGGTGTATAGAGGTCTAGGTCACCCACTCTAAGCATGATTTTTGGAAAACTAGTAGGATACCATGACTGTGTGGTGTATTTGAGACTAGAGATACCTTGTGGTTTGGATTTGTTTGAAGGGACTTAAGTGCTTTTTATATGCTCATCCTCTTAACTGGATAACACAGAGGCATCAACCATATCCACTGAGGCATTTCAGCATCCTGCAGCACCCTTAAGATTTTATCATAACGATGTTTTACCTTCCAGAAAGCTTCTCCTGAACAACATGACATTTCCACCTTTTCAGTGTCTGGAGAATTGTGGATTTTCTCTTTTGTACAGCTATACAACTTTCAGGTCTTGTGGCAATGTGCATTGTGATGTCTAAATAGAACTGACAACACTGAAAGAAACAAAAGCAACCGATCCAGCATAACATCTGCCTGCCATATTACACTTGTGCTCCACAGTGGATCTGCATATGAACTACATGAATGACGTGCCCCACGTGCAAAAGATTTATTCCCTGTAATAAGGTCAGCTCCCAGCATACACTGTTATGTGTCACAGCCACTTGTCCAGGGAGCAGTGAAGCCCAGCTGAAGTCGCACCATGCTCTTGGCAAACACTGTTTGGGTGACTTCACTGGAGTGATGCGTGCCACTGGTGTCAATACAAACCTAATGAGGAAGCTACACTAGAAACAAGAACACTGAAGACAGATTCTACCCTGTGATTGCAATGGCAGTGTGAATGTAAATAATATTACTGTTCTTCTTGTTTCTTACTGCTGTTGACCACATTGTTCTCCTGCATTTGGCATTGCCTTTTGTGTTTTGTTACATTACAGACCTCATGTCTGCCAATTGCACTGATGCTATAACTCTGGCTCAGGAGTATAATAAAAGCCAACCTCTGCTGTGTTTTTTCACTGAATGCAAAACTTCACTACAAGCTAAAGTTTTTCATTCATTCATTAATGGATTTATTCCCAGAAACAGAGGGTGTGGTGCTGCTCTGAGTTGGAGACAAGTGTTCAATTTAGCTAGGAAAGGTTTCAAATCATATCCCATTTATTTCATTTGTGGAGTCAACACAGGACATAAGATTCTTTTTCCTTTCTATTATTAGACATATTTGTCTAATATTGCATAAATCCACAGCTACATTTATCATTTTAATTTTTAACTGATTACAAAGTAGGCACAAAATGTTCTGGGAAATCCCCTTTGCTGACAATCACAATCACTGTCTTAATTGAATGGAATGAAGAATACATCCCAGATTTAGTCCAGGGTTATTTTTGATCAAACCTTCATCCAGAAAGGAGCTTGTCTGTGCAAGAGTTTATGCAAGGCACCTTGAAAGTCAACAGTCTTGTGCTGATGAAATGAGCAAGTTCAGTTGCTATTATACATTTTCATCAGGGTTTCAGCTTGCCTGTTCTTGATCTCAACATTGGAGATAGCATCTTAAGAATAGGCATTGCATGCAGTTGTCAAGAATGTGGAGACAGTGGTTTTCAACCCATCATCCAAAGACCCTCAAAGGCTACATCTAACAGAATTTTCAAATGGAAGCAAGGAAAGCAACCTGTTTTCAGGAGCCCACACCTCCACTAGAATATTTTTAGGATTATTGTGGTCAAATGAGATCAGACATCAGTAGACAAAAATAAACTACTTGAAATGAACTCAAACGCATGTAGAATGCTACTGCAAAAGAAAAAAGATGCTGTATTTTTGACACAGCTACCTTTGCTAAATGAAAGAAAGACCTTTATCAGCATCAGCTAAAGTTTCTGGGAAGCTTCCAAGAGCAGTGCATCACAGAGATACTCAAACCTGGAGAGACTTAAGCGCTTATCTCATGAGCCAGTAGAGACACAGTTATCTCTCGACAGATTTGTGTGGGGTACATGGCCTTGTTTTTGAGAATCAGTATTTTATGACTTTAATGCAAGCTGTTATTTTTGTGGCTGGGTGTGGCATACCTCCAGAAACACTCAGAAATGTAAGGATTTATTTTCATTTGTGACAGTTACTAAGTGACAGCCTGTACTATATTTGTCCAGGCTAGTCAGATAACATCTCCATAACTCATTAAATCTGGATGATAAAACTTTTTTGTCAAAGCAAAATAGTGACACAAGCCGCAGTATTTGAAAAGTACAGCACACTTTTGGCTCATGCAGAATTGGCTACCCAATGATGGGTAAGTTATTGTGGCTTATTGAGATCCCCCACATCAGCTGTGCCCTGCCAACTGTCTATGTTGACTACCTGCTGAACTGAAGTACTTCAGCAATAAAATAGAGAATGTGAAGAGGTCTCAGAAAAAAATCTTTGGAAATGATGAGACACACAGAATATGCTGTTTATAGTGAAAGACTGAAGTTGTTCAAGCCTTTCAGCTCATCAAAGAAGAGCAGAAGCAGAAAGTTTATCACAGATTGCTAATACTTTCTTAAGAAACAGAAACAGAGTAAGAGATGATTCTGCAGTCTGGCAGATAGAAATAGAACAAGAATGTAAGCCAAGAAAATAGACAAAATCAAGTGGGAAATGAGGTGAACATTTTAAAATGCAACAGCAATTGGTCTTTAAACCAGTGTACTGTTATTTCATTGGAATTTCCAAAGCTGGATATTTTTCAAATCTAGAATGATATTTTAAAGAATCCTATTTAATTCAAATCAGGATCATCTGTTGATCTCAAAGTAGCAATTAGCACTTGTGAGTCTTTTGGCCAAAGTAATGCAGAATATCAGAGGAACAGAATGTTCTTTTTACAGCCTTAAAATTTGCATGAGTAGCACAATACAGAAAATATTCCCATTAGAAGTAGAAACTTAAATCAAACCCTTTCAAATCCTAACACTGTTTGAAAAGCACCCTGCTTCTGATTATTTGGATCATTAGCTTCTGAAAACAGAGAGGTGACAATCTCATCCAGCCTCCTTTTCTCTGTTAGTGGCTCTGTTCTTACCAGGTTTAGTAATGGTTTTTTGCTCTTGCTATACCTCTGTCTAGTGGACTGAAAATTTATTATCATCTCTGTATTTCTTCTTGAAATAAAAATAGTGTTTGATCAAGTTACCTCTTAACCTTCTCTTTGAAAAGCTAAGTCCCTGAAGCCTCCTAGGTCTTCTGAGTTGGAGAAATACTGGGGGAGGCCAGGCTGGGGGTGAATTTGCTTAAGTAGTGTAAACCTAAAGCTTGTTGTCTTAGAATTGTGTTATGAGATGGACATAATTGCTGTTAATAATCATTAGAACCGGCCAAAAATGTTCTAATTGATTTTTATCCATGCTTTAGTAACGTATTTTGATTGTTTCGTCCAGCTGTTTCCTTTCACTCTTTGGTAATGGTTAAGGAACAATGACTTCCAACAAATGTCTGGGTTTTCATGTATGAATGCAAGTCTGTTCTTTGCCCTACTCTTTCAACAGCAAGAACAGCGAGATCTTTTCGCCTCTGCACTTAGATGTGCAAAGAAGATACTCTGCGTGCAGTAAAAGCAGAACAATCAAAATCCACCCAGAGAAATCCCAAAGCAGTGATTTGGAAAGGAAACGGAGAGCTCCTTTTCAGATGGCCCAGCCCCACCCCCTTGTCATCCGGATTAAGACGGTAAGGGTGCGGGTTGCATATTTGCAAGTGAATCAGCTGCTTTCCAAAAGACTCTTATTTTTTCAGGAAAAGAAATAGAATATAATCGTTAACCTATTATTTAAAGGAAAAGAATGTTTTGAGGAGGTGTCTTTCTGAGAAGCAACTAAATGGATTTTTTTATGTATTAAAATGCCACGATCTTTGTTTTAACTTGAGTTGTAAGGACTGTGCTTTAATTGTTTATCAATATGTACAAATTGTAGAGAAGTCACTAATTTAAAGGAAAAACAGTAATTTCCCACTGTCTTTAGAGTCTCCCTCTTCCCACATGTAGCTCTCCCAGCATGTATGAGTCTACATGGACATGTGTTTTGAGTACATTCATTTTACTCTTCACAATTTAGATAAATGAGTGTTCAGTGTTACAAAAAAACCCAACAGCTCTCCAGAAGATTTGTAAAAGAGGGTGTATATGCAATAAGATATTAAAAATCACAGTTCAGTGTGTGTATCTTCTGATAAGTGTTATAGTCTCCTTTCTTAAATAATTTTCTACCCTAGGTGCAAAATTGTACTTTACAGCAGTTAAACACTATGTATCTTCATTTAAAAAATTATAAATTGTGATGTGCCAAAATTTTAAAATATGAAAGCAGTTGCTTTCATATTTCTCTGCAAAATTTCCTGGACAGAAACAAATGCCTAAGGGCTACATGGGGAGTTTGTAGCATCTAGGACTCATCAGACCAACTGCATATGTGCTGTAGAATTGATCAGTGCTTACACAGCAAGTTCAATGAATTACTAGATTTTTTGGGCGCATGCACAGTGGTGCGGGGGTGCAGCGCCCCAGGCTGTGGTGTCCCATGTGTGTGGGATTTGGGGTGCAAACTGTATGGAACCAGGTCCTGCATGCACGCTGGATGTCTGTGCAGGATCTCTGCAAGCCCAGCAGTCTGTGCAGAGCTCAAGAAGACCCGAAACACTGTCTGCCTCAAAACAAAACAAGAAAAAAATGGAAAAAGGAAAAAGAAATACAACCTACACTTGTACAAATATAAAAACTTCTTCCCTAAGAGGTCCTGCCCAGATGACCAGAGAGTGCAGCAGGGCAGTAGGTGGTGTATCAGTGTGGTGGAAATGGCAGGTATCTTTGAGGGATTTATTGAGTTTAATGTGTCATTTTTCCTCATCACCGCGACAATTCTCTGTGGCAGTAACAATACCGGCGCTGATGTATGGACCAGCAGATGTCAGTGTAGTTCTGTTCATTCATCTTCCCTTTTGATGGAATTCCAGTTATTTTTCCTTGATCCTTGCTGTTCAGCTTTCTTACTTAACCATTGTCTTTTAGCTTAATGCATCGTAATATTTGTAAATCATGCCTTCTGTCAGTGTGTTTGGAAATGGACATACATCTTAACAAACACAGTCTGACACGAGGACTAACGCTGAAACAGCAGCACTGCCAGGCAGACCACAGGAGAGCAGGAGAGAGGACAGGGAGACAAAGCGCTGGGGTGACGAGTGGGACATTGCTGTGAGAGACACCATGGTCCATGTCGAGGCCCAGCCTACCCCAGAGGTTGGGTGTGTTGCAATGCAGAACCGCAATGCAGAACCACCCCCAGCTCTCATTATCCTTTTCCCTGCATCTTTAAGGAGAAGAAAATACAACATGGACAGGAAAAGAATGTGTTCCCATGTCCCACTCTTTGAAATTGTTTCTTCCTCTCTTGATAGTTGCAGCTGGGGTGCTCTTTGCAGTCTGGCGGAAACTCCAGTGAAATCTCGATGAGTTTCAGAGTGGTAACACAGCCACATGGTTTCTAAAACAAATAATAACCTTTGAGACCTCAGCAGAAGAAGGGAGAATTGGTTTAACCACCTGGTTCCAAGGCTTTCTGCAGGAGCTGAAGGCTTGAGATAGAGGGAAGAAATTCCTGAAATGCTCATTTAGAATAGTTTTCAGTTGTAGTCATAAGGGTGAAGGGAAAACGTGGTTCTAATGCCAAAGATAAAAAAAAAAAAGGGCTGTATTTCTGTGTGTGGTGATACTACATTTTTTGGATGCCCTAATAACTTGACTACATGAGAAGTCTATCCTTCTTCAGGTTGGACTGACAGCTCTTGGGTGCAAAAGCAGCTGTTCTGTCAGTATAGCTGAACAAAATTCGTTGGCAGAATGAGCAGTGGTACTTGTTGTATGAGACAGCCTATTCAAGCCTCCAACCATGAGCAGTCCATACCCTGAGCTTGAATCCTTCTTCCATCCTTCAAAGGACTATAACCAGGAGCATGCAAACATGCAGAAGTTGCATAAGAGCTCATTCCTTGCAGACCTGTGGGCAGGAGTGTCAGTCGGAGTCACCACAAGGGCTGGGACTGTTTGCACAGCACAGACCACTGGAGGCAAAGACCCAACTCAAGAAACTCAGGGCCACACATCCCTTCCCTTCCCTGCAGCAAATGAATGGCAGGGTAGTGCCCCCAGCTTCATACCACCAAGCTCTCCACGAAACAAAGACAGGGACACATTTCAAGAAGTTTTGGATCTGGATGGATATGATCCCAAAATAGACCCCAAAATTTGGCACAGGTTGTTACAGTATAACTGGCTTTGCAAAGAGGCGGAATAGGAGCCAAATCTCAGAGGGTCAGATTATCTTGGGATTTGTTTCAGGTCCATTTTTAGTGTAAGAGAAATTATATGATATGCTATGATAAAATGGTGACACAACATCACTATCAAGTTAGAACATGGTGCTTTTAATTCATAACACTCTCTGCAACTTGCTGTGACCACAACCCTAACTGTTTCTTCAAGCTTACAGTAATGTGGCCTCTGGCTCATTATAAAATTACACGTAGAATCTCATGAGATGCAAAAGGAAGAGAAAAAGGAATGAAAATCTCTCTGTGGACCTTTTTGAGTTGTACAAGTCATGGCTTTAGACAGGGAGAAACATTCCAACAACAGAGATTGGCAAATATTAGAAAATTTGGCTATAGATTCTTGGAAGTTTCTCAGAAGCTTTTCCAACCCTCATCTTAAGATTATCCAAGACACTACACAGATCTCTTGGGTTACAATTTCTGGTCTTTGCTGACTCCAGCAAGCACAGACTTATGTGAAAATTGAAATATAAAATAAACAACTACCTACCCCAGCAATGCAAACCTCTTCCCTTTCTTAAATCTTGACTGACTAAATCTTTTGAGCTTCAGAAAAGTGTATGCATATGTTCACTTGGATAGAAGATTTGGGCCATATCCTAATATTTAGCTGAACCAATTTGAACAGCCATTCTAATCCAATAATTTTCTTTTAATGAATATGACAGGAAAAGCCAGGCTCTTTATTGCATTTAGTCTTCTCTCAATAACCTAGTCCTTCTTTTTCCTCCTGTATGTCTCTCCAGCTGGTCCCACAACATGAGTGTGCCACTTTGATCTATGCCAGGTGACAATGGCTCTTAGGCTGGCAGTGCAGGACCATGCTGCACCCTGGTTTCATACGTTTCCATGTCACTGTCCTGGTAGCAGATGACCCATGTGGTGCCTCTCAGCAGATTTACTCACCGTGGGAACCTGCCCGAATGGGTCTGCAGACAGTCACTGCTCCCTTCCCATGTTCTGGTGTTTCCACTGTGATGTTATCCAGTAAAAACAGAAGTCATCAGGGTGCTCTTGGGAGTGCAACCTCCCCTTGAGCACATTTCCCGTGACTGGAGCAGAAGTGCCCCCCATATGCTGTGCTAAACACCCACAAAATGGTGCTCACTTCTTGGGAAGAGTTTGGCAGCTAATGGGTTCAGTGTGTGGATCAGAGGCTCTAAAAATGGTTTGGAAAGTCTCATAAGCATCTCCAGGTGTTTGATACATTAAAATAGCTGTAAAATAATAAAATGGAGGGTGAGGCTGTCAGTCATCTGGAACAACATTGTGGACACTTCTGACAGGCAGTGCTATCTCATACAGAGAGACCTCCTTTTACTTTGTGCTCCCAAGAAAGGTTCTGTTGGGTTTATTAGTCTTTGGGTAACCCAGAGAGGGATGTGACATGAATTTAATGTGCCCCTCTTAAATCCTCACCGTTCTGATAATCACAAAGAGTTAAAGTAAAGCAGCAGAAGGTTTCTCTGGGCCTCTAGGAGGTTCAGCAGATTACTAATACACTACAGGCAGTTTTAATGACAGAGCTTCCAGCTCAAATCTGGCCTTTTTATTATGATGAAGGGCCTGGCCCCAAGTGGTACAGAACACCTGCAGCTCTCATTGAATACAATGGGATCTGATGCTGATGAAAGGGACCATTTTCAAACTTCCTTAGAAGTAGGCGCTCCCCAGATGTTATGCAAAAAGCCCTGCAGAACAGGCATCAAGTGCTGTGATACTAGGCAGGCCAGCCACTCTTTTCCTCAGCAGGATAAACTCAGGAGTTTGTGTGAGTGGTTTATGTGATCAGATCTCCTATCCAGGAGCAAGCAAATTAAGGTCAGTGCTGACTGAATTAATGGAAGTATTAGACATTCCTTGAGAAGAACTGGACATTCAAACAAAGAGGATTTTCTCTCAGTGGGAAGGTGCCTGATGACATCTGAGTTTTGTCACTGACAATAGTCATAGCAGGACTTTGAGTATAATCCAGAAGAAAACTTGTGACAAACTGGGAAGCATGTGTATGTGGAAAGACAAAGGGACCTGCACAACTTCTTACATGTAATTTCAAAGCAGAGATTCAATAGAGACTTATTTTATCTGAACTAGTTCATATCTCTAAATTTCACTTTCACCAGTGGTCAAGAGGAAACAATGCTTTCCATTCCATGCTATCACACTTTTGAAATTCCCCTTCTTTACAATTGCCCATGAACCCCTTGGTTAATGCAGATGGAGATCCTCAGCCCTGTGTGGTACTGGTGCCGCTGGGGCAGAGCACTGCTGTAGGCACGGGATTGGTGCTGGCAATTATGGGTGAAATACTGTAAAACTGCTGATGAAGTGCAAGGCTACACCATTCATTTGGGTTATTTATTGAATTTTATTTAGTCACATTCTCTATGCCTTTTAGCCATTGTTCCCTCCCTTCCTCATTTAATATATCTACTTATTATATAGAGAGCTGGTTCTAATTAAATTCAATCAAAAATAAAATGATACACAAAATTTCGAATATATTGTATACTTGATTAGCCATGGCTGAGCAATAATATACAAGGAAAAATCTACATTCCTACTCCTCTCAACTGGGGATAGGATCCAGAATCATATTACCAATATAAACAGCATAAAGCAGTCTGCTTTATTAATACCTAATATATCAGATATCACACATTCATTGCAAAAGGCAAAAGAATAAAAGCATGCCTGCATTCTGACATTGACACAGATATTAAATAACACGTGTCCTGTTCTGGATTTTCCTTTCTTTGTTACAGGGTTGCAGGGGAAGAAAGGCATAAATACAATAATAGTAAAAAAAAAGTTCTGTGACAGTTATGTGGTGATGGCAACATTGGCCCATTGTATGCAGTGAGTAAACATAAAAATGCAACAAACCTCCCAAATAATGTCCATGTATCAGGCCAAATCCCGGCCACCACCAGCTGTCCAAGCACTGTGGATCTGCTGTGGCAGTGCTGCATAGCTGGGAAGAGGGAGGCAGTATACAAGGACTTGGGCGAGTGATTTGTACAGCTCAGGAATGTCATAGAAGTGCTGGGTGTTGTCGGTTTATTTTTCTGCTCTTGGGTCCTCGTAGGGACTGGTTTATTCTTTTCGCAGGGCTGTTGTAACTCACATCCCCAGTGCTGAGGGACTACTGTCAGGAAGAGAAAAGCTGAAGACTTAGTATTCCCTGGTGTTGTTTCCTTTCTGGTCTTCTCCCTCTATTCCCTAATCCCTTCCTCCACCATCATCCTGAGGGTGGAGGAGGAGGCGAGGTCCTGAAAAGGGAATGCAGAGGGAGTGCTAGATAAATGCTGCCAGATAAACCCCTCTCTGTCAAAGTTATTTCCCTGGACAGTTTCTTTGTGTCTGTGTAGCTGGCACAAAGTGGCCAAAGCATACAACTGCCTCTCATCATAGTGATTGTGTGTACAGTGTGAGTATGTGAGTACAGAAATTAATAAGGTTGGACTCTCTCTCTCTTACTGGGATTTAGGTTTTCTCCAAATACGAAACCCTGTAGCTGTCTTCCACTGTATGAAAATAAAACTGTGCACTTTAAAAAGCAGTGAAGTAAAACTTCCACAGTAGCTTTGATATGGCTGGTTCTTTTTTAAGCCACTTGGACTTGGCATTGCTTCCTGACAGTCTGCCAGCCTTGGATGCTGTTGTTTTTATCCATGCTGGAGAATCAGACAGCTTGCTGATGGCTTGCAGAGTATGGCATTTGTATGGGTTACCTGGCATCATCCTGAACTCAAGGAAATTGCAGTTCGGAACCTTTCACATGTGTGTGGGTTGCAGCAGTACAAAGCTGAGCCAGGCACAGACGTGAAAGCCTCTGTTCCCTTTCTGCTGAACATAATAGTCCCTCAGACTGGGGTTATGGTATTACTGCCTTCATTCCCTTCCCACCACTTCTGCCTGAAGCCAGTGACCTAGGGCAATATTGTACCCATTCTTCTCTCTGCACTGACCTAGGGCAATATTGTACCCATTCCTCTCTCCCCACAGCCAATTCAACCCTATACCTTAGCCATCCACCCCTGCCCCTGATGCACCTGCCTTGACACTTCAGCCATCTGCCCCTGACACACAGCAAGACTCTGTGAGCCGACAAAGTTACCACCAGACAACTGATTACCTGCTAATCTGCTGCTTGGCAGCAGCTGGTTGTGTGAAAGCTCTTATCCTGCAGCTCAACTTTTTCACAGAGGGAGGTATGGCTGAACACGAACTCCTGTACAGAGGCAATTACACAAGCTACAGGGTTACTGCCTTGATATAGGCAGTTGAAGACTGCTGCCTCCAAGTAGCATTTGAAGTATTTCACACACCAGCAGTGGTGCGCATATCTCAGCCTGGTTTGGTGGACTGGGCATTCGTGAACCTGTCAGGTTCACTGAGGTCTGCTCTGTGCTGATGAGTGTGTGTGTGTGTGTGTGCGTGCACACAGTCAGGTTGTTTTGTTTCCCATTTGCAAGCTTGTTGAGGAAGATTGCTTTCTGCAGCATTTATTGGGGTCTTGCATAATGGGCTGCTTGCCTTGGTGGAGCTGTGAGGTACTACCAATACTGGCAGTCCATTGCGTGCTTTCAAAGGAAATCAAGACGTTTCCTTGATTGCATTTGCTTGACTGATGCTCTGGAGTGTGGCACATGGCATTGGGTATGTTGATTAAGTATTATGGCAAGCCAAAAAGTGATTCGCTGTGACATAATAAGATGTGACTGATGTGTCCTGATGTGATACAAACTGAGCTGTGGCAGAAAGATTCACAGTCAGACCCACATGAAGATAAAACCTAAAGCACTTTTTCTAATACCCAGTTCTCAGATGTTTGACTTGGACAATTACAGATTTGCCACCAACGCTCTGCTGTCCTCAGTCACCACACTAAATCTTGCTAATTGGCAAATACATTAGTGAGAACTGACATCACCATGTTAGTCACTGCGCAAACATGGAGGTTGGCGGAGAGGTACAATCGTTCAGAGTTGTCCATAATTAATCACAGGCAGGTAGTTCAGAAAGGCTATGGGAACAGTCTCCACATTCACTTGGTAACACTTTATGATCCAAAACAGAATCCAGAAGTTATTCCAAGACAGGCGGTCATAAAATCTTGAAAACTGGTACTGAGAGTTGCTTTTGTTGTGCCCTACATAAATCTGTCATATTTTGGCTAAATTATATAGTGTTTAAAGTCAGCACTTACAGTAAAAACAACTTTGTTGAGCTTAGAAGAATCTTTGCTGCTGAAACACTGAAACCTCTGAGTGTTTGCAGGATGCTCTGTGCAGCAGAAGATGAAGCCTTGAAGGAGCTAAGCTTCCCCAACAAGGCAGTCCAGATGGGGCATTGCAGAAGACCTCATGGCTATATGCAACCATCTGTGATCAAACAACAAGCAACATAAGAACTTTATGAGCAAGGGCATGTCGATCCTGTACCTGAGCTGAAGGGAATGCACTGAGACAGCTCTGCTCTGTGTAACCTACCCTTTGTCTCCTGAAGTGCCTGTTCCACAGCTGAGGATTGTGTGGTATGGGCAGACCCAGAGTGGCCAATCAATGTCATATGGCACCAGGAGTCAAAAGCAACAAAGAAAATAACCTCTGTGCCAAAAAAAAAAAAAAAAAAAAAAGAAGGGAAACCCCTGAACGATTTAAA
>VZRZ01005564.1:99797-134951 GCA_013398175.1 Climacteris rufus | reverse complement strand
AAAAAAAAAAAAGCAGTGCAAGTCCTGTAAGCATTAAAATGCTTTTGGAATATAGAGTACAACTGGAGACTGTTTAAAGAGTGCTTCTTTCTGTTCCTGAAACTGGTGGGGGCAATCATCAGGCAGCCTCATTTCTAGCAGTAACTGGTGTGTGTGTGCCAGACTGCTGTTAAGTTAGAGAGCAAAGGCTGATTGTGAAGCTGTATTTTAGAAATTTGAGGAGTTTCCGTACTTTATGTAAGAATGAAACACAGGAGAGGAATGTTATTAAACAAAATGAAAAGGAAGGAAAAAATATCACAGGGGTGTTTGTGGCTGGGCTTAGGATGATGACTAGGTTTTGCAGTTCTGGAGGCTACCCGAGACCTGATAAGTCTATGACTGTGATCAAAACAAACTGGAGGTGATTACTGGCAGATTTCAAATTAATCCTTTTAAGAAAACATTAGGATGCATAACAGCATAGCTTACAGAGGATGGACTCTCCTATGGCTAACTAGACATGATACAAAGAAACTCAATATTACTATAAAACTGAAACTGGAAGCCAGAAAAGTCCAGAAAGGCACAGGATGTTGCCTATGCTGGGGTAACAGCACATGCTCAACTAAAGCCCAGCAGGTGGGAGAAGGTGCAAAAAATCCCTGGAAATTATGTCAGTTTGCCAGCTTTGCAGGCAGCAGGACGATATTTACAGTACACAAGAGGAAGCAGACAGTGACTTAGTCAAATTAACACTTTCTAGGAGCAGGAGATAGCGTTGCATTAGACGATTGGACTATAGCTTGGAAAGCAAATTTGTCCTTAAGCCTACATGATTTGAAGAGCATTAAATCCAAGTTACCACAAAGGGATTTTTTCACACTGCCGAAGAAGCTGAGGCACTAGAGAAATGATAGCTAAGACCCCAAAATCCTCATGGTGAACGTAGCCTGGGTGTTTGTGGAAAAGATTCCACTTTCATTGTTACCAGAGAAAAGGAACTACTGAGACATTATTCTCTTCTTCAACCTCTCTGTGGCTGAGAGAAAACTGCTCTGCCTTGACTCCCAAGCTCCTTTGATGTGAGCCTTGTGTGCCTGTCCAACATTTTGAGTGCATTTTGCTTCTACGCTTTCTCTGAGTCTTTACTACTCTGACGTATTTCTGTAAGTCTATGAGGCAGACATAATTATCTCAATAATCTCTTCCTTATTAGCTCATTTTTAATTAGCATTAAAAGTATCCTTCATGGGTTAGAGCTTGTAAGCATCTGTTTCCCTTTCTACTTCTTCCATCTCATTCAGCATTGGACCATTTGTTCCAGTGTTTCAGAGAGTTTTCCATAAGAGAATCACAGAATCACAGAATGGGTGAGGTTGGAAGGACCACAGTGGGTCATCTGGTCCAATTTCCCTTCTGAGGCAGGGTTATCCTAAAGCACATCACACAGAATTGCATCCAGATGGTCCTTGAATATCACCAGTGAGGGAGATTCCACACCCTCTCTGGGCAAGCCAGTGCTCGCTCCCTCACACAGTAGAGAAGTTCTTCCTCGTGTTCAGGTGGAACTTCCTGTGCATCTGTTTCTGCCCGTTGCCTCTTGTCCTATTGCTTGTCACCACCTAGGAGAGCCTGGCTCAATCCTCTTGACATCCCCCTTTAGATACTTAAACACATTAATGAGGTCCCCTGTCAGTCGTCTCTTCTCGAGGATGAAGAGGCCCAGCTGTCAGCCTATCATCGAAGCAGATGCTCCAGTCCCTCAATCATTTTTGTTGCCCTGTGCTGGACCCTCTCCGGGAGCTCTCCATGTCTCTCCTGTATTGGGGATCCCAGACCTGGACAGAGAACTTCAAATGTGACCTTACTATAGCTAAGGGGCTGGATCACCTCCCTCAACCTGCTGCTTTTACTAATGCACCCCAGGATATCATTGGACTTCTTGGCCCCAAGGACACTGCTGGCTCTTGAACAGCTTCTTGTCCACCAGGACCCCCAGGTCCCTCTCCACAGAGCTGCTTTCCAGCAGCTCAGCCCCCAGCCTGTGCTGGTGCATGGGATTACTCTTCCCCAGGTATTTGCCTTTGTTGAACTTCAGAAGGTTCTTCTCTGTCCATCTCTCCAACCTGTCGAGGTCCTTCTGAAGGGCTGCACAGCCCTCTGGGGTATTGGCCACTCCTCTCAGCTTTATGTCATCAGTGAACTTGCTGAGGAGGCATCTGCCCCTTCATTCAAGTCATAGATGTAGAAATTAAACAATACTGGGCCCAATATTGAACCTTGGGGGACACCACTAATGCCATGTCTCCAACTAGACCCTGTGCCACTGATTACAGTCTTCTGGGATCTGCTATTCAACCAGTTCTCAATGTGGCATCCCTCTTCTCAATGGTTACCCACAGCAGGGTAGTAAATCAGTGTTATGTCCCCATTCTCACCTCTACACCCCAGAGCCATCTTTGCATACAGCTCCAGCTCTGGCTTTGCTCACCTGCTCTCCCATGGCTTTTTGCTTGGAAATTCAGACCTCGCAGTGGCTTGATTCCCACTGCAGAGCATCATAGATGTTTCTCAGGGCTACTTTCTCTTCCTCACTGTCCTGAGCTTTCAGCAGGGTTTACTTGACTGGACACTGCAGTAGGTATCCAGAAGCACCTCCCAGACAGTAACAGCCATGGATCCTGTGCCTGTGCACTTTCACTTCTACTTGACTACATAGGAAAGAAACTAATGAAAAGAGTGGTTTCTGAAGAAAGGCAGGAAAAGGGAGGAAATGTGAACTCCTGGAAAAAGAGCAAATGCTTTTTCTGGGCATTGTGGGTAACAAGAACCACATGTGGATGGAGCTGGATGGAAGGAATCTGGGTTGGTGTGCTTTCCGCATTTTAAAGGAGAAGCCATGCTTGGCTACTTGAAGGTGGGAGGCAACAGATATGGCAGAAGAATTGTCTTGTGGCTGTCACTGTGACTGGGGGCAGAAACAGTAAGACTACAACATTCTTGGAACTGTTAAAAAAGATCAAATATGAAATAAGAGAGTTTCCTTTTTTGTCCCATCAAATTCCTTGCTTTAATTCATACTGCAAATTCTCGCAAACACTGGATGAAGAAAGACTTAATTCTTTAATTTTTTGACTCTTCCACGCTTGCTTTTCAACCTTAATGTTGCTTTAATGGATGTTTTTGGGTGTGGGGAAAAAAATATAATATTAGCTACAGTTAGACACCAGCCAGTGGCATTTATCATACCTCTTCACTCTTTGATCCACACATTGTCCACTAATTTATCACCCTAGGCCACATGTAATGGCTTCAAACAACTCTTCAAAAAAATCAAGGTGAAATGCCTACATCTTGGTCCCTCTGCACATGTGTTTGTATATATAAAACATAGTAGCAACTGACTTTGAGAAAAAAGGGAGCAAGATACTAGAAGAGAACAAGTGGGGGAGCGTGGACAGGGGCCAGGGCAGGACAGGGCAAGGGAAGACTTCCCAAAACTCAGTATTTCCTCAAATACCAAGTTATATAATATTTATTAATTTCCAAGTTATATAATATTTATATTACTATAGTGCCAAGAGGCTCCAGTCATGACCAGAGCTATCTGATTATATGAACTTCACAGAAACATACTAAGACACAACCCCTGCCCCAAGGAGAAGATGATCTAAAAGGAAAAAAGCACAGACCACACTAACATGAGGAGGGAGACATGTGTGAGTGGAGCTGATGAGAGGGAGGGACAGGGACAGCCATCTTAGAATTGAAGCTGCATCTCTTTCCCCATTATAAAGGTCTGGCTATCCACAAAGCATCTAAGGCAAGATTCCTTCTGTAAGCAGAATGATTAGCCCCACAGGGAATTCCCACAGTAAGTGGTTATTCATGAAGAAAGGTGCTTGAAGAGAGGGGATGAATGCTTATCAGTTTCAAGTAAAAGGTCTTTGGTAAAAGACTAATAGATTTGAAGATTGACTATGGATTTTGATAGTAAAGAAGGGAGACTTTTCAATTTATTTTCTCCTGGATATTGTCTGGGCTGGACTAGTCCAGACACTGGTTAAATCTGTAATGAAAGTACACATTTTATGCTGAAGAGTTAAAGCAAGTAAAGCAAGTATCAAGTCCCAGCTGGCCTTCATGAGCATAAGTTTGGTCTTCCAGTGGCAAATGGAGCCAGGATTCTATTGGCAAGTGCCATGCAGCAGTGCAAGGTCTCCCTGTCAGGATTTGCAGAGGAATGTGACACAGTACACCGTGCTCACGAGAGGGCTTTAGCCCTCTGAGCCCTCCAAAAGTAAGTGAAAATCTCCCACTGAAAGCAACATGGTGAAACAAAAGCACAGAGAACCCTACAGCATGGGGGCATTAGGCTGAACTGAAAGCACTTACCAGCTTAATTTATCCATAATACCTGTTGATGAAATGAGTAAGTACACAGGCAAGTGTTTCCTTAGCTATGGAAATGAAAAACAGGCCAGACAAATTTGGTGGGCACTGGGCTGCAGAGCTTGTAGCTGCCCCTTGCTTATTTTGAAGAGATCTCTGAACTACCATGTGCTCTAGGGTGGGAACCAGTGAAGAAATGGGGCTGAGAAGGCTTGATTTTGATGAAGGCTGTATACTTCTCCAGTTGGTGTCATTTAGGGGCCATGGCCGCAATTGCAGCCTGTGTTGACAGGGATGATACACTGCAGGGACTAAAAGGAAACCTTTTGAACCTCGGTTGGTGGCTGTTTGCCACACACTTCATCTGTAATTGTCTCTAATCCCAGCCACTCTACCTGTCTGTTGGTGAAACACATTCACATTCATTCTAAACAAGTAGAAATGTGAAAGCAGATTTGGTGTTGCAAGCATTAAATGCATAAGTATAGAACAAAAATTACAAAAAGCGATAACAAAGTATCATAAAATCTGTGTGTTGATTACTTTTGAAATAAAGGATTACAAAATAAATTAATTCAAGGGAAAAGTAATTGCAATTAATAAGTTGCAAATTCATGTAATGAATGCAGCAGAACAAAAAGGTTATCTCTATAATCACAGCTGTGACCCCGATGTCCTTAGGGCACAATGGATCAGAAAGAGTTTTTCTCTCCAAATCTTATAATCATTTAGAAATAAAGGTGTGGTCAGAACATACAATTTTACTGTACTGCAAGACCATATAACTGATTATTAGTACTAAGTTAGGATACTTGTATAAATGTATGGTGTCTCTTATTTTATGGCATAACCACGGTGTATAATAACTACCTCTGATTCAGTACTTTAATCACTTGATCATACAAAGATTTTGGTTTCATGAAGTAATCACAGGTGGAATTTCCTTGTGCCTCTCACTCTCTTATCTCAATAATCGAATGCAAGGCATGGCAGGGCTGGAGATTGAAAGGTATCCAAACAGCAATCTCCTTGGAAAAGGGAAGGACACTTTTGAGGTAAAGGGCACATATTCTATGAGGCTGGACTCCAGAGTGTGTTTACGCTGCGTGATGTGCTAGTGTAGATAGTAACAAGTACTACATCTCGCAGCGTATCAGAGGCACCAAGCAGGAACCATTTCTGTGACCTTTCCTGAAGGAGAGGGACAAGCTGTCTCACCATAATCATGCTTCAAAGTCAACATATCTGTTGCCATCCTGACCCTTCATCTCTCTCCTCCTCAAACATCCAGTGTGTGTATGTATAACGTGATCTTAATAAAAGGAAAAGGAAAATTATGAAAGACTATGCTTTTCTGCCTCTCAATTTCCAATTATCGTTGAACATCACAATGCTATCAGATCCATAAAAACCATGTCATTAAAAATGTGACACATCTTGCAAATATTGCACCTACTTCCACCTACTAAATCATTAAATAAATTGCTCTTAAATGTATAAATAGATGCCTGACCAAAGTAAATATATAATCATAATGAGGACTTACAGCAGAATTCTCTAAAACTCCTGAGAGAAATCATACTATACCAAGTTAAATCCTAAGAAAGGTTTAAAGCTCAAGTTTTTCTTCACTAAGTAACTCAGTATATGTCTATAAAGCCGTGTAAGGGAGAACCTAGGGAAAATCAACAATCTCTATCTTCTGTGTAGACCAGAGTGGCCAGAAGCTTAAGTGGACGAACTTTTACTTTGGTGACTGTTGAAACACCTATTTCTATATACCCATCTTGGACATGTTTCCACAGCCTGCTGTCCCTGTCCAGTGCTAATGTCAAGAGGAGCTAGATGTGTGCACCATTGACCTAAAATGGAATTAAATTATTTTCTTAGTCATTTTGAGACTATTCCCAGTGAAAATTCAAAACTAAATTCTAAAAATCAATTTATAGAGCAAAATGAAAAGTGAAATTACAGTGGAGTACGTGCTCAGCAGCTTCAAGTGGTAGTCAATGGTTGCTCAGTCTTAGAGACTTCATTTATGTTTTTATCCTGGTAGTAATTAATTTTGTTTTTCTATCACCTCATACATTGGAGACAGAAGAATACATCAGCTTTGTTTGAGGCACTAAAAAACTCTCATTTTTCTCTGGTGGCAGTCCAGGGCAGAGCCAATGTACTGCTGGGTTTGATTTTATATGGAAGAAACTTGGAATATTCTACATTTGTTGAGTTGCTTTGTCTCTTTTCTTCTTTGAATAAGTGCTGTCTCATAGAAAGTTAGTGAGAAGCATTATAAATTGGTATACCTAATAGGACCGATCAATTCACATTCTCTGGTATTAACAAAAATGAAGCTTGCATCAAGTATCCTCCTAATGTCAAAGCACACCTGTGGAAGAAATCAATAGACAAAAACTTAAATTCGTGCTACAAATGAAATGTCTCTACAATCAAAATACACATGAAACAAATTTCTGCAAGGAGCTCATCTGTGATTTGTTTGTGTTGCAGTCTGTTTCTGCTGATGTCTCACCTTGTGTTGGCATTTCCTTCCTGAACAGCAGTGCTTACCTCTGTGCCAGTCTGTTGGGTATTCCATCTCTCCGGGGGCATCAATGGATGAATCAACCTGAATTTCTCTGTTTCTGAGAACACCAGCTTGTGACTCCTGACATCACTAGAAAAAACAGCACCAGAAAAAAACACAGCTGATGCTCCTCACTTGCATTCAGGTCCTGGATCTCTCCAGAGGTTAAGTATCATTAGGATTAATGCCAATGGCGCTATGTGTTTGAAAAACAGGTGAAAGAAGAGAATCAATGTCTCCAAATGTAATTCCCTCTCTTGCTCCCCCAAAATGAACCAAGAGAAAGAAAGCCTGGTTCAGAACAAAATGCAAATGGTCTCATGAAGGCAAAACAAAGCCCATTGCATCTGGGGGGAGCTGGTGGTTGCCAAGGGCTTGGTGGGTGTGAGACAGACAGACAGACCTGCAATGAAGAATATTGTGATTCCTCTTTTTGTGTGCCAGATTGATGGAACTACAACAATAGAAACAAAAGATGGCTTGGATGGGCAGCGAGGTAGCAGAGACAGGCTGACACACCTTGATACCAGACTTGCACAGCTGCACATATGCCACTGCTGATCCATCAGCCCAGCATGCTGCCCACAATGACTGATCAATCTGCACTTGCCATTCCTTGATGTTAGCAGCAGCAGATAGTATAGGAGAGAAATATTCATAATATACTGGAGGGTATGTTTTTGTTTCCCTTTTATTGTGTGTGTGTGGTTTTTCTCCCCACGGAAGAGCTTTATGGTTTATAACAGTGAAAATATACCAGTGCAAATATACCCCCACTGACCCCAGGGACCAGGTCTTTTACTACAGTAAGATTCTCATGGACCTAAAAATGGGGGCATTTGTGTCCCCTTTGCTAAATGCAATGCTTTTCTGTGAGATGCTGGGGGAACTAATGAGAAAGGAAACAAAAAGTGGAGAATTGGTGCAGATTATAGCTGTTATAATCAGGAGTTGCTTCAAATGAAAAGGAAGACTGGCCAAAGGTTGATACAGGGGAGCTGCTGCAAAAGGATGAGGTAGATGGATCTGCCTGCTTTTCAATAAGAGTTTTGAGCAAATGATTTGTATTGAAAAAATATTCTTCAAATATGTAGATTCTAGACAATAACTGTTACATGAGAGAGACTGAAATTTTCAGATCAATAGATGAGTTTGCAGCAACCCTTCTGATTATTATCTATATTATCTACTGCTGGAGTTCACAGACTCAGCATTCATTCAGTAGAGACCTTCCTCAAATCATTATTAGACTCTTGGCCCACTTTTTCTCTACTCTAGATATGCTATTGGTATAAAGCAAAGCAAATTTCTGTAAGACCAAATAATCAAAAATAGAAAATGCCTAAAAGCTCTGTATTGTGATCAGTGCTTGCTGATTATTTGGATGTAGCTTTGTACTGAGAACTCAGTAATATTCTGAATATTCAAGTATCTGAGAAGAATAGTCTGAAGTTTGACACAAAAGAAAAATAAGGAAAAAACTGACATTCTGAAGTGAACCAAAGGCCCATTCACATGAATGGGAAATTTTTGCTGACTTCAAGGATAACCTATGCCCATTATAAATCTGCAAGTTTTATTCCATTTTGCACGTGTATTTAATCCATCTGTAAATTGTTCATTGGATAGCACGGGACGCTGCACTCCTGGGAACTGTAAGGTATATGTATTCAACAGTGGAGAATAAACACAAGATTTTATTACAAAATGCCACTGCTGCTCCTGGCATGAGTAATTTGTGCACCTGCATTTTTAAAATGTTTCAAAGTTTTTCTCCTTTGTGAATTCAGCGGCAACGCACATTATCTTTCAGGCTGCCACAACACAGTATTTGCAGACTGGGTCACGTCAGCCCTTGTTATCCAGAAGCCACTGTTTTCTGAGCAAATAGCAACTGAAAATGACAATGGTTCACTCCAGACAGGGGAGAATAAGACAGTATTTCCTTATGGCCTAGTAATGCATGTCTGCAAGATGAGCAGAAGACATACGCGGGGCTTAAATCCCAGTTTGGAGTGCGTTTTCAGAAAGGACACAGGCCCAAGGAAACGTGGAAGGAATGGAATGTATCTTGACAGCAATTCCTCCAAAGTTTGTCCCACATTCAAGCATATTCCTCCTTGCAACATGCCTGGATTCGCAAGTGTAGGGAATGAGAGACTGGGTCTGGAGATTGAAATACACTATCTGATGTAGCACTGCACAGCCAAAGTGCTGGGCCAGCCATAGATATCATTAAATGTAGAGTCCTGAATAATTACTACTGTGCTTTAAATACACCGTCACCTTCCAGAAGGCTGCATCCCCATGGGAACTCGACTGGCGGATCAAGGTTTGGCGCAGGTAGGGGAATTAGGACATTTTAGTTAGTTCAGGCTTAGTAATTTAATTTTTAATAGTTATTCTGCAGGTGTCTAAAGTCAGCTCTGTATATACAATTTTTAAGTAAAAATTTCCCTTGTGTTTCCTGTAATCTCTCTGAAATGTTCCTTGATTCTCTCAGAACTCTCTTATTCAAATATGCAAAGTGTATAATTCCAAGCAATCTTGCGTATTTGTACATCTTAAAGTCATATTATCATCTTAAGGTCCTATATCACACAATTCCCCCATTTGCCATGGATCTTTTGTAAAAAGGTACTGAGATCTCCTGTTGTACCAGTTTGATCATCAGAGACTATCTCTAAGGGCAGTCACAAGCAGGTGAGTTTGCAGAGTGTTTATTTAACTGATACGGCAAATGCTGATGGAGGGATGGAGCTGATGAAATTGCCTTAAATGAATTTTTTTTTCTTGATTTGCCAAGGATTGGAGAGGCAAAACAGCATAACCAGCTTGTGTTTTCCAAGGTCTCCAAGGCATGTACATATTTTGAGAATGAAATTTGTATAGTTGTGTGCAAGAGACTCCAGTTCCATGAAGATGCACTAGACATTTCAAACAGTGCAAATCTGTAGAGCTGGGAACACCCAATTCTACCTGAAAGAGGACAAACATGGCAGGAAATCAGATGTCTTTTCCATCAGGGCCAAGCATCTGCCTCCCATCCCCATCTTGATCTGTAACAAGACATGTTCAGGTCTGCATTTACCTGCAAGCCTCACAAAACCTTAGTACTCTCCTTCTCCTTCAGGATTTATTGCCGTTCAGGGTCATAAATACGGAGCCTTATTATTTCCCTCTTTTGTCTCTAAGAATATTATCAAGACATGAGAATGGAAGGATATCAGAGAAATGGGAAATCACTGAAAGGAGTCTCAATACCTGTCTGCTGTTTCCTCTAAACCCACTTGCAAAGCTCTTGCTGTTTGAGTTCATAGAGTGTATCAGAGAATGACTTGGATTGGAAAGGACCTTAAGAATCATCCACTTCCAACCCCTCTGCTGTGGGCAGGAACATCTTTCACTAGACCGAATTGCTCAGAGCCTCAACCAACCTGGCCTCGAACACTTCTAGAGATTGGGAATCCACAACTTTTCTGGCAGCTTGTTCCAGTGCCTCATCATCCTCACAGTAAAGAATTTCTTCCTATTATCTAATCAAAACCTACTATCCTTCAGTTTGAACCCATTTCTCCTTGTCCTGTCACTACATGCAAATGGTCTCTCTCCACCGGGGTCATTTAAGTGCTGGTTACTACCGAAAAGGCCAAGGCAGAAGATGCTACTGGCAGATCACCTCTAGCATGTAAGTAGGTGTCACCTACTGGAAACCTCTCCCAGAATCAGGACAAACAGAGCTGTGCTGCTGATGCCAGGGAACAGCTCAAAGCTGTTCAACAGCCCTACAAGAGGAACGTTTCTCAGACATTTTTATCCCCTAATTAAAACCTTTTAGATATGTTTGCACAAACTTGTATGTGTATCACAAGGCGAGAGCAAGCAAGGGGATCATGATATATGGGGATGAAGAGGGTAAAGTAGAGGTAGAATCAACCAAGTCTGTGCTAAAGACAGCATGAGTCCTCAGCCATCCAGAGATTCTACAGGTTCTTATTCAAAAGATTTCTACTTATCTACAGTGGTTGCCTGCTCTACTAGCTACTAAGCCCATTGGTAATAATAAAAAAGGACTCTGGGAAGAAGAAGTGCACTGGACTGTGGTGGAAAATCCATGAGTGAACCGTGATGTCTCTTCTGTTTGTTGGCAGAGAAAAATAGAAAGTGACAAGGGGTTAGGGAAGAAAAGAGGGTGAGGAGGAAGGCTGCATATCTTGCAGCGTTCATACAACAGTCTCAGATGGTGGGGCAGCAACATTTTCAATGACATTCCAAGGTGCAAAAGTAATTCAAGACATGTCAAACTAGTTGGGTCATGAAAGACCATCCCCCCCTGTTTTGCTCCCAGCCACCTTGACCCTTGCTAAGGAGCAGTTATAACCAGAAATACCAGGTTACAGGAAGATTTGGAGACTCTGTAAAAAGAAGTCAGAAGCAGGGAAATGGTTGTGAATGGAAATAGCCAGATGAATAAACCAGGTTGAGGAAGATGTTTGCAAAGTGAGTAGATTTCCCACATCCTTCCACAGCACTGATGGCTGACAAAATCTCACTTTGGCCAATGAGAGGGAAGTGGCCAACCCTGCTATGTATTTTCTTGGTCAGTGCAAAGAACTCAGCTTGGACAGCATAATAAATCTGTGACAAGGAGTAACTAGTGATAAAAACAGAAGTACATTGAGTAAAAGTAATTTTCAGTGTAAAGGAAAATGGAAAATAGAGAGGGAGAGAAAGAAAAGCAATGAAGAGAAATTAAAAAGTGCTTTCAAATAAGACTGTGAAGCCTTACTTCAGTCCCTAAACACCTGACTGGAAAGTTTGTCTTGTCTGTACTTTGAAGTTCAGAAATGCAAATACAACTTTATTTTCTGTGAAATTTCTGAAAATGCAGCCAACCAACAAAACCAACAAGTTGCTCTTCGCCTGACTGAGCATAATTTGCACAGGACCATGTTTGCTGTCTTACCTGAATATCACCTCACGTTCCTAACACTTCCATCCATGGTGGGCTGCTCCTGTAGCACTCCTGTGGAACAAAGACTGCAAGGATGTTGCTCAGTGCTGATACTCCCAGAGAATCAGTCTTGACAAATTTACAGTCCAAGGAAGTGTGTTAAGTAATTTCAAATAAATATGTTTGAGACAGTGCAATCTGCCCTCAGATATTCTGCAGGCAGAAAAGTAGGCTAAATTCATCAGATTAATTATTCATTGCAAATTCTCTCAGCTCTATCATTGAGGTCAACAGCAAAAGTGCCACTGAGTACAATGGGATGCAGTCTCCAAAAGTGGATAATACTCCTTTGCTCCACAAATATGAGCAGTTTTAACTAGTTTTAGAGGGACAGGCAGAAGAAATCAAGCAAGGTGAGGTGTGTACAAATAAGCAGTTTTATTTCACAAAGATTGAATTCTGTCTCTACCCATGTGGGACTGAATGTCCCATATTCTGCTCAGAGCTTCATGCTCAAATGAACCTAAATTCTCCACTC
This sequence comes from Climacteris rufus, assembly GCA_013398175.1. NCBI lineage: Eukaryota > Metazoa > Chordata > Aves > Passeriformes > Climacteridae > Climacteris > Climacteris rufus. The sequence continues at coordinate 122,498 of VZRZ01005564.1, read as the reverse complement.
TCAGTTGAGTTAAAATATATACATATATATGTGTATATATACACACAGACAAATATATGTATTTGTATATATTTAATACACATTTATGGTGTGGTTTTGCATCAGAACTCTCCAAAATCACCATTTTGAAGCAAATCTATAACCTGATTGACATTCTATCAAAGGGTTGTGGCCTATTCAGTAAGCAAGGTCCAAACTTCTTGAATTTATAGTGAAACCCACAAGTTAGTCAGTTTGGAAGTGGGAGGGGGACTGGTTGCATCGCAAACATTTTACACAGCTGTTCAAATGAAAACACAGAACACTTGAGCCCTCAGTCTCAAGAATCACCACGGTCTTTGTACTCCACAGAGGTCTTTCAGTCAGTGCTGTACACCTGTATTTTTTAGACCCATTAATTATGTGCCTGAGCAATGTAATTATAACCTAAGCCCTACTTTCTGATTAAATGCATCAGCTTAAATTCATGTTTATTTTAACTGCCTCCAGTTATCCAGCCCAGTCCAGCCTCAAGAACACATGAAAAGAGTTTTCTACAGAGTTTCTTCATTTTTCACTCCCTTCCCTGTAAAATTGGAGTGAATATTTTCACTGGGGGAGGAAAGAGAGGAAAAATAAACAGGGGAGGAAATATGATTGGAGGTGGCATGAAGAACATTGCCTCTCTCTTCTCTCAACTGTTAAAGCCTTTGGGGGATTTAAAGGCCACAAATGATCTAGGTCTTCTTCTTGAACCACTGTGAACCTTATCTTCCCAGGTTTAGTATCACTAAATGTGTATTAATGCCAACAATTGTTTGCATGGATTATTTATAAGGCATTCACTTCAAATTAGTGCTGCTTAAACCATGTGAGTTCATAACATGCCAACAGCAGATGCAGTCTGCAGCAACTGAAACAGCAAGCAGCTTCATAGATGCACACACAACAGCTGGGTGCAGATCAATAATAGAAACATTAACAATGGTACTGTTTTAGAGGCAGTTCTTCACTTTGGAGATATATTTTATTCCACATTTATTCCACATTAATGGTACCTTAAGTAAAATAATAGAAGACATGTAAGGATGAATCTCCGAGTGGCCTACTGGGACTGGCCCACTCCAGCCCTTCTGCTACTCACAGGGCTTCTCCTTGTGCTGTAATTCTGCACATCTCCCCTCCATCCTCTGCCTTACTGCAGGAAGGACCCTGCTGTCAGCATGCCTGTGCTGCCCGGCCAGCTCCTCTATCACAAGCCAGCCACCTTGCCATGCTGCAGGTTTTAGGACAGAGCCAATGGCAGTTTATCCTATGTGCAAGGGAACCTGCCATTTCTGCAGCGGGGGACAGAGTGAGCTGAACACTGCATGTCAGTGGCAGTAATGCTGTCTCACAGCAGTGACCACGTGCAGAGCTGGGGCCCTGACATGACTCTCCTTAATGACATGAGTTATCAAGCTCTTGGAGCATATGGAAAAGGGACTTTTCAGTCACCTTTAACTCACCTGACCATCCTCTCAAATGGTTTAAAAAGGTGTCCATTTGACTACCTGTAAGTCAGTCAAGTAAAAGTCAGTTCCTCAGGGGAGTGATTATAGACACTAAAGGTCATAGTTCAGGCTTTTCAATAAACGTTAAATGTGCCTTGACACTGCCAAGGGGACAAACATGCACAGATTTGATGTAAATATAAATATACAGCAGCCTAAATATACCTCTAGCTTTCTCAGCTTCAGTCTTGTTTCATCAAGGCTCTTTCAGAACCTTGTTTGATCAAGTCATCAGCTCAAGCCAATAGGAGTTCTAGACGGTTTTGGCCATGGCTTTGGGGAACATGCTAAAACCAGGATGGGAGAACTAAGCCTTGCTGGTCTCCACACTGTGGCTCTTGAGCACAGTATGTGGAGCCCAGAACCAGTGAATGACTAAAACTTTCGTTTTGTTCTGACAGATCATTAATTTTGGGATCCAAATGTAAACTTGGATTTCTGTTGAGCCAAGTGGATGGGTCTTGGCAATAATGCCCATGATACTGTAAGATCTTCATTGTCTATGACACCTGCTTAAGGAATATCTTTCCAGTTGTCAGCAAATTAATCTAGCAGAAATAGTTGTACTTAGTCACATAGTGGTCATTTTGGTTGTAGTCAGACTCCCTTTGCATAGCCAGGCATGTTCAGTAGCACAAGCTCCTCCAGTCTGACCACTGACTGACAAAGCTGTGAGAAAGCATTAAGGAATGTCTCTTTTGCACTAATTGATCACTAATAAACAATTAAATTGTCTGGAAGTGCTTGGTACTTCCTGGCAATGCTACTTTGAAAGAGTCTATTGGAAACCAGCACTAGTGCCCCTTTTGTCAGCTTGGGAAGATACTTCAGTCATATCTTCAGTCATATCTTTGAGAGTTCACTTCTGAAGAGAGAACATTTTCACCATCTTGTTCCTACTTTTCCTTCCCCTCTTGCTCTTTTTTGCCTCCCAGTCTTCTCTCCTACTATTTTTAAGTCTTGCTCTTCCCCTTCCTGTGGTGTCTCTGTCACCTCACATCCTGCTGAATCTTCCTTGGGGCACTTGCCATGGTGTCTGTGTTTTCCTCCTCTCCCTTTTAGTTATTTTTGCTTTTCTCCACTCTTTCTTATGTCTGTTCTTTTTCTCTCCAAAATTTCTCATTCATTGCATCATTATTTTTATCTTGAGAATAACATGGGTTTTCACTGAGAGTACAAACAAGGCCCAAATATTTTCTCAAAGTATTTGGAGATGCCAGGTGGGTGTTTGTTTGTTCCAGGGCTCACTTTCTTTGTTGGGACTTTGGGGATTTTTTGTCATGAGCAGCTCTTTGGTTGCTAGCAGCACATGCATCTATTCTAAGTTGCCTTTATTTAGGGTCGTAGGCTGTACTAATGGCCTGAACCGGCAAAATGCAGAGTTCTCCCCCAAAGATCTTGAGCATCTATCCCTGCATGTGATTTCCTTGGGAAATGTGGACCCTCTGCACCTTTGAGGAGCTAATCAGGACCTTGCAGGATGGCACTTCCTGCAGTACACATTGCTACATTAAGCAATTAATAAAGATGATTACAGCTCAGGGCTAAATATGGTATATTATGGTGTTGTACTTCACTAATATTACCCTCATGGCAAATGAGTCAGAGAGACACTGCCATGTATTTTAGAGGAGTGACTCTTTATACTAATTAATGATATCAATATGCAGATGGTGATGCTGGTATAATTAGCACAGTGGATGGCACCAATATGAAAAACCAGAAAGAATGAGTCTTAGAGAAACCAATACAGTGGATACATACTTAAAGTTGCTGGAAAATACTTTAGCAGAATCCAAGGACATTCAGTTACCATTCCTTCAACCTGAGAACAGTCCATCCAAGGCTTACAGATGTTTTACTGAACCTGAGGTTCTTTTGCTATGATTTGGACAGATGTATGGCCACTGAATGAAACTTGGGATTACAAAATGAGCTGATATGGAAGGAGCTGGGTTGGGGTTTACATTGGTTTGAGACTAGACCTCAGAACAGGCCTCAGATGTTACCAAACACAAGACAAACAAAACTGAAGAAAATAAACTGTCCGTGGGAGCCCTGCAGAGTCAGCCCAAGGTGTTCCATACATCCGTACTAAATCTGGGCAGAAAAGTGGACATACAGACTATGGACTCTCTGTCAGCTCATAACACTCTCTAGAAAACCATACACAGGTTTTATGGGCCAGGTCCATAGCTGACAAAAATGGATTCAACCCCACCGAAGTCACTGGGGATCAGTCAGCTTACATCAGCTACATCTGCAACCCATCACATTTACACTTCCATAGCTCCAATAACTAAAAGGAGCAAAGCTGAAGTGAAGAACTTTTGTGGCCATTGGGTGCCTTCCTTGAGTTAACCAATGCAGATGAATTTAAGATATTTTCTTTGGTTCAACCTCCCACAGTTCACTGGACCCCAGCAGGCCCCTGTACATGCCTACATTTCTCCCAGTGGCAGTCCTTTCTTACAAAACACATCGCAAAAATCAATGTTCTGTTATACTCTTTACCTCCTGTCAGGAGAAGGAACATGCTCTAGTATATTTTGACACAACCTGGGCTGCTCTGGATGTTCCTGTTAAAAAAACCATGAGGACATTGGAAACACATCTTTCATCTCAGAGTGCCTAAATTGTTCAATTTATATTTTGTCAGGGATCAGGGCCTTTACATCTATAAGATCTAGACACAACACACACAGTGAAATATCAGTTGTTGACCAGGAGTTCTCTTTACAACCCTGAGTTTTGTAGACTCTTCAATTATAGCTTAAACACTTTAGGTTAATCTGTTAAACATTTGTTCAATGAAACTACAGCTGTTTTGTACAGAGATCATCTGCAGTATGTAACAATACCTAGAGATGAGAAACAATTTAACAGGTCTCTACCTGCTGCAACACCTTAGCATAAGGGTGTGATTTAAAGGTAATGTGGCAGGTTTAATGCAGAATTTCCTTGCTTTCCTAGGTTTAAGTTTCAACTTTAATGGTATAACTTGCATTGACATTGTTTCAGTTTGTTTTGACATTGTAATTGAGTCTAATCTCCACAGACTTGCACGGCAGTCTTATTTCCTATTGTAGTCTCACAATGTAATTTTACCATAAGAGCACTGTAGTGAGGCCTTCTCCAAGTCATGCTTTGAAATCACGTTGTGTGTGTAATACTGCCTTGTAATGGATTTGTAAGAGGGTCTCTGAAGATCTTCCCTGAGACAATTTGGCCATCCTAATCTCAAACTGTGATGACCTCACAATGCCATAAAGCAATTACCATTATAATTTTAAATGGTCTTATGTAGGAACTTCTGTGCTACCTCATTAGGTGACACATTTTGCTGTGTCCAACTTCTTATTTAAATACAGCACATCTACTGGATAACCACTGCTCCTTTAAATCCAAAAATTGGGCTAGAGGATACATTTTACTACTTTTTCTTTTTTTTTTTTTTTTCCACTGCAGATGGGCTGATGAGAATCTTCTCTAGCAGCACATTTAGTTAGAACCGGGCTGGGTTAGTGGCATCCAGATCTGGATGCCACCACTGCTGGAATTTCATTCACTTGCTGACCATAAGCCAAATCACAGCTAGGAATTTGCTTTGAAACCAAAATAACAGAAATCTGCTAAAGTCTATTGTCACCTTATACAGCTTTACTTCTCACTGCTTTGTTCCTGAAAGGGCTTGCAGCTGGTGCATTGATTTCTATTTTAGCGATTCTTCAGGGAAGTGATGGCCAGCACAATTCCTGTCCCTTTGTTAGACACCCAAGACAGTAGGAGCTGGTGATTTGTGTTGGGAGGTAAAATAGGCTGCTCTGGCTTTTATAGTCAGAAATCTCAGAACTCTTTATTTCCCAGGAAAATCATAGGCTTATCTAGGACACCTGAAAGACCAGCTATGGAGGACCTCAGGGTGCTTTTCCAGCCTGACTGGGAAGTTAGATCAATTCCATTAGACAGAAGAGGTTGTCCTGGTTTCTATGTAGCTCTAGGAAGTGTAAAACTGTTCCATTATTACTCCTCTAGCTCACTTTTTGTTTCATTTCTGCCCCTCTACAGGTGTATTTAAGGTGGTGGTTTTCTGGCCCATGCAACACCAGAAAACATGTGGCACAGCACAAGGATGAAGGGCCCAATGCCACCACTTACAGAGTACTTCCAAGAAGCAGACGAGACTTATAACTTCTTCAGTTCAGAGACATACTCCTGAGAACATGTTCATCATTTTAATTCAAGTCTTTGCTGCTGGCTGACTGCCAAGTGGCCTACCAGATGTCTCTCTCTTTACCATGGTTGAAGTAGATTATGATGTTCCAGTTCATTTTTCCTTCACTGACAGCCTGGTTCTAAAAATGTGCCAGACTTTAAGGGCAGTATTTTCAAAAGCCAGGTCAACTCACAACAGTATACCAATGACAGTGCATGCAGATACTACAAAACCGTATGATAGGCAATTAACTCAATGCTATTTATGCTAGTCGAGTAACTTTGATTTTGTTAAGAGTCTTTAACACTGAGGAGGAGGATTCTTAAAGTGCCCATTCCTAAAGTCTGGTGAATATAGTGGAAGTGGAACTTTCACTTGGAAAATACAAAGTTTTGGTATGTGGTTGAAAGGGATAACCTAAATCTAGCAGCTTTCAAAAAGAGAGAGAAAAAAAAATCAAACTCCAAATGGATTTGGATTTATTTTAAGTCACCATTTTTTTTAAGCCATTGATTGCATAACAGGCATTGATGCACTTCTGGTGCACGTACTTTTGCACACAGATCCCCAAGTCCTGCTCATCAAGGGTCTCTAATGTATCTATTGTCTCTCTTTCATTCCCTCCACCCAGAGGTGAAAAAGAGTTTCACACAACAAAGGTTATTCTTTATCAGATCAAAAGTCTTTGAGACATTTTCAGTAACTGGTTTCAGCCGGAAGACTTAGCACTCAGCCAACATTTTGAAGGTTTCTATTTCCCCGTAAGAAATGTTTTCTATAGTTCTCTTTCTCACTATAGGAACCTGCTACCATGTGCCAAGTCTCTTTTTTAACTCATTTTCACTTGCTCAGGTAGTCTCAACTCCTTTTCAAATAACTGTTCATCCATCGGATATTCTGTGGATGTCTGATCATGAATGAATACACATTTCATACTGTGGTTATGCATCCTGGCGAACATTGTATGCACCAAAACAGGTAACTAGAACACAGTAGGAAGACTTTTTCCCCAGTGTCTTTCTATTGCTCTTGGTGTCTGCTGTCATCTTCAACATAGTCCCCTGTATATAATGTCAAGATTATTTTTCAATGTGCATATGAGGTTTACAGGCTCACTCTGTCTCTCTCTTTTGCTTTCATATGGAAGACCTTCATGTAGTTTTCTTTTTATGAATTGCAATTCTACAGAAATTAGAAACCAAAATTACATTAGATGGTAATTCTGTCTTGAAACTTTTAATAAACCACATGGCTTTTGAGACTCTTTGTCTGCATGTGTTCATGCAATTCCACTTCCTAGTTGTGATCTATCTGCTAGGCAAAATATTACTATTGTATTATCTTTATGCTACTTTTGCATTGCCCTGAGTCATGACAATACTTCTTATCAAAACTTTAAAGATCCAGCACCATAACCAACAGACAACTCCCTGCTACAAAGAAGCAAGTTTGCTGTGTTAAACAAGGGGTTTGACTGGAAGGAGGGAGTGCTTTGCTAATAAACTGCATTGTCTGAACAGTTTTACTAGTGTGAAGACCCTTGTACTGATGATTTATTTGGAAGTTCTGGGTATATTAACTTTTGCTAAGAGCTGAGACTAAAAACTTTATGGGGAATGCTACATACACTCCAAAGACCGACAAGAGAATTTAAGTTAGATGTGATTAGTATGAAGAAAGTTACATTTATTATACTCTTATGTATAATTGATCATGTGAAAGGCCTTTTGTAACTATAAAAGAGACAGCACATTAAATTGTTTTACCCTGAGGATTATACAAATTTGTAGAAATCGGATTGGAATATCAGCCTATTGGTTTCATTGCTATGGTAAATCATTAAGATGTTCCATGTTAATCATAAATCTTTGTATCTATTTATTATTAATCAAATAACTCCTCCCAGCTGCGGCTTTGCTTCATCCATCTGAGCCAATCAAACCAAGCCCTGGTAGCATTAGCTGTGATGAAGGGTGGCTGCATGCACATAATATGCATGGCACATAGCACAGATTATACAGTGCTAGACGTGGGGTATGAGAGCTGATGGGGTGTTAGCTCTCCACAGCAGGGGGGCCTGGTTTCAGGATTTGTGAGTAAGCATGCCTCATTAGTAAAATGATTCATGGTGAAAGGGAGTTTAGCTGGGAATAATTTAGTGGCTGCTTTGGTGGAGCAGAAATATAGTTTGGGATAGCGAGGTTACAAACCTGTATTTATTTGATAAACTCTTGAACACTGACTGATGTCAACCTGCACTACTCTTACCATTTCAGGTTGGAAAATGATGTTGCAAAACCCTCTCAACTTACAAGTAACTAAATGAAAGAGACAATCTGAATACAACCTAACTGAAGGTTCTTGTATTACTTGTGGATTATCCTAGCTTCCATGTAAAGCTAATTGGCTTTCAGGGCATTTCTGAGCTGGTATGTCTACACAGACTAGTGGTTCACTGCCAAGAAGAAGTCAGCTCCAGCTCAATGATATAGCATATTGATTACTCCCTATTTCCTTCTACTATATCCTGGGAGTGTAATGATATCTGACATATCATTTTCCCGAAACTGCTGAAGTTGACATACTATTTAGATTTGGCCCACATTTCTTCAATTAGCAGGAGTATTATAAATGATGTACTGCTCCAAGCCTTAGACACTTCTTGCTCATGCCATACAAAATTAGGTAAGTGTGGAAACTCATTTTAAGAGCAGACAAAAATATTACTGGAAGAACTAGGTATTTGCAATGGTGCCATAAGAAGGTGGGAAGAAAGAACAGTGACAAAAATACAGCCCATTCAAAACTGAGCATTGAACTCCTTCACTGTGACAGATTTTTGTTAAGTAACTTAATGTTTAAAAGCAAAACATCCCTACATTACTTTAAGTGGTCCTGTTCACAAACATAAATAGAAGTCTTTCAAAGAGTGACTAGTTCCCATTCAGCTTTACGATTTATGTGGAAGTAACTGTTTGATGGGAAAACATGCACAGAACATACATTGTCTGCTGTGATTTCATGCAAAACAAAATAGGAAGATTCTTGCTGATATTAGTGATGGAATTTTTTACAGATGGGAGGTATGGCAGTAGTATGTAGCTGTAAGTGAGTTCTCTCATGGTGCTTTGCTTCTCCTCTGGTGTGTTCAGGAAAGTCCTTATGTCAATAGGTGATATTGGTTGACACTCTTGCACACCTCAATTCATATGTTCATACATACCAGGAATAGGGAAAAGTAATAGGTTAGCTAAAAGAAGTAGAAATTTCCTATGCCTTGAAAGTCTGCTTCTTTTCTATCAGTTCCTCTCCAAGTTCTCAATTTACCTTTTATTTCCTGAGATGAAATTTTCTGTAACCAAAATACTGAGTCAAAAGCTCTGCAAACGAATGGATTTTGAAATCTATACATTGGTCTATGAGGCATAGGAGAATGGGCTTGAACTTTGCGTTGTCAGATTATGTCTTCTTCCTTTTTCTTAATTTTTTTTCTTTCCTTTTCCCTTCCTTTAAACACTGAATATGTTCCATGTGCAAAATTTAAAAGGCTACCTTTTTGAGTATCTGGTATTGTATTTTAAGACACAGAAAGGAGAGAGCTTTGTAGCCTACCAAACACCTAGTGTTATATGCAGAGCTGAAGGAAGAATGACCAGATTAATCTTCCGCTCCCTCTCCTGACCCATCAGTATTATTTATTTATTATGAAATAATTCAGTGCACAGCAAAATTTCCCACACAGAGCTTAAGCTTGCAGATTAGATTTCCCGTTCCAGCTGATACTGGAGTTTTATGAGAAATACAGGAAAAGAATAAATGTTCCTGGACAAATGAATGCCATGCCCATCAGAGGTATTTTGCTCCTGTCTTTGCAGATGCAATGGGAACACCCCTCAGCAGAATGGGTCTGCTCCTGCAAGGGAATAAGGTGTTAAACACTGAGGAAGATGTTCTGTCCTGTAAAAGATGTCTAGTGGTACAAATGCTCTTGTCTTTCCCTCTCAGGGAACTGGTGAAAATTAAGTGGTCTTCTTGGATCCCTGCCTTTGTCCTGAACTGAAGATGTTTAGCAACAGCCAGTGTTTGAACTGCTGTTGAGTTGAAGCACTTGCTCAGTGTTCACACACTTTATGGTGTAAACCTTTGCTCCAACACCCACTCTGTCTCAAGTATTTGTTGGTTTGAAGTTGGCTTGAAATTATGTTCAAATAATGCATGGTAATTCTTCATCTTGCATTATCTGTGTCTTCATTTTACCTTCTCCCAAACAGTGTTTGAAAGAACCAGAACTGTTGTTCTGGTCCTTTGAGAGATAAAATGGAGGATTTTTTTTTTTTCTGAGTTTTTAATTTCTGTTTCTGTGGCATCATCTTCCAAAATGAACACTTTGTCCTGTACCTTTAGTCTTTGCCACAACTTTGGTGTTGGTTTAGCTTTGTTCCTGCTACCATGTTTTTAAGAGAAAATATTTTTATCTAATGTACTTCTAAAGCTAGTGCCAGTGGAATAAAGAAGAGGATATAAAGAGTGATATATCCCAAATTGCAGTCTCCCTTGGGAGTGGGTTTGGTTATCAAAATATACCATCTGTGGATCACAGAGCTCTGTGGAAGAGATCCTCTAAACCAAATCTTGTCACAAATAAAAAACTTGTGAATAATTATTTGTGAGTAAATGGATAAAAAACACCCTCTAAAAAGATACCAACTCCTTCTATGTCAGGTCCATCCATCTAACAGGGGTCATATCAGTAGGAAAAGATAACCAGATTCTTATCCCATTTATAGCTGCAAAAGGTCAGAATAAATCAGAACAACTCGGGTATACATCCAGAGGAACTGAGATCAGAGCTGTATGCTCAACCACCAAACATTTTAGCACAGCTGTGCAGAATGTGCAATCATTTTGACTTCTTCAACCCCAAAGATGGAATATTATGGACACACTAGGAGAAGATCCAGCCCAAGAACTGCACAAGTACCATTGCATCTCTACCAGAGCTTGAAAGGGCATACAGTAATCAGTGATGCTGTCACCAAGTTGATTTGAAACCTGCCTGGATAACAACAACTGTGCCTGGAACTGCATCTGGATGCTTGGTTCTGCATTTTCCTTCAGAGATGGGAAGCATGTGGATAGGCTGCACATTAGCCAACTCTGGGATTTGGGCATACTCCTGATGAATAAAGAGGATGGCATGATGCCTCTGGAGGACTGGAATGCAGGGCAACAAGTTTGCTCCAAAACAAACATCATGTACAATATATGTATAAGGTTAGTTTGGTTTAGCTGTGTTGTCAGGGTCTTGCCTGTCAAAGACACTGAAACATTTAGAGCCTTAAAGCTAAATGGTTTTGTTTGAAAGTGCCCAGGCAGCCTCTCTCCTACACCATGTGAGGTAACCAGAAGTAACTGCATGAGCAGAACTGCACAGCCTCAATGGCACAAGGAGCAGAGCACACAAGCATTGATTGCACTGGTGGCAGCAACATGCTGAGACTGAGAAATTCACCTCTGGGACCAGTCCCAGATTTCAAGCATGCAAGTGGGTTAGGGAGTTCATGGGGATTTGATTTGGCCAAACATAAATAGGCTTTCTGCTCAATTCAAAGCCAGTTCAAGGTCTGTATCCCAGAAAATGCTGAACTTCCAGGAAACTTGCATTTATGAATTTTCACTTGTTCCTAGTAAAAGATAATGCTGGGTTTTTCCACTTAAACACCTCATTTAATGTATTGCAGAGGCTAAAACTCTACAAACCAACAGCAAAAGTAAGAAACCCTGAAATGCACTTTTTTTCAGTAACATAAGAATCCCATCAGCCCTCAGGGATTTGAGACCTGTGGTAAAGGAGGCCTTGACCTGCTTCTATCCTCACTTACATCAGTGGCTACAAACACCTACAGATGGACAGGGAGAGGCAAACCCTGGTAAGGACAGACAATATTTCACAAGTGTTTTCCCCTTTCCTTTTACTGAGTAGCAGGAGTGTTTCTAGTTAATAATTTTCAGATGGAAATATACTTTACAGGCATATCAAGATTGGAAGATGCTAAGAAGCTCAAGAGATGTGATCACTTGCCAAACTCTGAGGTATAGAAGTTGTTAAATTAGGCCATGTGATGGGTCCAAAACGGGCTAATTTATGCTACTTTGAACATCATTCTAGCCCTTTTAAAACGTTTCCCCCAATTAAGCTGTTCAGGCCACAGATCTAAATAGTTGTCTGCACAGGCTGCCAATTGATTAATTCCCTAATGATGGATTGAAGCTACAGCTTTTGTTTCTTAATCTCTCTTTTCTCCATTAATGGCAAATCATTCATAAAACAAATCTTATAAATATAAGTAAACACACAGGAGTACAGGGGACAGATTGCATGTAGATTTATTGTAGAACTAATTCTTGATTGCCTTTAACAATTTATTACAATTTTTCTTTTCTTACAGAGCCAGAGGAGTCTGGTAGGCAATTTTCAGGCTGCAGCCCACAAAGAGCTCAGATGGCTCTGACCCATGCAGGAGACACACCAAGGATGCTTTCCAGGGGGCACTTTATAGGATCAAAACCTCTATGGACAAAATGTGAAAGATCAGACTGTAAAGAGAAGACCACCTGGGCCCTCTGACAAGCTCCATGATAGCACTGCACTTGCAACAGCAGAATCTGAGTGCCAATGCAGGAAGATGGATGTGGTCCATGCAGGCAATGGGAACGCCAGAGAGAATAAGCATGGCTTTTCCCGTAAATAGTCTCCTCTTTGGAAAGAGTCCATTGCCCCGTGTAATCACAAATGCCTGGGGGTGGTAGGAAGGTCTTAATCCTCTTTAGATGAGCATACTTGGAGAAAAGGCTTCCAATTCAAAGGCCACCAAAGAGAAATCTGGGTAGTGGTCGTTAAGGAAGATGTGGAAGAGGTCTGAATAAGCAGAGCAAAGCAAGGTGAAGAAGACTCAGCAAGGAGTGTCTCTGAGTTCCGTTGCTGCAGAGACAAAGCTCTGTTGAAGGCTCTTTCACACAGTGCAAGAAGAATCACTGCTCTGAAGTGCATCACTCAGCCTGTCACCTCTGTGTCTCGAGCTGCATAGCAAAAAAGAAACAAAATAATGGGTATGAGAACTTAATTAATTCAAGAATTAGAAGAGTTGAGAAATGGGGCCCTTCAAAAGTGTGACCCAGATAAGATTCACTGTATGCTATAAATCATCCATTATTGTTTAGAGTTTCCTTTCTCCGCACTTGACCTTCATCATCATTCTCTCACCTGAGTTTGGATGTCATCACAGAAGTACTGGGTATGTGGACAGAAGCGTAGGAGGCACACTGGAAAGTATTTCCCTGACTGCTTGCATTTTTATGGAATTGAAAGGAAACAATGAAAACTGATTTTGCTGTCTATTATTTCTCTGAGCACCATGTGAGGTAGACAGCTCTTCAAAGAGAAGAAAGTTTATTTTGTGACATTCCCAATTAAGCACTTCGTCTTGGAGATAATTAACCAGTGTTAGAGCCTTCCCAGTCCTGGACAGCAAAGGATACATCCTCCAACAGTATATGCCTGTTTAAAAATGCAATGCTTTTCCCTACTTGTACTTGTACCGGGAGAGATAGTATGGGTTGACATGGTGAATGTATTTGCAGACAGGTATTTACCTCTGTACATGGCAGGTTTGGATACAGGTAACACTTGGGAGAAATTGTGGAGTCTCTTCTGGATTAGTTTTGTTGGCTGAGAGACAGAACAGGGATGTTTTTTTCTTCTGGACAAAGGTGAGGTAAAGGACCTGGCTTTGCTTTCTGCTACAGCACTATGAATCCAGACTGGCTCTATTGAATTTGCTCTCAGACGCCCTTGAGTATCAGGCAGTTTACCACACAGTGGGGACACAGAGCCCTGTGCCATACTGTATGTACACCCCCAGTCCTGAGGCTGGCTGGAGGCAGGTTTAACCCCTGGTGCAATTCAGAACAGCCTCAGGGCTGCTCTGGGTTGTGCTGTTTTTTGACAGTCCCTCTGGGACTTCCCTATCTTGGCATGCCTCTGAAATGCCATGTCAGAGGAGAAGCAGGAGGGAAGGGTGACGGGAATCACTGCATAGAGAGACCCACTCACATACACTCACTATAATCCAGCTGAAAGTTGTTCCGTTTCAGACAACTGCTTGAAAATGAATCTACTGACAGTGGTGAAAGAAAGTGGTATGGAGAAGACTCTATGGTTGGTCCCATACTGTTGTTTTTTAAAGCAGTGGTTTCAAAGATATAGACCAATTTGGTTTTTCCTTGGTTTTTATGCTTTATACAGACTCTGGGTGCAAGCTTTTCTTATGAACTGGCACACAGCCTTGGCAGAGTAAGTACATGACTATCATCACCTTGTGTCTGTGCAAGTGGTGCCTGTAACCATTTCAGAAATTGTTCCTTCAAGAGAAAAAATTCCTGGGTCACCTGTCATTGCTTCATTACCTGGCCACATCTTCCATGTGCCAGGATACAGCAGATGAGACTTTCAAATTCCAGGTCAACAGTATTTGTATTATTAATATGATTAGAAACAACCTTAATAGTTCACTTTGATGATAGTTGCTTTCATCCAAGTCTCTCAGAATGCTTACAGATCACAGCGAAACATTTAATACGAAAGCAGGAATTATTTATCCCTGTATCAGTGTTCTCTCCTGTTGATTTATTGCCCCATTGACAACAACAAAGATACAGTAGACAGTTCTTTCATTCTATTAATCAATTTTAATCTGTATTTGAATATTTGGAGTGCAAGTATTCCAGTCTGGATGTCCCAAAACCTGGCTGTGCTATAGATATGTCTCCTAGTTATTACCTCTCAGATATCAGTCCTACAGTGTTAAATATCTTGACTCCAAATGTGAACTTCAGCAGTTCTAACTGGTCTTCATGTCCACAGAAAAGAAATGGAAGTTCTTTGGAGCAGGGATTAGGCATGCTTTTGTGTTTGTAGAGCATCGAGTGTAATGGGACCCTCACAGGATCTCTGGTTGCTACTATGGTATGAATGTTAAATACTATTCTTCCCAGTGCTAGCAAGGTTTCAGGTAATTAGAAACACAGGGAATGCAGGCTACTCGGATGAGCAGAGAATGAAGCATTTTAAGCACACTCCCGAATTCTTGCTTGTCTTTTCACCACATATTATGTTGTTAGTCTCTATAACAGGTGATTTGCAGGTTAAATCCCATTTTCTTTCTCTGTAGACTAAATTCATCTTTGATATAAGTGGGCACAAGTCCATTAACTTCAATAGAGTTGCGTTCACTCACTCCAACATTGAATCTGTCCCAGTGGGTTTATGCTGTAAATCTATCCCAGAATCAGTGGTTACAAAGGCATTGGTTCTGCTCTGAAATTCATTCAGTCTTTTCAAATAAGCCTTTTAGAAGAGCCTGGGAATGTTTTCAGCCCCTGCACCAACACATAAGCCTCACTCCAGAACCATTTCTTAGTTTCAGCCTCTACTTCCCTTCCCTGCTTTAACTCTCTTTTTAGTCTCTTCTCTCACATGTTATTATTTTGCAGCCTCTCCCCTCCTATCTGGGCAACAGTGGTGAGCAACATTCCCTGCACTTCTGCCTTTAGCCACAGCATCTTGCTCTGAGGTGGCCTTGTCAAATCTCATCAGTTAAGTGAGGTTGGGTCTGGTTAGTATTTGGACAGAAACCCTTGAAGAAAAGCCCCAGGTGCTGTACATGTGAGCACAGGGCTACCAGTAGGTGCCATTCTTCCTTCTTAGGCCAGTGCCCTAAGTAACCTTAACTGATGCTCTAAAATACTGTCCCATGGCACTGCGCTGCTCTGCTGATACGGTTGTCACTGGATGACAAGAAAATTTAAGGTGAATCCTACCTAAACCATAGAAAATTCTTCTTTTCACCTGTAATTTGTCAGCCCAGCTAAACAGAGTACAGAACATGTGTGGGGGTTTAACACTGCTTTGCCTCTGTTGTATTTAATATTACTCCTTCTGCAATACATTCATGCACAGAACAATATGGAAGCCCTCTGGTGTCCAATTTAACACCTATAAATTTGTCTGTGTAATCTCTAACCAACTGGACAGATAAAATGTTTGTCTTATATTCCAGCATTCTTCTGTTGTCTTTGGAAATACAGCTCTTTGATTAATTACTTTTTTTTTTCCACTGGCAAGTCCCAGTGTTTGGACTCTCAGTCCTATGGGTATTTGGAAAGGAGCAGACCATTTCCATCCTGGCCGAGCCCTGGGCTTTGCCACAGCACTTACCAGGTCTGCCCTAGGATCCAGAGATCTCCTCTCTCCACGGTAGTTCTTGATTCCTCTGGGAGAGACAGTGAATTTCTTCAGCTGTCCATGGCAGGACAATCTTAAGCTCTCCGTTAGACTTTGCCAGTGCCCCAGTCTTCTTTGCACTGAGCTGGCCACCCAAACCAGCTTCCCTCAGACAGGGAACTAGCATATGCCTTCCTCTGCCTCAAAGGGAAATGGGCGGAAGGAGGAGGATTTGATTTCTTTCTTATGACAGTGTTTTGAAGCATTACTTCCTTGATCTTTCACTACTTCTCTTCCTCCAGGGCAAATGGGAATTTAACCATTGTTGGCAAGGAAAGCCTCCAACCGCCTATTCCTCTCTGCCACCCCCAAGTCCATACTTATTGCCAGGGGAAAGCTCAGGAGGGATTAAATAACCAAGCAGCATTACAAAGATCTCTGCTCTGCAAAGGTGGAATAATCCATCCAGAGGTTGAAATGCTGCTCTAAGGTTTTCAGCAACAGCCTAAGGATGTCCGGCTGGTGCCATTGCTCCTTAGGGGGGACCAGGCTGGAGTGGGTTACAATGTGGTGGATCTGGAGACGATGGAGTTCATCAGACTCAAACATCTCTTTTTGCATATGGTATCATTATGTAGTTCACTGAACACTGCTAAAAAGAGAGTTCCCTTCAATTCTGTCCATCTGGACTAATAAAGGGCAGATGAAAGGGAAGGATTTGCTCAGAAATCATGGCATGGTCTTTGCAAAACAATGAGGAGATTGAAGACCATTTCAAGGCAGAGTATAGCAAACATCCAGTTAATAAGGGCCTCAGAGGATCCAAAGGATTTGAGTTCAGGGATGAAGATTGTGTAGGCAGTAGTAGCCCTTTAAGGGATCTAGGAAAATTGAGGGTGAGGAGTGGGAATGCATTTAATCCCTTCACTGAGTACATGGGCGAATTATACAGCATACAGGCACTGCTGATGCTCAGCATCATATTTTAGGATTGAATATAACTTCGTTCCCAGTCTAGAATTTACCCACCAAACAGAGAAGTTGAAAGGCAACATTAATTACACATCTGTCCAGCACGTAGCGATACTCAGATGTTGGGTGTCATATAAATGTAAAATGTTGCTATTCTACAGGGTGATTTCTATACATGTGTAGGTTAAACAATGGCTTTACACAAGACTAAAATCTGCAGCGCTGCTGCTGAAAAGACTTAATTGTATGGCTGCAATATTATGGACACTGTGGTTTTACTGAGCTAAAAGAAGAGGACAGTGATTCATAGCTGCACCCATGCTCTTCGTCATGAAATATAAATTAAAAATGGTTGTATTATGGTAGGCTACCTGCATTGTTACATTCATAATGGATATCACACATCCGTCCTTGCTCGGTGTTGCAGGCAAAGCATGTTAGAGAAACTATGGCAGTATTTTTCTTTTAGGTGTAACAATCTGTCAGTATCAAATTCTCTTAGTCAGTAGGGAGCATATAGTGTTGATTTACTGAAAATCTGGGATTATGTCTGCTCTGTGGTGAGCATAGATTTAAGAGGGGAGAGGTAAGGGGTCTCCAAAAGGTGAAGAAAAACACAAATGAAACCTAGCAAGGAAGAAATAGCTTGACAGCTAAGATGCAGTACAGTCACCGTCAAATCTTCTTGAAGGAAAACCCTTGCACACAGGAATGCTCTGAGCACTGCACACTGTACCTTAAACAACCCACTCCATTACCCACTTTGCGCCAAGGAACTGTAAATGTATAAATGAAGCTGTGGCTCTTCAGCCTTACATGGAAAAGCCTCAATATTTCTGTGTTCCAGTGCACAAATGTTTTGTGAGGGACTGGAAACAAGGGCGCGCCCATTTGGAGGCAAAAAACAAGAGAAGATTTCTTTTATCTTTTATTCTTTTCATGGCATTGCCCTGTTAAACAAAGAGAGGGTGACAGGCAGGTTCAACGAGATGCCATGGAGGCAGCAGCAACTTGACCCCTGTGTCACTCTCTGTGCTGCTGCTG
Source organism: Climacteris rufus (assembly GCA_013398175.1). Taxonomy (NCBI): domain Eukaryota; kingdom Metazoa; phylum Chordata; class Aves; order Passeriformes; family Climacteridae; genus Climacteris; species Climacteris rufus. Next base: position 104,452 of record VZRZ01005564.1, on the reverse strand, counting down.
GTTTGCAGGGACCCTCCTCGTCATGGCCCTGCACAGAAGGTGCACCCAGCTCACCTGAGGCTTTGCACAGCATTGCATCAGGCTGGAGAGACTGCAGTAGCTAATCCAGGACATTTTGCTAAGGACTGAAAGTTGCAGCCAGCTGAGGAGTAAAGGTGCCACAGTTACAGTCCTGTCCTAGTGGAACGGTGCCTCCTCCATCACAAAATACAGTTTGGCACTAATTGGTATCTTTAATAGCAGTCTCAGCGGAGAGCCTGGGAAGGCTTTCCTTCATCCTTGTTCTGGGCCTTCCACGCCGGCTGGGGATGCTTTCATTGCTGCTGCCTGCGTTGTAATTGTTCTGGGGATAAGTAAAGGATTTCCAACTCTGGCCTGCCAATCTGTCACCCTTCAATAGCCACAAAGTCACAGAGAAATTAATTTTAAAAAGCCAAATATCACATTAGTAGCCACTGCACAAGCAAAATACAAGCAATTAAAAACCACCCTGCAAATGTATTGAGCATCCAGCGTGCACATTTCACTTGATTTTAACCCACAAAGAGGGGTGATTCATTTGTGGGGAAGAGAAGAAAAGTAAGCCCAAACCCTCTAACTCTTCTCTGGTATCAAACACTACAAAACTTCATGGGATTTATTATATTAAAAAAAAAAAAAAAGGCTCCTTTCCCTTTAAAAAGAGAGGAGCTACTTGGTCTGATGCTGCTGCCTTTATCAGCCATGAAGTTCCCAGCAAGGTGCTGTTAGTGCCTGATTAAACCTCATACCAATCTCTGTCCCCCATGGTAACCCAGAAGACATCCACTGAGAGTGGCAGCTCTTATTCATTTTAATTGCCAAGGATCTCTCTGTGATGGCCAGTTTTCTTGTCTCTCAAGGACTCGAATGGAATTCCATCTGATTACATGAACGATCCGGGTGCTCTGACAGATCTGAAATATGAATATGGAGATGGCATTGTGCTCTGCACTGACTCCTGAAACCCCAATAGTAAATTATGATCTGCCACTAAAACAATTTCAGGGCACAGCACAATTCACATAAAAGCCCATTTTCTGTAATGGAACACAAATTATTAATAAATCAGTCCAGAGGGGGGAAAAAAGTGAAAAAGCGATTTTGTCGCTAGTGTTCTCATGGAACATCACAAACACAAATGTACACACAATACAGGTGTGTTTCTCTTTCTGTTGTACATCTTTTTGTACAGCTTCAAGTGGAGATGATATACAGAATATAAACAAATCCCCTGGGTCTGCCACAGTGTTCCTGGAATTAGCCCCATGTCTTCTTGCTGTAAGTTAACCTTGTCCCAGCCCTTGAGTGAACTGACCTCCAGCTTATGCAGCTTAACATGGAGGGACATTTTTATTGTCCAAATAAAACTTGCAGTCCTCATGCTCACACAGGGAACAGCTTATCTTCCTCCTCCATCCCTCTGTCATGTTCTTTCTGGTGTCAGGGGACCCTCTCAAGTAGAGCAGCCTTACTGCATTTGGCCCAGAGCATTCACTATGTTGAAAGGGAGACCAGCTGCTTGCATAAGGTGCTATAAAAGAGGACCTAGCCTAAAACAACGAGCTTTACTGCCAAATCCAGAAGAACAGTGTTTGTCTGAAGGTTAGGTGTGGGGTGGAGGGTAGGAAGGAAGTCTGGTCAAACAAGCTGTAACAGCCCAGGGCATCTTCTGAACGCCCCAGCACCCCACAACAGCCTGTACAAACACTAGGCCACTTGGGATGGATTGAATTCGGCACAGACAGTTCATCAACAACATGCCCACAATCCCAGTCCAGCCTGCGCTCACTGCTCTGTAATGTGCTGACACGAGATGGGAGAATGTGGCCACACAGGCACCTGGACGTGGCAAACATCCGCTGGCAGAAAGGGAGGCCAGCGAGGGTGCTCTGAGTGGGGCTTGCCAGCAGCTCCAGGCAGCTGACAAAGCAGTGTGGTGACAGTATGAACATTTGCAGGGCAGGCGGGCGCATTATTATTACCACGTATTTCTACTAAAACAACGCCTGAGGCGGCAGAGGACCGTCGAGTCAGCCAGCTGAACACACACTCTGGAAACCATGTCCATGGGGCTTTAGGTCCTCTTGAAAGCCATGGACAGAGTAGAGGAAATATAATGCACATAAAGAAGGACAAGGGGGTTTATTGGGTTTAGCACTGCCTCACAGGTCAGGAAATGTGGGTTGTAACCCTGGCTTTAGCCCCAGTCTGGTGGATGACCTTTGGTCCCTTGGGTGTTTCCTGTCTGCAAAATGTGCAACTTCCATATGTTTGGCTTTCCCTGGCTATGGCATCAGTTTCCAACTGGAAAATTTGCCTGGGCAGGGGAAAAAAAAAAGAAAAAAGACACTGGAGTTTTGTCAAAAACTTCTGGACATCTGGAATTGAGGCCTTCACAACAAGGACAAGACCACTGGACATGCATGGAAAACACAGAAGTACAAATGCTCTCCCCAAAGCATCCATCTCCCTATACTAATGCTGGCTCCGGGGGCCACTCGAGGCCACTCAGCGTTATTCTGGGAGTGACCCTGCTTTCCCGGGGGCTGCAGCTTGCAGTTTCCCCAAACACAGGGCGTTGTCCGGCAGCTCTGTTAGTGCTGGCTCCTCTGTGCAAGAGAGAGCCCCGGGCTGATGGTGAAGGCGCAGGCAAGGACAAAGACCCGAGAGAAGGGCCTTGGAGTGCTTTCCAGCTCTTTTATTTCCCGGGAGAAGTAGCAGGGAAGGTAGGAGAGGGTCCAGGGTTCAGGAGAGGCAGTGCAGGGGTCCGGGAGAGCTGAAAGCTTCAGCTACCAAAGGCAAAGTCTTAGGGACAGCAGGGGATTTATGGGGATACAACCAGGGGAAAGTAATCTATGGGGGTACAAGGATTAACATATAACCAATAGAGAACCAAACTACAATGAAATTTCCAGAACATAACCTTATACAGAACATTAGGTAATGTAGCAACCAACCGAAATATGTAAATTAAAGTACAAGGGGCGCTGGGGGTGAACCAAAAAGCTCACCCTGAGCAGGGAGCATGCCTCAGACTGTGGCAACCTCAGGCTGTGCCCACCAGACTTGAGCCTGTGGGGCTGTGGCTTTTGCCACATACGCCGCCACAGTATACTTTCCATGAATGGTGCACAAGCACCTTATTTTGTTTTAAAAGTCCCAGAGGCCCATTGAAATCAGGGTAATGATTCAGATTTTGTGAAATATTTGGAGATCTGATGATGCTAAGTGGTAGACAACAACAGATTAGGTATGTAAGAGATCATGTATGTTCTAAACAGTGTAATCAAAGAATAAGAATAAAAATAACCCCACTGCTTCAGCCTTAACTCTCTCTCCTTTTATCTCTCATCTTCCTCTCCTGGGGGTATTAGCCTAGGCAGGGGTCTCAAAGTGGGATCTGAAAAAGGCTGTTCACCTCAGCAAATCAGGGAAGGGATGGTATTCCTCTATTAGAGTCCAGAGGCAACATTACAGCCCAGAGGGTTCAAACACTGTGCTGCCATGTTTGCCAGCAGCACAGCTATCTAACACTTCACATTTAGGCTGGCTATTTGCTTTTATTAGCAGCACGCAGTACAACTAGTAATTAATTTTGTGATCGTTGGAGCCACTGCCTGTTATCAGGGTTTTCTTTTACATATCAGAGATAAACATGCAGTAGTTTTTGAGACACACTGAGGTGCATTTACCTATCTGTGTTTTTCTCCTCTGCACAGGAAGAAATCCCCACAAAAAGAAGAACCTTTGGGAGTGAGATTCCAGTGCAGCCAGAAGATAAAGTCTAGGGCAGAGACAGCCATACACAAATACCTTCTACACCCAACAGCTCTGGTATTCCATTTTGCTAAGAAAACAGCAGGTTTGGGCATAAGGCCTGCAGAAACCTTTTGCCTGTAGTAGATAATGCTGGTAATAACTGAGAAGAAAGATGTCTGAACCCCTATCACGTTTGTTGCCCTAAAGGGAAGAAACATCTGATTGGTTACTTGTAATTTATTCTTGGAAAGAAAAAAAACTAGAAAGAGAAGAAATAGAAATAGTTTTAATAATCGAAGAAAAGGTGGAAATAAGTAGAATTCACAACCTCCATAATTCATTTAAGATGCATAAATGCCTCAGATTGTCATTAACTACTGAGTATGTGTTGTTTTCTTGGAGTACAAGAACGATATTTTTTAACACCAGTGAACCAGTCAAATGAGGACTAAAACATACACATTAGGAATCATGTTCCAAAGGACTTTTTCAGAGAGATTAGGGCAGGAAGCAGCTGATTTCAGTTTTTCCATTATTTCACCCTTACATGAGATGGTTACTACAAGTGCTTGCAACTGATTCAAATGTAGCTGTTTAGCACAGGCTGGAGGGTGACCACAGAGAACAAAACCCCCATTTCCACAGTGTTGTTTACTGACCTGCATGAAGCATGTTGGTAGGTTTTGGACACTTCAAATCTGACAGGTGTCCAAAACACAAAAAAATAATTCAGCTAAGCTTGGTCTTTAAGTATGTACATCTTTGTTTTACTGAATAGGACCCAAAGCTGTGGGATGGGAAGAAGCTTTTGTTATTGCTACAAATGATGTGTCTCTCCTCTCCTCTCCTCTCCTCTCCTCTCCTCTCCTCTCCTC
>VZRZ01005564.1:82370-99583 GCA_013398175.1 Climacteris rufus | reverse complement strand
TTTGCCTTGCCCTTGCCTTGCCTATTTACCTTGCCTTTCTGCCTATTTGCCATGCCTTGCCTATTGCCTTCCTTTCGTTTTTCCTTGTCTTCCTTGCCTTTCTCCTTGCCTTTCTTTCTTTTCTCCTTGCCTTCTTCCTTACCTTCCTCCTTTCCTTTCTTCCTTCTCTTCTCTATGAAAGAACTAAGTTAATTTGCCAAGGGAAAGGCACAGCAGGAGATTTAAGTATGAGACCATCTCCAGTAACATGAATCTCTGGAGCAATGGGATAAATTTGAGAAAGAGAATATTTAGGCTGAATATCAGGAAAATGTTCCTAATGGCTTGGACTGCTTGAGCAGTGGAATTGTCTTCCAGGCAAGGATGGAAACACCAACATTTGAGTCACTTGCAATTGGACTGGACAGCATGTTGGCAAGTGTACTGGAGGGAGAGATCCTGCTCTGGAAGGGGAACGGTCTCTTGGACACCAGATTTCTATGACCCTGTTAAATATTCCAGTGTGAAGAATGTGAGGAAAGAAAATATTAGGAATTGCCCAGGGACACAGCTAATCCCGCAGACATAACACTTGCACCAGCTGCAGTAGAAGTTACTCACATGTGAGGAACCCAGGTTGCGCCCCAAGTGGAATGAAAGCTTTGGCATCCCAGACATGGGCATGGCACAGGCCTGCTGCTCCTTGCCCTGCGTGCAGGCAGCAGGGCACTGGGACACAGGGAGAGGGGACAAATGCTGCTGGATTCTTACTGGCAGTGAACCCGAGAGTACCTGTTGAAACAAGCAGCCAGAAAGAAAAGAAACTGAGCCCTGTCAGTGCCTGCTGCCTCTTTACATCCATGACCAGGTGCCCCCTCTCCTCTCTGTCCTGGCAAAGCACCTTGAAATATGTGTCCTCTATCTATCTCTGTTGCCACTTTCTGATCTCTTCACAGTGTAGAGTCACAAAAATACATGATATTTTGAAACTCCAAATGTCACTGCACCAGACAAAACCACTGGTGTCTGCTAGGGAGAGGGCTGCCTACAGATACCCTCATGTTTCTTCAGTCATGGCTTGTATTGGTGTTTGTTGTGGTGCAACCCCAGAGTAGCTGAGAGTAGAATGGGACCCTGACTGTGGTTTTAACTGAGCCCTGATTCCTTTTTTTTCTTCCTCTGCATATGGATGTAATATATATTCACAAGCCTTTTTTTTCCCCTACCATTTATAATTTCTTTTTTTTTTTCATTTCCAGTCATGGAGCTTTTCTGGACAAAACAATTATTATCCAAATGTCCTGAGAACAGTCTCCAATGAGGCAGTTTTCCTGAACATGTACAGACAAAGGAAATTACTTCCTTACTGAAAGAAATCACTTCAAAGTGCACAGACCAGACCCTTCTCCAGCTCAGGTTTCCTTTCTGTGTCGCAGTTTGGACAACAGCTCTCACGGAGAGCCATGCTTCTTGTGCCTGGTTTGAATTTAAGCAACAATGGGCACAGGGTAATGGGAACCCACACACCAGCCCAGCCACCTCTTCTCTCCTTTCCTCCCCCTTCCCCCCCACAATATGTCCTTCTTCCTGCACGGCGTTTGCAGCTGCTCAGATGTCAGTGAAGCCCTCTGTGATGTGCCTCTAAGATTCAGTGCTTGGGCAGCACAGTTTATCAGCCATTCCAACACAGCTATGTCGATCCGATGCATCTCCTTTCCTAAAACTCAGCTTGAGTCAAAAACTCTCCCCAGTTAGTCGTGATCTTCCTATCGTCATCTCTTGCAAAGGTGAGGTGGAGGGCAAAGTTCTCATGAGGATGAAATGGATTGAGAATGATTTTGCATGACAACTGCTGGGGATCCAATATCTTTCTGTTGGTGTTGCTTACAGAAACAATAATGCCTGGAAACCATCCAATACCTGTGTGTTGGCCCATCTTCAACACATGCCAAATTATTTTCTTGTGGGACAGCCTGGGCACAGCCCACATATATTTATGTGTGATCTCCTAGTCAAACTGTGATCTATTTTTGCCGCTCTCCTGAGCATAGTCCCTCTTTCTGCATGCTGAATGTCATCTCAAACTATAAGGAGGACAACCGCTTCAGGAAGGGTCAGATGACAATGCCTTTGTGCACCTTTCTTTCTGTCCATGCTGAATGTGGGGCATGTACCTCACACCAGCACCTCACTGGGCTGGGCCATGTGTTGGGAAGAGTGTGATGCCCATTATTTTACAGAGGTAAGTAAATACCACATCATGTATCTCTTGCTTGTGGGAGAAGAGACCCTGTGTCTAAACAGACATATTATGCCTGTGACACCTCTGTCCTTCATCAAGATAATCCTTGACGTGGTTTCTTCCTTCTGTGGAATTGGCGTTGAATAACAGCTCACATCTCCTTTCTGTTCAGAGCAGTACTGCACAGCACTGCTGTCACTGCTGAACTGTACAGAGGACTCTTCCCACTGTCACATAACCTGCTGTCAACAATGTCCAGGGTACATTGAAAGATGACAATAAAATCTCCCCTGTCCCTCAAATGGCCTCTACTTACTGACAAAGTCTGGCTTTCTGTATTCAAAGAAAGAATTTGGGGCACCGATGAGCTCCATCATTAGCCTAATTTTGTTTCTACTACTAAAACTTCTCCAGTCTGGTCCCATGGCTACCTACTCTGACCTAGTTAAACACCATTTGACTGGGATGTGTCATCATTTTACAACTCAGAGTAGAACAGAGATCCCACAGTCCCTTGGCCAGGGCTGTGCTGGCAGTGGTCTGGTTTGAATCTTCAGAGCACCCCTGGAGCTTGAGCAACAATAAATGGTCAACAAAACGTCCTACCTGTCCACACTGAGGAGCTGTCTGCTGCCTCATGGCACCAAGCGTTGTGTCACCAATCCCTAGAGATCAGCACCTACACTCAGACTGTCAGGTCACTGAGACCCTGCTCTCCTGCCCTGCGCATCCAAACCCAGATGCAGGAGATGTCCCCTTCCAGTTCCTTACTTCTGGCCCTGTCCCTTTTCCTGGAGCTCTGCTTTATGGTCCTGAGTAAGACAAGATAAAGAGCATGCTCCTACTTTGGTGCAAAAGCTCTGTTTAAAGGGAGCCCTCCAATTCTTTCTGAGGATCCCCAACAGGACAGACTGCACTCCACCACTTACTCCTGTTTCTTATACTTTTTGATATTGCCTCCATCAAATCCCAAAAACACCCTTGAAAAAGCACCTGAGGGAGCTGCCTCAGCCTTACACTGTGCCAGTGCTCTGCTCTCTGTGCAGTAGACAGGTAGGTGAAATTCAAGGTTGTGGTCACTACAGCCAAAGGCCAGGACATTTAAGAACAGCCTCACTACCTCCAATCTGCTGTACGAACTATTCTTAGCTGGAATTTGGAGCTGAATGCTCACTGGGCACTCCAGGTTCACACCTCTGGAATCCGCCCCTGACAGAAATATGCTTCAGCGTGAACTTGGCCGCATTTAGAAGAAGCTGCAAGATACACTTCTTTCCCAGACCTTTCCATCTGTTTAAACTGTGAAATCCTGGGTTCTTCGCTGTCTGGTCAGATTAAAAGCTGCTGGCAGTGGGGGAGCATGACAGTTCATTTCTCTTACTTGGAATGATAATTATTCAATGTAATCCCCATAAAATAAACTTACAATCTAAGATGACAAGTGTGTGTTAAGTGCTCATAATAACTGAAATAAATAAGAAGAGATGATTAATAATAAACCATGGTCTGGATTACAGCATTCAACAGTGCACAAAACAACAGAGCTAGAGTTGATAAAGGAAAGTGGATCACAGCCCCCTACACACTGCAAGCATGACGTTGTAGGGTTGAAGATACTGTCTGCATGTTAACTGGGAATCACCAGAATTCAGCAGTAATTTAATCATAACCTGCACAATGTTTGTGAAGAATGAGGTGAAATAAAGACTGGTTATGGTAGATGCAAAATGTTCTGAGTCCCCCTTCACCAGCCAACTATACCTTACAGACTGCTTTACAGTCCACTTGAATCCACTAGGATTGCTACCACATGTACTGATAGGAGAGGTTTTTCTTTACCTATGCTGCAGTTTCAGTCTTCTCCATCTTAGGAGCTGCCAAGTGGATCTAGCTGTGGTGCACTAGACACTTCTCTGTCGCCTCTGGTTCACTTGGGCCACTATCTGGACTCTTGGCAAAATGTCTTTGTCCTTCAGGTTAGTGGCTCTTCCCAGACACTGAAATAAACTTTGTGTGTGCAAAGGATGGACATAGCAATGCTCTTCGTTGTGCAAAACCTCTAACTAGCTTTGTGAGCTCTTCCCCAACTTAATTCCCAGTGGTCATTTCCTCACACCATGCCAAGATTAAATGGAGGTTAAGACCAAGAAGACACAGGGCTGGACATCTCTGTGGGATCCAGAGGAAGTGACATAGCCAGTTTTGCTAGTACAGCTCACTGGGAACAGGATCGATGTCCTGGTGTACTGAACAGAACTAAAATTTGAAGTTCTTTTTAAAATTTAAAATAAGTGGCTACATTTGTACAACTTGAATATGAGGGACTGGAATACATAGCAAAGTTCAGCTATCACTTTCTTGTTTATATTCATGGATTGCTGTTTTTCTAGGCTCAGCTCTGGTTTTGCTGATGAGCTAAAATATAACCTCCTTAAACCCCAGTGGAGCAGCATTTAGTAAGTTCTGTCTTTAAATAATATTTCAGCCAGGGGATTAATTCCTATTTGCACATACAGCTAACCTGGAGGGAAGGCTCGGTGAGCAAAAAACCCTGGAGGGAGAGGACGTATTTTCAGCAGCAAAGGCTGTTTCCACTCCTGCTGAGGTGGGGGGAAATCCCTGCCTGCTGCAATGGGAGGCAGAACAGGCCCATTTCCAAATAATGTAAAAAATTATCTGAGAGCATTTTCAATTAATTACTGCTCATAAGAGGAGGAATGGTCAAAACAACTGTCTCTGTAAGGCCACTGCCCCCACTGAGGACTGTGTGCAGCTCTGCAGCTCCTCTAGTTATGCTCCAAGCAGCTCTGTGCCTCAGGCACACCCTCCCTGCCTTCAGAAGCACGGAAAGTGTGATGAGACCATGTCTGCTTGGATGTCCCCTGGAATAATGTCGCCTGCCTGCCCACTCACGTGCTGGCAGATTTTTGCAGACCTACAGTGCGGTGCTATTCTTCCCTCACCAGTAGGCTGGATTGCACACCCCAGAGAAGACTTTGCTCCTACAAAGAAGCTGAAAACACTAGACTTGTGACTTCTCTGTCTGCAGGGTCTCGAGGGTCCTGGGGGGAACTGGGGTGCAAGGGGTCTTGCCCTTGCAGTTGGGAAGCCTCACAGGCTTCACTCTGTCTAGCCCAAACATAGGATTTCAGTTTTTCCCTTGAAAAGAGCAGTATCATGAGCATATGGTTAATGACTCATCCCAAGTGGAAAAACAGTGTTTGTTATATTTTATGAAAATTTTATACATGTAAGGTACTGTACATCTGTTGCTATTTAGGCTGACATGTATGTGGAGATTGGCAGAACAAGTTCTCTGTAGGGATGACTGAACTCCAAACCAAACCACAGAACTTTCAAACACTCAGCCTGCTTCTTGAAGGGGAATGAAGGGAAAAAAAAAAAAAAAAGAGAGTGTTTTTCTTCTCTGTTGAAATGCTGCCTGACTGAGCAATATGCAAGGAAGACACTCTTCAATTTTATCTAATCTTCAATAGAAGCAGGGCTTATTTATGGAGAGCCCCTTCCCTCACAACCCTGCAAATCACAAGCAAAGTCTTGTCTCTGTGTCAAAACTTTTTCCCAGGTTGCTCATGGAAGGGTCAGAAAGTTAAATTCCTTGTCCAACTCCTGCATCTCCTGTCTGTATCCTATCTTCTGAAACCCTCCCTCAGACCTGCTCCTGTCTCCTTCCTCTCTGGCAGGGAGCCTTTCTCATGGAGAGGCTAAGGGTTCTTCTTGAGTTGTTCACACATTTTTTTGCAGCAGCATCTGGGTGGCAAGAAGGCAGGGAGCCTTACTGATTGGCCTGGAAGTCTTCTGGGACTTCCTGGGAAGGCATTGAATGAGTAGACTTCCATGGAAAGTCATGTTTTCCACTCTGCATCTGTGAGTGTTTCTAAGGTCTCCGGTGCAAAATCCCCTGAGGCAGAGGACTAAGTGGTGAAAACAACTGAGGACATGCCTGTACGGTCCAACTCGCTCCTCTGCAAAGAGGAAGATAGAGCAAGCTGTAAAGAACTGCTTGCTCAAACATCTCTTATTTATTACCCATGTCAGCCCAGCTCTGCCAGGGTAATTACTCTGGGCACAAGAGCTATCCTGTGCCTGGCTCCCAGGCTGGCACAGTCCGTGTCTGCTCAGGGATTCTTCAACTGTAATCTGTTTCTAATCTAATCCCCAGAGCACAGGGACTGGAAAATACAGTTCTCTGCCTACCAGCCATGCTGTGAGGCTCCCTGCTGTCTCGCTACATGTGTCTGGGACAAATTAACATGAGAACATAAGAAAGACCATATTGGATCAGACCAAAAGTCTGTACAACCCCGTGTTGTGTTTCTGCCAGTAGCCAAAAGTAGAAGCTCACAAAAGCATATAAAATAATACCTTCACCAAGTGCTCTCCCAAACTCCAGCCATTAGTGGCACAGGACTTCCTGGACCAGGTGTACTTTCCACAGATTTATTGATCTTCAATGCATTTGTCTGCCATGAAATTGCACAGTCTCCCCAGGAAACCATGCAGACATTTCAAATTGGCCTTGTCGTGCAGCAAGAAGCTCTATAGCTCTTCCATCGGCTTGTTTTGAATCTGCTTCCTGCTACTTTCATTTGATAATTTCAACTTCATGCTTATGAGAAGGATCATTTTGTGTTCAGAACTCAATCTGTGCCCAGAAAGCATATCTGACAACAGGATGGCTGGTGAAGAGGGACCATTGACAGTTGCAAATGGTGGTTAAGAGTGGCCATTTATTGACAATAATTTTCCAAATATGACAGTGGTTTGTTTTGGTGAAATTTGGATGGCAGCAGGATCAGTAGAAGGGCTCTGGTGGTTAATTCAGCCACAGTGCAATTAAGCCAAATAAGTAGAAAGGACAGGGCAGTATGAGCATGGCAAGACTCAGAGTACTGGCAGGAGCAGGGAGGTCCATGAGGGAGAAAGGGATAGGAGCAGCATGGATTTCTTGTCAGGATCACAAAGGTATGAGTGCTCTACAGAAGCAGCTGAGGTGGCTTAGTTTCTAGACATAAGGAACAAGGAGGCCACCAAGCTGAACGAGACTTTGGAAAGTCTCGGTGAATGAGAAAAACAATGCTAGGAGCTTTCTTGAGAACAAGAGTAGATACCAGATGAATACGTGGTTTAAGTGTTGGATCTTGCCCTCCATGCAGTGCCTTGTTTTTTCCCGGTTCATATTGAAGCAGGGTCTGAAAATCTCTGAGCTGGTGGATCCCTCTCCAGGCAGGTGAGGATGGGGTCAGGAGACCACGAAAGGTGGCACAATGGTGCCGATGTAGAAGTTCATAGGCCCTACCTTAGAGGACCATTCCAGCCAGTGCTATGAAACCCAGCAGTTTCTTCTTTAATAGAAGACTTTTTAAAATTACTGAATAGAAAGGCAAAGGGGGATAGGGTGGAAAATAAGATGGTAGTGCTCATCCCTGCCAATCTGCAGTGCACCCATGTGCTGCAGTTTCAGATGAGTGACACACAACCCCATGCAGGGGGGACTCAAAAATCTGGCAGTCATTCAGGGTAAATCACTGTCCTTTGCCCTTGTTCCATGGTTTCAAACAGTCTGAGGTGGGATTGAGTGTCACTGTCATGAGTTTTCTTTATGGAACTGACCAGAACCTAATGACATAAAGGCCAAGAACATATTTTGGCTGCTCTTAAGACTTATTCTGGCCATCAGCTTGCCTCAGAAACAGCGTGGGGGCTCTTGGAGATGGGAGGTAGGATGAAGTTTTGACTGCCATTGTGATCTGCTGACAAAAATGCTCAGAGAAAAAGCATCAAAATTCTGATAGCCACCCTCAGTGCTGTACCATGCTGTCTGGTGAAGGAGGAGGTATTGCAGCAACCCAGGAATGCTCTTATTTCTGGGTGAGTTGTGGATTTGCACTGGCTCCAGGCTTGAAACAACTAAGTGTTGCACAGTTTCTTGACTTCAGCCCAAAGTATGACATCTTACAGGCATTTACCTTTTCTAAAAGCACTTCCTTCAATTTTTACCAAAAACTTTTTTTTTTCCAGATTACTTCTTTAACAAATGCTTTGGTGCTCTATTAGCAGCATATGTCCACTACCAACATAACATCGTTTCTATACAGAAATAGCTTTGTCTGAAGCTTTTTGGCTAACAAAACAAGCAGGATAACTTTGTTGTCTCCACCCAGCACACAGTAGACATACAATAGTGTTATGCAATTTGACATGGCTGGCTGCTCTACCAGTGAAGGCAAAAACCAGAAAGATCCTTCTGCTGCTGTTGCTGGAGATGATAACACTGCAGGATGTAAGAGTACCAATACCATTGTGTAAAGCCAGATTCTGCTTAAATGGATTGTGGACATACTTCTCTGTTTAAGGCTATCTGGTATCTCTCATAAAAGCCCCTCATTTATACTTCATCTCACACAGAGTCTCTCCCAAGTGTGAGTTTGGCATGATATCTGAAACAAAGAACACCCATCCCTGAAGACCAGTGGTTTTATAGGCTTGAATACACTTTAAAATATAACAAATTATCTTTCTTCTTAGGCTTAACAGCAGGCATAGTCAACGAAATCCTTTCAAGTAATTGGTCGTGCCTCAGAATCTGAGAACTATTTGGGAAGCAAATTTCTTCTTCTTAACCCTTCAAATAAACTCAAGTCTGTTCATTGCCTCCCAAGGTGGCTTGTAGGAAATCAAAGGACAGTATGAAAAGAATAAACACGGAACACACCAATCAGTGTCAGCAGTATTTCTGTTTTTACCTTTGGTGATGGTTTCACTGTTACTATTACTATTACTGTTTCACTGTTTCTATTTACTCAAACACTGTTTGAGTTATTAAACAACTCAAATTACTACAGAAGTATTTTAATACTATGCCTTTGCATCTGAAACTGATGAAAATCTTGAATGGAGAGATTCAAGAATGCACTCACATGAACAAAATAATGGAAAATATATTTAGCAGTCACATGAATAATGTAACTCCCTTCTTGGAAGGATTATGAAACTGTAATTTCTGCATTTCTTTGACTAAAATTTGGCTTTAGTGAAGCTAACATCTAATCTCTGTCTTGGCCTTCTTCAGCAGTATGAAAAGAGATAACAATTCCTACTCTTCTATATTAAAAAAAAAAAAGAAAGCTATTTGCAGTGGACAAAATGTACCAATATAGTGTCTAATTTAGCAAGTGATTAAAAATTAAGAAGTATAGCTATAGACCATCAGAATAGTGAGGTATGTCATGAAAGGCAGGTATATAAGTAAACTGAACTGCTCAGTCAGGGCCTAAAAGAAATTTCAGTCATCTAGGACATGGAGAAGTTAATTATTCTTTAAAAGGGACATTAATTATCCCCTTAAAAGGGAAATTATCTTTCCGGTAGAGTTGGGGTAGATTATTAGCGTAATCCACTGTAGCAGATAGATGTTCCTGTTTACACTTGGTTTGAGGTAGGAGCTCCAGACTTCGGAGCCTTCCCTTATTCTATCAAATTATCTTCATAAGAGTGTTTCTGATACCAGGAATGCTGCCTATACCTGCCTCACTTGGTGTGCCAGTAGAAATCTTCCTAAAATTATATTTTGTCCTCTTAGTTGAGCTTTGCTTTTCATTTGAGTCTAAGGGTAAATGTGATTATTGAGGTAAATGAATTTTCTAGAACAATGTGCAAAACAAATTGGTGGTATGCTCCATGACCAAATCTGTTGCTGGCTTTTTTGCCACAGATTAGCTGAGTTTTCACTTCAGCTGGTACAAATTATGGCTTTTTCTTTGTCCTGAAGTGTTCCTAACTCATAGGCAACAAAAACAAGAGAAAAATACGCCACTATCCTATGTTTCCACTGATTTGTGACAGCCAGCTGTACCGAAAACATACTTCCTGGTTTAGCTTGTCTGCTAGGTACTTCTTCCTGTTCTCCTTCAAAATAACCCAGAAATTTTAGATCTCCACTCCTCAGTTCCTTCTTCCTTCTCCACAGATACTATGCATTTCCTCCTTCTGCTTCTCTCAAAGTGCTGGTTACCACTCCAGTTAAAGTCCCACTTGCCTCATCCTCAGCATCTCTTTTCTCCATCTTCTTGTGGTTTCTTCTTCTTGCTCACTGGTCTGGGCTTGAGATTTCATGTCTCTCTTCCTTCTTAGCTGCTTCCTGAAATAGTCTTTACATTTTTTGTGTACCAAAGAGTCACAGGTAAGAAGAACAACTACCACTGCAGCCAGATGCCTTTTGGTTTATGGTGTTTTTTTTTTGTTTGTTTGTTTTGTTTGTTTTTCTTTTTTTTTTTTGTCCTGTTCTTCTTTCATTTGAACTCTAAACTCTAAAAATATTAAAGGTTTTTTATGGTGTTGTTGTGTGGAAGCTACCCAGTAACTATAGATACTATCAGAAAAACCTTCTTTTTTTATCTTTTCTCCTAGAACTGTGATATGTATCTCTTTTGAAACGTTTTCTGTCTTTCCAGACACAGTTCCAAAAGTAGTAGAGACATTTTTTAACTTCATTCTTTCCTTTCTTTTTCACATCTGAATACTTTCGCTCCCCTTTGTAAAACAGCTTCATATCTTTGCTATTTTAGACTGTAGTTCCACAGTCATAACTTATTTATCCAGCCAACTCTTGCCAAGATTACCAAAACCACTGATGTTCAACCAGTGAGCTCTTTGTTCCTTAGGAATACATGGTCTGAATCACTCACCAAGGGAAAGAGTATTATTACCACTGGAGAGCACTCTTATACAGCTACAAATACTGATTTATGTCCATCAGCTCCCTACTTCATCCCATTCTGTTCATTGTTCAAAACATCTGGCAGATATTTTAAGTATGTGACCACCAGTGGTCATTAGAAGAGCTGGAGGAAGTTTTCTGGATGTTCTTCAGAAGGCTGGATCCTGTTACGCTACCTTCCATGTTCACTTCCTTTATGTGCTTGAGGGACAATAGCACTCACTTTGCCTCTGGAGGTGGTCTGAACACTGAGGGAAACCTTCAAAGCTTTGCTTCCTGCCCTCTTAACTCATGCAGTACAGGGAGCTGTGCACTGTGGAGTCAAAGAAGTCATTTTACCAACTGCAGTCATTGCAAGAATTCATTTTCATCATTTTCTCTATCTGTTGATACTTTGAAATGAGAGAGAAGAAGTTCTGTGGTTAAGCAGTCTACCAGCAGCCAATGTCAGCTTTCCTGAAATTTACCCAGTTAATAGTAGGGTGGGTGACTCCAGGCTGGGATTTCAGGCACATTTACCAGGCAATTGCAGTTGATCATAATTTTGACTATCTTGGGATCATTGCAGTTGCTCAAGGCATCAGCAGACAGCTATCACGTACTCCCAAAGGCATCTCATCTCCGGGCTGAACCAGTCCAGTCCCACAGGAAGTGCTCCAAACCTGGCTGTCCTGGTGGCATCTAGGATCTCACTCCAGTTCAACATCTTTCTTGAACTGGGGTTCGGGGACAAAATTGAAAACAGTATTTCCACTGACATCCTTACTATTCTCCTGTGAGGACAGCCAGGGTTGCTTGCCTTCCTTGTGTGGCTGCACAGGGCGTCTCTTGAGAAATTCTTCTTTCCCATAGAAACTATGAAAACAATAAGAAAATGGTAGAAACACCTGCTGTTTTCCTGGTCTGTTTTGATTCAAGACAGTGTGTGTTTTGGAATTGGGTGTTGTAGGACTTCAGCCAATCACCCCAGGGGGTGGGTGACCACTGTCCAATCACCTAATGGGTTCTTACCATATATAAGGGAAAAATACAACAATAAATTGCTTCTGCTGCTTCTCACTGCAGTGGTTGGTGCTCTGTTCCAGGTAAAATTGTGACATCCTTGCTGCCAGTGGAATCCGCAGTGCACTGTGGATTCATGCTTAGCCTAAATCCACCAGGACTCCCAGGTCCTTTGTAACAGAGCTGCTCCCCAGGCAGTCAGGACCCAGATTCCTTTGCAATCTTGCATGTGTCTGTGGTGGTCTGGAAGATTATTTTAGTAACTCACTTGAGCTGGCTTGGCTTGGGATTCTCTGGACTTGATGTAACATCCTGCAAAATACTCAAAGAAAATTTAGTCTACTCTAATGGGCTATTTTGTACCATCAGTTGAAAACAGGAACCATCCGGGATGGGGATCAAGTCTTGTGAAGATATATTTCTAATAGAAGAACCCTTTATCACTCTAGACATTTTCTGAAAATTATTGCAATCCAGCCTGACTATGAATCAGCAGTCATTAAATCTTACATTGTGAGTGCAAGAGGCCAGATAATACATTTTGCCAAGGTCTCTCCAGTACTTGCTGGAATGCGATGGCTGTTTAGGCTCTTTTGAATGATGCATGTCACATACTGCACATAAAAAAGTACGAGCTCTTCATGTGATCATACCAAGCCTCTGAAGATTTCTTTGGCTCTTCAGTTGCTTAGCTCAGATTCACAAGTGGGACACAGCACTTCGTTCTTCAGCTTGCATGGAAATGCTGACTTGTTTAATTTAAGAATTATTAGTGGGATTTTTAGAAGGGCCTTAAGTGACTTATGAACATAAGCCCCATTGAAAGTCGAATCCTACTTTCCATAAATATCGACCATATTTCTTCTGGTAAAATGTTTCTGGCTCAAGGGCCTCCTGCCAAAAACAACCTGTCTCCATTTCTAGACAACTTTCACCCTGACTTTTTGATATGTGCAACGTCCCCACGGAGCCCAGTGTTGCAGGTCAGGAAATGAGGGTGGAACAAAAGAAGCGTAGGAAGCACTGTCGACTGTGTATCCGACCTGGGAGACAAGACATGGTGTGGCTACGGCTGGGCTGTGAGGCCTGCAGCCTCCCTGGGACTCCAGCCAGGAAATTGCACAAAGCCCAGAAAAAGAGACCCCCATCCTTTTTTTTTTTTTTTCTCACACTGACATATGTCCCTCTCTAGCAACCTCTCATGATAGAGAAAAGTTACAGAGGTGACAAAAAATGTCAGTTGGGGGTCATGGCTGTTTCTCTGACTGGTTTCCATTGTCTGTTTGCAGACAGAAAATAGGTGAGCTGCTTAGGCACAGGCAGTAAGAGACAATGAAGAAAACACAGGAGGAGGGAGGAAGTCCTATGTCCTCTTCCTTTCCTCCCTGCCCTATGTGTACGGGCCATTCATTCTAACTGCTGATTCTTTCCCTTCCGTACATGGCTTGTTGAACATTTCACTGACCACAGTAGCAGGAGATTTCCACAGTGATTTGAATTCAGGTCCTTTTACACAAACAGAAATTTTGTACAAGCAGACGAGGGGAGACTTCTGAAGGGAAAATGTCACTGCGTCATCCATTGAAACAGTATTTGCTAATGTCCTTCCATGTTCAGGGACTCATCAGCACACGAATTTTAGCATGGCCATCATTGGGTTCCTGAGCCTCAGGCAGGAAAGCATTTCCTTCAGTGTTGCAGTACCTCTCATCTTTGAAACAGATGGGTGTCACTTCTGAAGCACCTTTAATGGTTCTTCAGGTTGGATTCCTCCAATACTGAGAGACTACAAATGGTTTCTTGCTTTAAAAAACTATAGGTCCATGACCTGAAACGTATGTAAAGTGTTAGCAAATCTTTTGATATACATCTAATAACAGAAAATAGCAAAACTGCCATCACAGTGGGTAGACATGATGTTCAGAGGTACACTGGTTAAAAGGAGTCAGCGTTTAGTGTGGGCTGTCTAGGGCTGTGAATACAGTAGATCTCAGCTTGGCCACAAGCTCTGGTCTTCTGGTCATTCAACTGAGGTTCTGGGTGGAGGATGCCACAGATCTCTCTCTCCAGGTGATCCAAGTCCTCTTACAGCAGAAACAAGGGTGTAAGACTGAGAGACAGAAGAGGAGACGAGCCCTGAAGACCGAGTTTGGATCTGCCAACCCAGAAGCTCACATGTGCCTTTGGTCCTACGGAGTAGATTGACCCTATGGGATCTGTTCCCACCTTGTTAGATGGAACAGGCCATTCAACAGTCTAGTAAGTATTGCTGAATGGCACAATTTGGTGAGCATAGGCTCCTTCTTTATGGAAATAGGAAAGGTAGATTTAAGAGAAATAATGGAGCAAAAAATAAATACACCTTACTTGGTTTCTATTTTGATTTTGGAGAAGCATATGACTACATTTCTGCTGTACTTTCTTAACAGATACCAGGAGACTTCTCAAAGTTTATTTTTGGAGCCATTAGATCTCATTCTTTCCTGGAGCCCTGGCCAGGTCAACAACACTAAGGAATGACTATTTGTACCCGATGAACTCTGCCTCTCAACATCTGTGTCCTGTGGAGCAGGCACTGCTGCTTGAAAGAAGTCTAACATGGTTTGTTTTGGGGTTCAGCTTGTTTCCTTAAGTCCCCTTGGAAAGCGACAATGGCAATTAGAAATATTAATTGAGCTGCACAGAAACTCAGCCAGAAACTTGTGCTCTATTTCAGGGAGCAGCCACAGAGCCCTGGAAGCCAGCTGAGGTCTGTGAGGTTTAGCAGGCTGCTAAACTCAAGGATGGGGGCCAGCTCTGTGTTGGGGACACCAGCCATACTGTCAGCTTATGGCTTGGAACACCAATGTGACACAGCATCCTCACATGTGTGCTCCTCCGGGCATGCCGGGCCTGGGTGCCCGAGCACTCACATGTACAGCTCCCAGATTGGGTCTGTGCCAATTCCCAGCCTGAGAAGCATCTAATGTAAGTGAGATGCATGCTTGCAAGAGCAGTGCTGAAATCCCAGTCCTCCTGGCCAAACTACCTCTCCAACTTCTTGTGCAGCCACTGGTACCAGGGGCCAAGATCTCACTTTTTTTCATCTCTGAGAGCTTTGGTTTTAAACCTGTAACCTGGGGGAGGAATGTTCAAGCTGTTCCCTCTTGTGCCCTTTATTTTTAATATATAGTGGAAGATTTCAGTAAGCCATTACTTTCCTTTTCCCCTCCTGTGTGATTAATTTTGCAAAGGAGTCTGCCTATGACAGAAATAGTGACAAACACAAGCAGCTCCTCACCTGCTTTCCCAGTGTGCCTTTGGGGGCAGCCTGTGAACCATTCCATCATACTGATGAAGAGCCACACAAGCAGCTTCCACCACCCTTGGTGGGAACGAAGCCCCCACCTTGCTGTGGCGCACCTAGATGGAAGCTGGAACAATGGCACACAGGTGACACCACCTGACTGGCAGCTGTAGAAACAGATGCTCAGCCTCATGGGCTCAAGGGATGCCCAGTTCCATGCTGTTATGAATAGCTCCCTATTAGTGGCTGGTGGGATAGCAACACAAGCACACAAGCCAGTCACCCTCAGGATCTGACTTTATTTTACTTTTCTGTAGCTGCAGCCTTAAAAAATCTGAAAAAAAGTTTTCCACACTAAATTAATTAGGTTTCAGCCTTGATCCACAGTTATGAAGTAGTCTTCTGGTTGTCCCTGTTCACAAAACATCATATTGTGTTTACAGCTGGCAGTGAACATTGGCTATAATCATTGAGTATGTGTAAATGTTTTACACATAAGCAAATTCCATAGATGATTGAATTTTACCATACACCAAAAAACACATGTATCTTCAAGGATTCAAGGTGTTTGATGACAGGGACTAGTTAACAACAGTAGCTGAAGAGAAAAAAACAGCACTGTGAACTTAAGGAAAGCAAGTGAGCTCAGAAAAGGTGATTTGCAATGGTTTTTTGGGTTTCATATCATGCCTCCTGGATATAGATATGCTGTTCCTTATGCTGTTTTGCTAAATGGGGCACAGAAAAAGTAAGTGTACATCTTCTCTCTTCATTGGGCATGTCACATGCAGTGACTTCCACTTCCATCTCAGCCTGATTGATTTGAAGAGGAGTCTGCTTTCCACACATGGGCCTCCCAAATTTCCATGAGGGAAGGACTACCTTTGGCTTGATGCAGCCTCTAGTTGCAGGGTGCCACCTTGCTGTACCTGATGCACAAGTGACCCTCACTCGCTCTAGATCTGGATCTTGAAGAAGGAATAGCTACTAAAGGTGGTAGGAATCTGCAAATGCAGCTGTTTTCCTGATGTCACCATACTTTAAAACAGAACATAGAACAGCCATATCTGAAAGCCCTGCCTTGTGCATTCATCACCCCACCCTGAACATTCCCCAGGTATTATGGATATTCTGCTACTAAAATCTGGGCTTTGCAGAGAATTCTAACCTCCTGTTTTGTTCTGTCTTCTCTCTGCCCTATATTTGCCAATACCACACATTAGAGGGCAGGATGAGGAGTCTCTGTGGTGTTTTTAGTACAACTTAAGAACAGTGGTTTTCTTCTTTCTAGTTCAGTCTTTGAGGAAAGATAACCCAAAATGGCATATATCCTGATCCATCTGTGATGAATGACACGGATCCCTTTATACAGATGTTTATACAGTGTTAGTTAATTTGTAATAATTTATTGTATTCCAAAGCAGCTGCAGTGTGGAAGAGATCTGCTAAGTGATTACTCTTCTACAGAGATGCTGTGAACATTGGTTTCTAAAGTATAGATGAGACCCAGCATGAATCTATACCAAAAAAATTCCCCTGCAAAAAGTGAAATATGAAACTGAGTTTGTTCTAAGCAGCTTATTCCAGTCTCCATTACTGCTGCAGCCATAGGTACCCTTAGTGTGACGTGGTGGGAGAGGAATTTTAGCATGACATGTGGCACAGATGGGTCAGAGAAGGGACATTTTGCACCTCTTCTTGACCTCCAGTCCCCCTACCCATCCAACTCCCTCCTGCCTCTAGCAAACACAATTTCCTTTAGTGTCATTGTGTAGGTGCTGACAAAATGCAGACCCTACAGCGACGATTTTTCTACTTGAGCAAATAGGGAAGCCTGAAGCTTTCATACGGCCAAAGAGATCCTTTTTTCTTTTCTTTTCTTTTCTTTTCTTTTCTTTTCTTTTCTTTTCTTTTCTTTTCTTTTCTTTTCTTTTCTTTTCTTTTCTTTTCTTTTCTTTTCTTTT
>VZRZ01005564.1:0-81788 GCA_013398175.1 Climacteris rufus | reverse complement strand
CTCTCCTCTCCTCTCCTCTCCTCTCCTCATTTAATCTGATAATTCAGTCTACTATTCCAACTCACTATCATACAGATCAGGCTAGAAACTGTACTTTCATTTTTCTGGGATCAGGAGGGTGTGAGAACAGCAGTTGTTTGGCTAAATGAAGGGTTCATGCATCTCTTACATGCACTGAATAGTGACTGATGCCTTTTTGCCAGCTCATGGTCCTCCTCAGCAAGCTGGTACTCTCATGTTTAATACTTGATCACATTGTTTCCTGAATTTTCCTATTGATACTTTTTTTAACCCATGCAGCCTTTAGCTTCCACTCTGTCCTGTGGTAAGGAGTTGTACAGCATAGCCACATTTAGAGTGATGAAGTACCATGTTTTGTTTGTGTTGAATCTGTTACCATGTTGCTCTTTCACCAAAGTGCTACTAATGCTGTGCTTTATCACTTGTGCCACTATAAGCTAAGAAAAAAAAAAAAAAAAACCTCCACATATTTTTTTGGTTTGGAACAAAACATGTAGTTTTGTGAGTAAAAATAAAATGATCCATAATGAATATGATGTAAAGTGTAAATTGCAAATCAGAGCTGACAATTGAATGCCTGAAAATCCGATGTTGCAATTTTTCCCCTTTCTTTAAGATCTTTGAACAAATCATTGGGGGCTCACAACATCTGAAAGTGCTTAGGTGAAGGTGGCATGAAGAGGTGTGATCAAAGCCATTTTCATAGCAGACATAAAAATCATAGCATATCTGATTTAAAACAGGGTAAGCAAAACCTAACCTGCCTGCTGGAGAAGATTCCACTGAAATTAGTTTTAGCTATCATGAGGCTCAAGTAGCATGTTTGGGACGCTGGAGATTTTGATCTAAAGTGAACCCTCACCAACAGGCATTTAAATGCGCTAGAGACTCTGACTCTTGCAATGTTATGATGTTATGTATATGAAGAAAACTCACTTTAAATTATGCAGTCTGATGTTAGGATGAAGTTAAATTGCATACGAAATAATAATTTTCATTATCAGTTAAAAAATAACCCTGCATTTTAAAAAGATGTTCGTAGGCATCTAGCAATGTAGGTTAAAAGAGAAGAAAAAAACCCAACTTTTTAGCAAGGTACAAAATAATGTGTTTAGCTTCAGGCACTCTTTAAACTGCCTCTTTTCTGAGAAGAGAACACAGATGTGTGAGATTCTGGATTTAGTTCCAAGCCAATACTCTTAATTAACTTCAAATTGTTTAAATATATAACGTCTCAGTGCAGGGATGTAGCATCCTGGGGGTGCACTGGGCTGCACCCAGGTGTCAGTTGTTTCCAAGGTCCACCTGCAGCACCCCAAACCACTGCAAGGGGTGAAGACATTTGCCTCATAATGGCAAATTACTTCAATGTGTCTGTTCTTTGGACATGTAAATAAGGGCAGAAGGGTGTTCATATTGAGAGGAATACTTGGGATAGGAAACAGAAATATTGGTTAAAGCTTGAAGAGCACATTTTGCCACTGCTTTCAAATAACTCCGGGAATGACTGGGAGAACAAAAATGGTACTTAGGAAAGACATAGGGAATCTGGAAGATGGAAATTGGTCCTAGACTGTAGCTCTCAAGGACAAACAGTGGGCAAGGAGCAGGTAGGGAGACTGGATTTTGTTGGGCCAAGGGATGGATTCTTGCAATGTGTGAAAATGAAACCGAAAAAGGTCTTTTTATTGAGATGAAATTCAATCTATGTTCTGTTCCATCAATTAAAAAGATTCAGTGGTTCACAAGTCAAAAGAGATCTGAAAATGCCTTGCTGTGGCCCCAGTTAAGGCTGTCTCCTTCAGCTCCCAGAGTGTGGATGTCATTTTTTTGTGTCGATTGTGCACTGTACCAATCCCCTGGGCAGCAGCACCAAATTCAGGTCTGGGGGAAGCTGATGTTCCTGTCTGTGGTGGCAAGTTTGAACAGTGTACAGCAAACAGCATCTAGAGCTTCCAGCTGAGCACCAGGGTAAAGGGAAATAAGCTACTGCTCACTTTAGGGTTGATGTCCCGCTTATATACTCACTGAGGGTGAGGTCCTGAGGAAACTCAGGTGCATAAGCATGTAAGTGACAGATCTTTATCCTGTGCACAATCACTGTAAAGAAATGTTCTGATCTATTGAATATGACTTTAATATTACTTTTTTTGCCATCCATGTATTTATATACATGTACATACATACACAAGCTTTTTGTACCTGATTTTCTTCTGCATTTCATTGGTATGATACTGCTGTAACTTCAATAACTTCAGGAGACTTGCTCAGAGCTAAAAGTACTGTAAATGAGTGGATAATCAAGTCTACAGTGTCACCTCCCAATTTCTGGGCTACATGCAAGCAGTGTCCTGAGGACATATCTGTGCTGAGTCCCATGCCGTGAGGAGATCCCCAAGCAAGCAGCCAGAGAGCAAGCTCAGGATGGCTGTGTCAGTGTGGTATGATGCTATTAATTAGTCCTGAGTTAATTAGCCCTTGCAAGAGGCAGTGTTAACCTGGCTGTATGGCTTTGGGGACCCTGTGTAGTGTCTCTGTATGGGATTGTGCTGTGTCATGCCTTGAGAATGTACCATCCCCTTCTGAGTGGCGAGATCTGCCACTCCTTGCTCCTGTGTCACACAGGTGGGATAGGGAATTTTCGTAGAAAAGATTGCCTGTGTTTCTCAAAGGAGCAGTGAGGAAGACCACAGAGTGAAAGCAAAAGGTTGTGGCAGAGGTCTTAGAGTGGACCCGAGTCGCAGGGAGAATTTGAACAGGTAAGAAGCAGATTGATTATTTTCTGTCATGGAATTAAATGAAACAGGTGCAAACCAAAGAAAATGAAGCATTTTTTTTCCTGCAATGAATAGTTAAGAATTCAAATTCCCTATGCCAGTATTTTGTGTGTGTTGGACATTTGTACAGGCTCAAAAAGCTAATTAGAAAAATAAAGGAAAAAGCCACCCAAAGCTGTCAAATTTCAAGACTCACTTTAGGCTAAGGAAGTCCTGGGTCAGCAGTCACTTGAGGCCAGAAAACTATGTGAAAGAAAAGTCACTACTTCTATGCCACAGTCTTGCATTCTTTTCCTGTCATCTGCTGCTGGTCAGTGAGCCCTGGCTCAGGGGAATGTTTGGTCTGTCCCAGTAGAGCTCTTCCCAGGTGTCACTGTGCTGTATTTATAGCATATCTCATAGGTGTTTCCCAATTTCCAAGGCACTTCCTGTGGGTAACTTAAAACAATGCACCTCCATTACAAGTATTCAGCTAGTAGTCATGTCCTTGAAAGAGGAAGAATCAGAATCAGAATCACAGAAAGTCTTTGGGCTGGAAGGGACCTTAAGGATGATTTAATTTCAATCCCCCTGTCATGGGTAGGGATGCCACCAACTAGATCAAGTTGTTCAGGGCCCCAAGACTAGGACCACAGAAAAATTAATAAAGCAAATTCATGTAATTTTTAATGCAGGGGTTTACCCATACTGCAGCAGAAATGCATGCCACCAGCTCATGACCTACACTGAGAAAAATTATAACATAGCCCACAAAGAGTATAGAAAAAACATTTTGCTTGGATAAAATTTTAGACCAACTCATACCAAATTAGGTAGTAGTAGGAATACAGTACCAAAACCAAGACACTCTGTGTCTCATTCAAAGAAAAATTCAAGCATGTGTTGCCAGAGATAGACTAGCACCAGCATTTTTGATCTGTAACAAAAGCTCTTGCTCAGTACCTTCAAATATTACAGAAGCATCTAGCAGCACCTAACAAGTGAAGTAAGGAAAGAGTTGTGGAGCTGTAATGCTGAGAAGGCTGATTGATATTTGTCAGGCTTCTGAAGCTCTGCTCCATCCCTACGTTCAAGGCAAGCAAATGAGAAAAGGAAATTCAGAAAAGGATGATAATTAGCGTTAGTTCTCTCAGCAAAGGCTTGAAAGTTTGCAAATTGGCTCCTGCCTTTCTCAGCCTGACAGGAACCAGCCCAAAGAAACTGTGTGTATGAAAAAATTTGCGTAATTTAACATCATCATTCTTATGTTCAGGAACTCCTTTGAACAACCAAGTGAGCCAGGAATCTAATGAACAAACAGTTGAATGTAACCTCTGGATAACCCTTTAATCTTCTCCATTCCCCTTGAAAATCTGAGGAGGGAAACACTAGAAGACAACAGATTGAAGAAGCCCAACCAAGGGAACTGCTGGCGGACAGCTAGGCATGGGTGTTTCTCTTGTTTGCAAATTTTAGCAATTAAGGAAGTGTTGAAAGATTCTGAAAACATGTTATCGTTGAGAGAGGAGAGACTCTTAGGATTTAAATGTCAGAGAGAAATAGGGTAAAAGACTGATTGGCTTTAGTTGATGATAAGTCAAAAGTAAATTCAGACTTTCCCCCTGAAACAACATAAGCTGTCAAATATGAAAGTGGGCAAGTCATTCTTCTGATGCCACCGACTATGAATACCAAAGCAACACATGACATAATAGCAAGGCAGTGTTGAGAGAAGCTCTAAAACCCCATCTGATCCTCCATATGTTGCAAGAGAAATAAGAGTTTCTGAAGGAGACTGAGTCCGAAGTGAGAAGAAAATGCCTGAAAGACTCTGGAGATGGTTTTGTGGGCAGATACTACTATGAGAAGGAAAGCAGAAGTAAAAAAGGTCAGATATTGATTAAGAACATCTGTGAATAACGTTAAAGATTTCCAAATAACCCATCAAGAAGCTAACATCTAATCAAAAGCATGGTCTTTCATTTTATGCCAGAAAACTAATTATACTGAATTAAGCCAAAAGAAAAAAGATGTTTGGAAATAAAATACGTCAAAGGATGAATGAATCAACATGAATCTTAAATTCATGAGGAATGATGACCTAGTCACCAAATCAAATACAGTTTCACAAATATAATTAAAAATACCAAATAATCCTGTGTCAATCATTAAACAATTAAAGTGTAGGGAGTAATGAGAGAAATGATAGCAGTCAAAAAAGAAAACATTTAATCATTGTTTTCTTAAAAAAAAAAAGTATGAATGACTCTGAAAGGTGGTCATTGCCCTGAATTAAAAATCTCAATATGCCTTTTGGCTTTCAGGTGTTGTTGATCTCTGGTCTCATTGTCTGCAAAGACAGTTTTGATTCCACTTATCCTCTGCCCATTATTTAAACACAAGGACATAATTCACTTGGTGGAGGTGTTGCTATATCTTGGGCCAACATGACTTGCTTTTGACAAAGTGACTTGGCAAACAAAGCAGCATAATTTTGTTACTGAACTTCTAACCCCTTTTCTGAGCAAATGTATCATTGGTCCCACGAAGGACAAAGGTTGCCTGAGATCAAGAGTCTAGAATGGACAGAAAAATTAAACAAACAGACCAACAAGGAAGCGATCATTAGATTAGACATGTAGTATTCCAGAGCTCACTTGTTGGACACAGCCAACACAGTGGCCTGTATGGCCATAAGATTTTGACTGATAAGCATCTTGGAACTGCTTTATATTTTAAATCTTAAAGCAAGCACTCTACATTGCTCCCTGAGGTCGCTGCAAAAGCAATGGTTTGGTATGATGCTCAGCAGGAACCCATGCCATTGGCAAAGTCAGCAACATCATTTCTACAGCAGCAGATTCTTTTCCAATAGCTCAGTGAATCTTATGTGCTCTGATTTGGGCATCCAATAGGATCACTGCCCAAGCAAATATGAAATCTACTGCAGAAACAACCATGAATATGCTCTGTTTTACACCATCCCACAGAAGCTTGCTGTTGAAAACATATCCTTAGAAAGTAATGAATAAGAGAAGCATCACAGAGAAGTCTGAACCATCTTGAGCCTACTTAAAATTTAGTCGTGTGCTCAGAAGAAAAATAATGGCAGAGAAGAAATGTCTTTTCCTGCCGAAAAGCAGAATTCTGTCATCTCTTTGTCCTACATGTGGAGCAGATGAACTAGAAAAGACATTTTACTCTTGGAGCTTTTATTCTAAAACACATCTAAGGATTGGGATATTACTCGCATAGATGATTGCTTACTACAAAAGCCATCTGTTTTATACTTGAAAATAGAGAATGAAATATCTCAATGTATTTCATTTTACCCTTTACTAAACTGTATTTGTGTGCTTAATGTTAACCTTCCCATTCAAATGTCATTAGCTGCTAATTAAGATGTTGATATGCTGATTGTATATCTTGCAGTAGAGATGATTTACAGGCACTTACTAGGTGTTTATCAAACTCCAGCACACATATTGGTTTAGCATGTGTGGCACATTTAATTTACTGAACACTGTCCCAGTTCTCCACTCTTTTTTTTCCCCTAATACATAATGAGCAAAACATGGCAAGTTCTCAGGAGTCATCTCAGAAGAGAAGTAAAGTAAGTGACTTAGGCACTCTTGTGCAGACAGTTTTACCTTTGATTTCAATAAACCTTATTCAGAAATATCTGAAACTATCCCAGCATATTAATAACAAAATGAATAAGACCTCTGAATTTGTTTACAATTTACATTGCCCCGTGGTCAGAGACAGAAACTTTTATAGTGTTGGAGGTTTTTCTTTTGAGAAACCTCCTTGCTACTGGCAAGAAGAGTTTAAATCAAGAGGAAGGCAGTGATGATTCTGCTAGTGTAAAAGCAGTTCTACAACACAGGGTACATTTTCACAGGACTTTTTAATATAATTTATGAATATTTGCTCGCAACATAATTGTCTTTTCTGCTGACATTTTCAAAGCAACACTGTGATTTGTTTGGTCTCCTGAGACTCCAAGTACAAAACTGATAATTATATTAAATATACATAGACAATAAAGAGTGTGTTTACATAACTATGCCCATAAATATCTGGTTGAACAGTCATTGTTCTCAAAACCCTTTTAAGCAGCTCTCAGAGGGATCCAATTCTAATGACATGATGGTTTAAAAGATGTTGCTCAGTCTTGTTCCATATTTAATTAACTTTCCTTTTTTAAACTTGTGATGGTGGAGACAATAACAAATAGCTCTGAAAAGAGAGTGAGCTTTGAAACATGAGTGAGACCTTGTCAGGCTTTTGTGTGCCACACACAGAAGATCTGCACACAAGAGATGGTGGCCGGGGACTGTCCAGCTCCTGGGGGATTGCATTGCTGTAGCATTCACAGTTCAGTACAACTAATAAAAACAGCAACAACAACAATAATAATTAAAGAAATCTTCTGCATACAAATAAGGGAAGTGACATAGGGAGGGAAAGTGATTGTATTAAATGGAATTGGTAGAATAGGCCTAAACTTGTTTATTTTCGTGCTGCTATAGAGCAGCGAAGCAAATACCTTAAAGAAAATGGCACATTGCCCACTAAGGTGTAAAGGGCGTGTGAACATTAATCGAGCATCAGTGTATGACTGAACACATTAAGCAGGAATCAAGGTAACATTTCTAAATTCATGGACAGTCTTATTCTATGGAGTCTTTCACATTGCCTCATCCTAGATAGGGCTGCTACAGTAGCACAAAATTCTGTTTTCACACTGAGCTATTTTTAATTGTCACCAATTATAATTCATTTACTTTTATGTGTCCTGGTTGTCACAATATTACCATTTTTAAGTCTTTCCCTTTGCAGGCTGTGAGAATCTGTTGTGACATCTCAATAAAGCGGGATTCAATCAAGGTGTGAATGAATTGTTAATCTTGTTATAAATAGAAAATGCCATATGTTGGTAAGGAAGGGATGTCTCCCTTTTTCTGTTGTTGAGGACAGTGGTAATGAAACAAAGTGAGTGGTCATGCCAAAATTGCTAATAAAGTCCAGTCACTGAGACATGGAGAGGACTTCAGTTTTTGCCCTGCTATTAAGAAGGAAGGGATAACTAATAATATGTCCTAAGCAGAGCTTTGGAAACATTTTTCATGGAGTTTGTACAGTGACTCATAAATCAGGGAAAGCAGTGAGAGCACTGGGCTTGAAGTGAACCAAAGAAATTCTGATGACCTTCATGAGAACTGAACTGCCTAAAATGGATTGGAAAGGCTAACTTACAGGCAACCAGCTATGAGCATTAGCATGATGGTAGAAATTTTGGGTTTGGGTAGTTGAATATCATAAAGGCCTAATACATGATTATTCCTGAATCATCTTTTGTACAGATAAAGAATCAGTGCATTTCTCCATAAATGAGTGCTCAGATATTGTCTGGGTAGATCACTTCACTTCTGCAGTATAAATTCCATATTTATATCTGCTTCAGGTCTGTGACACTTCCTATACACAGCTCTGGCAAACATGCAGAAGGACTAATTGTTTTATTGACCTATCACTTAGAGTAAAACTCATGTCCACTTGAAATCTCGGGAATATAGCTGGTCTCAGAGGTAAAAGGATACCTTGTCCATCAATCTATCCACACAACCCTTGAACAGATTTATCCTTTTACATTAGGCTAAGGGCAAGAGGAAGGGCTTCTCTTTTGCTAACCCAGGCCAGAGAAAGGCAAGCCACAGCTGAAATGCACACACACACACACAGAGCTGTGTCTCTTCTTCCAACAGGCAAGATGATCTGCCTCTCCTGTTGATTTTTCTAAATGCTGTGGCAATTCCCCAAGCAATACTCAGTTCTCATTGGGAAGTTCGGATGTCTTCCATAATCTATTTAAACAGCTATTTAGGTATCACTGAGAAACCTGTTACTTTAGAAAAGGTAAGAGGATTCCAGCACTTGATACTAGCAGCCAGCTCTCAGAAGCCATCTAGGGCTGCCCGTGGCCACAAGACCTCTCTATTCCCCTGTGCTGACCTCAAGGGAAAATTGATGCATGAAGTCTTCATCACATTTGCTGTTGCTGTGTTTACTGTTCCTTTATTTACATATCTAGAAATTCAACATCTTTGCATGTTTTGCAAGCTGTCATGACATGAGACGCTAGTAATAGACTATGTTTTGCTTGCTAACATATTTTTGACATATTTTAGCTTTTGATTATAAGATTGCATCTTTCCTAGTTACCATCTGTCTCAACTCAGTAGCACTCTGGCAGTTACAAAAACAGTAGGGTGTAATATTTCTTATATACTTGAACTCTACTACAAACATGTTATTTTCAGTCTTAACCAATATGTCACACTTTCACACATGAAGGCTGAAATGCTTTATATCCTTTAAGGTATCTGTCAAAAATAAAGAACATATCATCACATTCAATTTGGCTGAGATGAGTAATATATTAATGAGAATAAGAATGGGAATGGTTTCTGGCTTATAAGTAGAACTGGCATTTTACAAGCCTCATGTATTCATGCCTGCATTTATTCTTTTGTCAGCACAAATGAGATACTCATACAAAACCTGGGAATTTCTTTCTTGTATTTAGCAAAATCTGCACAATATTTTCAAAGCTGGTTTTAAATATGACACATTTTTTCTTGGAATAGCTGGTAACCAGACACTTTCTGACTTCACTTCTTTTCTCTCTGTCCTCCATCTGTAAGGAGTCAAGTAGTGACATTCAGCAAACTGGAAGTCACACTTTATATCTATCCTGACAGCATTAGGCAAGCAGTTCCAGCCATTTGGACTTGTTGTGAGGTGGACCGGGGTGTGTGTTGTGATGAAGTATTTCAGCAGCACTGGTTTCCATGGGATAAAACCAGAATTCCAGCAATAAGATACTAGAATAGCTGGATAATGTTTTTTTTGGTTCTCTTTTGTAGGTAAGTTGGAGTAGCGGGGGACAGTGGTAGGCAAGGAGAATTTTTATCCCCTTTTTCCTTCTCCTTGAAACTGCAGGCAGCCAGGAGCCAATTCAGATCTGAGAAAAGCTGTGAGGTTTTGTGAGAGCTCCCTCAATGCCATGGTGCCAGTGAGCATCACCCTGCAGTGTGCACCACCTCCAATTCTGCTACCCATGCCAGAGGAGAGGGTAAGGGATGTCAGGTTAACAGCACTGCTGGCAGACCTGTGGTGACTCCCTCTCATCAGTACCAGACCCAACTCAATGAATGATACCATTGAAATTTACTGATAATTATACACAGAAGATGTGCAGTGACTTCTATAGAAACCAACGTGTCAAGTGTGTAAGTATGAAATTGCTGAGACAGCCAAATAAAAGAAACAAATTAAACCAGAAATAGTGAGTATCACTCTCAAGCACACATTGCTTTGCAGTGGACCAGCAGATCTGTTTCCACCATCACATTTATTTAAATGCCTACCTTTCGGAAAAGTGACCTGCTCCTACTGAGCAGTGTACAGATCTTGATACAATGGGATTCCAGATCTTGGTGGTTCTTTAGGTAATACAGCAGCAGTAATAATAATGCCACTTTCCAAGGAAAAATACAAGACACAAAGCATGCTTACACATAATGGTAAACTGAATTTATTTCCTTTTGGAAAACAATTCCAGTAATCTCCAGGTTCAGACCGCAGAGTAAACATTAATAACAGTAACATACAGGTTAGTTCAACTGATTCAAGAATTTGGCCGTGTGAAATCATTAAGGAAAGTCTTGAACACTCAAAGCTTCAAATGGTATCCAGGAAAAAAAATTCTTTGACAAACTACATAACAACTATTGCATATATGGTAATGCTATCTGTCATATCGCAAGGCTTACAAATATATATACGGGCCTTATTCAACTGTGGGTTCCTGCTCTGTGAGAAAGAGTCTCTTCATATTTTTTGCAAGAATCTTCAGCAATAAAAAATAGTCTTAGATTAATCCGTTTGTATACCAAAAGAGATATTTCTAGACTGAAGTTTAAACGAAAGGGAGGCCAAACAGAGCTGTAATGGAACATAGCTATTACCTTCTCCCTCCTCCTTGAAAATGACATTTTTTCTTAAGCTATTTTTTCCCTTCACACAGTATTATTATTATTTGTATCTTTCTTGAATAGGGCCCAAGTCCACTTGTCTTTATAAGACCATTTTAGTATCAGACAACATAATACATGTGCAACACTTTATATACAGGAAGTCTATCCGGTGCTCAAAAGTTCAAACACATGAACATCCAACAGTTTCGATAATACAAGTTTTATGGTACAATACAATGATTCTGAATAATATACATTAACAATGAAAATTTCGTGCAAAGAGTAAATTGTGTTCCCTTTTTGTGCCACAAAGAATTCTCTGGAAGAGATGGGCCTTGCACTAACTGCTGTGCTGGGTCATCGTATGATTCTGTAACAAAAACAAAAGACACAACTTAGTCACAGGACAGGCATTTCTGTGTGAAAGAAGGATGCAAAAACAATTCTCCCAACATATCTTGCAAAATTATGGGCTGGAAAAAGAGTATTCTTGACCCCTCCTTGTTTTAAACTAGGCAGAAACAGCATCATTATGGAACAGAGGAGTTCTCCCCAGCTGTTCCACACCAGTATTCTTTACATGTGCCACAAGAATGGCAACAGACTCTCTCAGGTAGGGTGTGGGCTGACCTGCCCCAGTGAAACTGCATACCAGGTCAGTGGTTCTGGTGTCTGCTTGCACACAGCTCATGGTTTATGCATTGTGAAAATGAGAAGCGTGTTTGTCATAAAAGTCCTATGCAAACTGGCCTGTGCTTCCTAGACCGTGGCACCGCTTCAAAAGCATCATTGCATTAAAACTTATTTCCCCCTACTTGTTATGGCACAGTATATTCTGTTAAGAGTCATTCTGTGCCTGGCAGAGAGCTCAGAGACTGGTGAGAAAACAGGAGGGGCTGCCATAGCCTGCTCCTTGGTCACCAAAAACCACAGGTATTTTTCCTCAGGTGAATGCAGTGCCTTATGTGAAGGGACAGCATGGACTCTGGAGTCTTAAATTCTCCTTTCCTGTACAAGTAATCACCAAATCCAGCAGCAAACACAAGTTTCATGCTCTTTCCTACCACTGCTCAAATCGAATTCACCACTTTCAGTAAGATGCTATTTTGCTGCCTGTACTGGCTCAGATACTTCACAAGCGTTGAGCTGAGAGTAAGAGACCAATCCAATACATGTTTTCTACTATGTACACTGGATCCACAGATAACTAGAAAATGTCTGTGAATGCTACTTCTCAGACAACAGGGCAGCCACTGATTAGTGATGAATGTTCCCCTTAGTAATTGAGGCCAGATTTGGGCCAGTGACCCAGAGGGCAGGGGTATCACGTCCCATGATTTGCTCCCAGCACATCCAGACCCTTCACTCCACTTTATTAAGTTAATCTATCTTTAAACCTCTTTGGACTAACGCACTTTAGGATGAACCTGTTCCCAAAAGACAGTCATCATTTACAATGAAGTGAACATCTACTGAACCATACCCTCCAGAGCCACCCATGAAAGGGCACATGAAAACAGCCTCAGTGAAACGAATGTGAAATACAGCGTGACTGCAGAATCCTCTCTCCTGTCTTCCTTCTCTCTCCCTAAACTGTGCACGCACACAAATAATAGTTCATGGGACATTTGGCAAGGAAAGGATCTTACAGTAAGACTGAGGAATTTTTAATGTAGTGCCATTCTCCAGATTAAAGGAAAATGACCCAGTGACACTCAAAGATGCAATTTCCAGATGTGAATACAAAATGATTTAATGCTGATGGCAGGAATTCCAGACTGTCCAAGGCCAGAGAGTGTTAAAAAAATACACTTCACCACTTGATTTCATCTAGTTCCTCATCCTTCCCATAAAATCATTTCAAAATACTGTAAAGCAGTAACAATAGCTGCAGCCAAAAATGTTGGCTGGTCACAGGTAATGGGCTCTGACTTTAAAGCACAAAAGGAAGGAAATTAAGAGTTAAGCCTGACAGTCAGTCCTTTTGTCATCCTGTTGTGTCCATTTATTGCAGCACTTACAGCATAACACCACAGGCTTATTGGAGACCCTGCAGTACCTAGAAACAACAGGACAAGTTAAATATGGGGTGGCAGCCTGAATTCTGATTTTTTTCTCTGCTTCTGAGCAGATGAAGTAATATACCAGTTGTTACATTGCAGACAGATATTTGGGGGGTCTTTTGTTTCTAGTCTACTGAGAGCAAGCACGTCAGTCATGCCCATTTTTGATTTTTTCTCACTAAGTGAAAAATGCATAATCAGTATGAGGCTGGATGAACAGTTGCATATGAAGCAGTCAAAAGGTGTTTTAGAATTGCAGCCATAACTCTCGCTGCAATGATATTTTTGATTAAAAAATAAAAAGACCCAAATATGAGAGACAAAATAAAGCACAACATAAGGACTGACTTGCCCCAGCTCTCAATGTCTCTGACTCCTGTGCCCTGGCGCAAAATGAGATTCTCCAGAGATAATGAAGAAATAATAGAAAAAAAAAAACAAACCATGCATTTCAGAGAAGAATGAGACAAGGCAGGATAGGAACATGAGGAAATGCACTGAACAGCTTAGGCCTTAAAAAAGCAACTATACATGTTGCAAACAGTCAAAACAAAACACGGTTGCAAAAGTAATTAAGGCTCCCCAAATGTGAGGGACTAGGGAGAAATACCTATTTGGCTAAGTGGCAAAAAAATACCAAGTGGAAGCACTTCAGGATGGCATTGACAAGAAAAGCAGGCAAAGGATGGGAGGAGAGAGATAAGAAAAGGAGGAAAATTCTGTAATCCCACAGAGAGCCATATTCCACTCCACCAAAAGCCATCTATTGGAGACCCCATGTCTAAGTGACTGAAAATTGCAAACATTAATCCCAGTTATGAACTGCTGTTGTTTTTATGAGGGGTGTTGTGTTTAAAAATTT
Organism: Climacteris rufus; assembly: GCA_013398175.1. Taxonomy (NCBI): domain Eukaryota; kingdom Metazoa; phylum Chordata; class Aves; order Passeriformes; family Climacteridae; genus Climacteris; species Climacteris rufus. The sequence continues at coordinate 68,041 of VZRZ01005564.1, read as the reverse complement.
AGGGCAAAGATTCTCCTGTATTATCCACACAGCAGATCTCGACTCTGATGATCTCTCTGCCTTGTGTGCAGCAAGATCCCGCCTCCCCGGCGGTGGGAGATCAGGCAGGCAGAGAAAGTGGAATTTGGAGCTCCCACCGGCAGGGACACGGCAGGGCCATGGGAGTGTGGTACACCGAGGGAGACCACAATATTACACTTGAGATCCCCTGTGTGGCTCAGAGAGAGTGCTGCCCTCCACTAAAGGCACACTAGACAAGCTTGAAACACGCCTCCTCCAGAAACTTCAACTACTTTGCCTGAGTTTGGAGCAATTAGTACATCCACTTGCCGAAGAGAAGTCATTTAGCAAAGTACAGGAGGTATCATATGCTGCCCTTCTTCGCCTCCCTCAAATTTGATTGCACATAAGCACATCTGTTTAATTATGTGGTAGTCTCCCTACAAAGCAAAAATGTCAATTTCCTGCTTAGCCATGGAAAGGGGAAAATATTTTTTCTCAATATAATCTTTCCTGGACTTCAGCAACAGCTGTGTTCCAATTTCCAAGAGCTGGGATTTCATGAGGAGACACTAGTTTGCAAACACAAATGCAAGCTTTGCATGCACAAAATGGAGGAACAGTGAAGCAGGAGGGAGGGGGGGGGTGTGTGTGTGACTGCATTTGTTATCGTGTAGACACAAACCGAGCCAGGAAAACTCCTACATCCCCAATTTTTCTGTCTTGGTGTTATCTGGAAAGCAGGTATATTACCTGGGAAAACCTGAATTTAATACATTTCACAAGCAAAAAAACTCTTAAAGTGCATTTGCCCCATTCCTAGAAATTATTATTTTTGTTAGCTGAATCTAGAATCTCAACTGTTATGTGACCTACTATAAAATTATATGCCACCACTTTTCTGGATGAAAATGTTTTGAGATGTCCCTGCTGTCAGTGTTAAGGACTTAAAAACATGCAAAGAATTTCAGGATAATACAGTGTGGAAGAATCTCCTTGGCAAACAAATCTAAAACGGTTTCTTCACAGAAAGGCTTGAGACAAAAGAGATAATAATACTTGTTGTTTGGTGCATGCCTTTGTGTTTCAGAGGGAACTGGAGAAGTAATAGCTAGCAAAAAGTTCCCGCCCATGGCATCAAATTTAACGAAGAAAAAAATACCCACAGATAGCCACAGACTCAGTAGCCCATTAGAATCCTTAATGTGAACTGTGGTTGCACTCAATTTAAATGGGACTTCTGTATTTTATGGTCAGATGAAACAAGACATGGCTGTACCTGACAAACAGTGCAAAGAGGGTACACGTGAAGAGGTATAAAGATGAAATGTAGGTGCATTATTTCAACAGATGGTAACTGTGCCACAGCAGCATGTTATTTTTTCCTTAGTTCAAGAACACAAACATTAGTAATCAATCATCACTGATTAAGTAATTATGGTACCCTACATGTTATCACTTATCTGGAATCCTTTCTCTGTGTACATTACAGACCATTTTGTATTTTTTTGCATTAAAAAAATAACACTGCACCCCACCACACTGCAATACAGTTCCAGGTTGTAAAACAGAACTTTACATTGCTATCAACCTTTAAGCACTACAATTTACTTTTTTTTTTTTTTTTTTTTTAACAAAAGCAATTGGTTTCCAACAGCCTGGATAATAAGTCTTTTGACCTGCATTCTTCTTTGACCCATTAAGGTCACCCCTGTGCTCGGGCATATAGCTGACTTAGGAAATGCCTGCAAGTCCTGCATTTCATCTCCTGCCCACTCAAAATAAAGCTTTCTTTAAATGTGTCTGTACGGGTCCCTGAAGACCAGGGAGGCATCCCTGTAGTGGGCAATGGAGGGACAGAAGCTTCTGCCTTTATTAATGAATGCAGACCATTATGAGTCTGGCTGGCTCCTGCACTGTTCCCAGAAGCATATACTGTACGTGACTTAAAATGCTAGAATATTGACACAAAGCGAGCTGGGCACCCCTAAGGAAAATTACTCCTTGGATATAATGTAGGCTCGTAACAGCTATTAGAGTACAAAATAAAACCCTCCGGGATCAAACTGACATATACCGCATTCTACCTACTCCTCAAACATTAGAAGAATTTCTTTGTGAAGGCGTTCTCAAGGACAGCATTAAACTGACTTTTGTAGCAATCTGCAACAGCTTTTTGGCTTACAGCTTTTAGTACTAAATCTCTAGTTTGAATCAATATAAGTACTATATCTACCACATTAATCAATACATTTGGTTCAATACACGTTCTATTAAATTATACTTTCTAATCAAGATTTTCTGCTTCTCTTCCCATCTTTTTATTCCAACTTCTTATCCTGTACCACAGTTTTTACACTTTTTGTCTGTGAGTACGAAGAGGATGTTGGATTTTGCAGAACCAAAGGGGAAGAAAGAAAGGCTTGTAGAAAGGCAAGCCTAGCAAAACCTAGCAGTTTCACAGGATCAGCATGGTTTCCAGAACTTTGGTCCAATGCTTTATTACTTAACTGGTTGTCACAGCCTCTCATGCAGAAATCTCTGCATTGGACACTGTTGGAATACTCTACCAGTAGGAAGGATGACGTAGGAGGGAGGAGAAGTATTAAGTGGTAACACCAAAACCAAATAAATGAAACTTATTCATACTAAACTATAAAAAAGGTATCAGAAAAGGTTAAAGATAACCTTTTTACACCATTTGTTCAGGTTTGTGCTGCTTCAGTATTGCAGCACAGATTTCCTTGTCAAGGCCCCATTATATTGCTGAAGGATTCTTTCCTGGTAAACTGTAATACGATTATACCCAAGGATTGAATCGAACAGTTACTTAGATTTGTATGATACTAAGATTAAATACATACTATAAATTAAGATGTAAAAATACATTATTTAGTCCAGGTCTTTGGGGATATGTGAAACACTGGGACAGAAGATTGTCTCCAGCAATCTGAGTGATGTACATGGTTACTGTAAATGACTTTTCCACACCTGTGTTAGATTTGGTGGAATGTGGCTGTTCTTCATAAGCAGAGAATATGAAATGCAATGTCAAAATGATAAACGTGTATTGCAGGCATGCAGTGCATTTGCCACTGTTTTACAGATCAAAATCACTGCACTGATGTCTCTTGCTTACAGTCGGTTTCTTTTTCTTGTCTCCATATAATCACTGTAAACCTGCAGAAAAACTGTTGCATTTTCTTATGACATTTAACATCATCTCACTCAGCTCACAATAGTGTCTTATAATACTTTCTAGATGACACTATGTCACCATTACACAAAAAGGTGAAATAGCATAATAAAAGAGAAGAACAAGAATTCATAGAATTTAAAGACAGAAAAGACCCATTAGGGCGTTTTCTCCACCCATCTTGCCAGTGCTGGATTATTGCCTATAGTGTAATTTCAAGTGTTTTGCCCAGTCCAATTTTAATTAGAGCTTCCAATGCTCCTCTTGGGAGACTATTTCACAGCTTCACAGACCTCAGGGTTAGTATTTTTTTCCTGATGTTCATCCCAGGAGAGGAAGAGGCTCAGCCAACCCCAAATCAGACACGAAACTGAATCTGCATAGTCAGGAGCTGGTTTCAGTAGAATATCTGGGCCATTTCAAAGCATGTGAAAGCAGTAAACTTACTTTCAATGCCCCAATACATTATTGCCCTGGCTCCACTGCTGCTGCAAGCAATTAAGAATATTCTGTTACGTAGGTTTCTAAGGCTCAGTTGCTATATAGGTAAAAATGTAGTATAGGTGGGATTTGTGTTCCTGTATTAAGGGGTAATAACTTCCATAGTGCACTCCACCAAATGAATTAATTGCAGGTTATGGACATATCCAGGTCCGTTCTATGATTTTATAATCCTTAATTGTACTGACCGAGCTTCTGTGAACACTCAGATTGTAAACATTTATGTCTTTTTCACGTAGGTGAAATACACAAAGAGCAACTTCAATTGAAGCTCATTAACAAATGAGCGATTATTTCGCCTCTCAGGCCCCTCCCTTCCTTCCATTAAAGACCAACTACAAGAAATTAACTTTAATTGCTGTATTTCAAATGTCAGAACTAACAAATGTTTCTGATATGTTTCACCCCAGGAATTACAATGCTTCTGACAGAAATGAATATATATTGTGATTTCAATGGTCACACTTACGCTGAGTGAATGAGGGAGGTGGAAAGGAGATGATGACTATTAGTTTTTCATAGGTGAAAAGTAGGAAGCCAAATGGAGACTTTGGAGTTCTGGAGACAGAAAAAATTCCAGGCAAAGTGTCCCTGCAACCAGCACCTCCAGTGCTATAGTGCAGCTGGCAGAGCAGAAGGAATACCAATGAATTTATGAATACAGTGAAGTAGGCATCCAGGCCAAGTTTGCACACCAGCACAGTCCTAACAAAATACAGTCTCTGAAACCTCAGATTCCCAAGGAAATTGATCTGAACTAAACCAGAGCTATTTCCACAACAAAAAGGGGCCAAATCCCAAGAGAATGTGTGTTCCCATAAATACCATTTATGTGTGGTGAGTTGATGTTTACCAGCGTTTGAGAATCAGGTCTGTTCTCAGACATGCTGGCCAATTAAGTGGTCATCTTTGGACATGACTGACCACTGTTGACAATGATAATAAAGGGAAGTCTTCACTGAATTGCAGTAATTCATTTTAATTAATTCACCCAAATTATATGATTTGATATTATATTAATGCCTCTGAAATAGCATGACTGCTAATCAGATTTTACTCTTTATCATATTTATGTAAAACCCTCAGTGTTCTGGTTCTTCTATTCAAGCATTTCCAGCTGGGCCAGAGAAAAACTACCTGTAAAAATATCTCAAATTCAATAGCATGTTCTCAGGGATGCAAACTGAAAATTAAAACCAAACCCAAACTAAACCAAAACCCCTGATACCTATTTCTCTTCAGAGACTTCCAGTAAGTCACTAGTAAAATGTCAATGATTCCTTTTGGATTCATTACTATATGCAAGTACATATATCACAGATTTGTTGTATGGAAGAGAATGACATATATTCCTGGGTACAGCAAATAAGACTTTCATCATTGTCACCAGAAGAGAACAGACACAAACACAGATGCCTGTTCACCATCCTTGCACCTTCCTCATTATAAGCATTGGCAGGGGGCTCCCAGCTTAGCCTCTGACATAAATCAGAGTAGCTCGAAGGCTGTTTTAACCTATGGTGCCAGGCAATTGCCTCCCATAAGCCTCCCTTACACTGTCTGCTGCTCATTGAAATGCAGTGGAACTTGTAACAATGTCTTCCATTGCAGGCAAAGTGTGCCTGGATGTAGGGGAGAGGTGTGAGCATTACCCCCACAGATGAGAAGGTGATGGGCAGAGTGGGCAATGCTTAATGCTTCATGTGACATGGTTCATGGTTAGGGCAATTCATCAAAACTGGGAAACCCTTCTGCTCCTTTATGTGGCAAAGGGGCTGTACTGCAAATCAGGATCCAGGTCCAAGTCTTGTCTGTAGAAAAACAAGGCTTTTGTGATACTGCAAATGCTGGAAATCAATACACAAGCATCCTTCCCCAATAAGAAAATTGTTCATTAAGTGGCAATAAAAGCTTAAACAAAAAAAGGCAAAAGGAGGCACTTCTGAGAAATATATCAAAAGTTTTATTACTTTAGAATATGGTTATGGTTACCCTGATATAAATTGAGAAAAGCTCCTCTGAAATGAAGGGAATTTCAAGATAGGAACAAGCAAGAATAGAGTCAGGCCTTTAGGGTTTAAACCACAGTGAATATTGCTTGTATACTGATCGATTCTTGCACACCCTCTGCAGAGGCCACAGCCAGAAGTCTCCTCACCCTGTCAGACACAGCACGCAGAACCCAAAGTTGAACAAATACAGATTTGTCTGCAGCTATTGTACAACGAAGTAACAGGGGACAACAAACCTTGGTAGGCAATACTGCCTAATAAGATATTCAGGGATTAAGTCAGTTTTTACAAGACACGTGTTCATGGCCTAGCTGTTGCTCTGCTTTAATTTTTTTTTTCTTTGTTATGTTTAATTTATCATGCTGGTGCTTACTAAACTACCACATCTGTAAACAAGTTTAAGTTTAACTGACCTCCCATTTTACATCCACAGGCAGCACTTTTACTTTGTGTTCTGATTTCAGATACCTTACAGACAAATAAATCTGTGGGGGAGAGAGAGGTAACAAACCTAAACAACAAAAACAAAACCCTTTGTCTGACAATATGTGTTCATCTTATGTGAATACAAATTTACCTAGCTGCGACTGAGGAACTGTCTCCTGGAACTGGAGCTATGCTATGCAAAGATTCCTTTATAGGTCAAAACCAATTAAACAAACTACTACTAAATATTTAACAGCTCAGTGCAGTAATGAGTGACAAATAATGGAAGCTTAAATTGATAATTGCGCAGAAATGTCCTGTTAGAAACGTTACACATTTCCTGCTCCTCTTTCTCTCATACTCACCAAATCCTGATTGTTTTCAAGGATTAAACTGACAAATGAATCTGCATTTTACACATATATCTTTGGTCTGCAGTGAAGTTGTCTATGACTTGCAAAAAGGAGCCCTCCAGGAGAATTTTTCTTCTCAAATTTCCATTTTGGGTTCGCTGCTTTAAAGCAGAGTAACTGCTAGATCATGAATTGATTTCAAATCTTGAACCATCCTGCAGGTCCAGAATTTAAGCTCCTATCCATAGGATTCAAAAGGTCACCCAATTAAAATGGGGAAGCACACAGAGCTTTGATTTATATGCAAAGGGCAACCTTTAAAACAATGATAGTTTCCAGTTTTCCACAGGTGCATGTACAAGAATCCCTTTGAACAAAATTGCAAGTGAAATTACAAGTTTCTTGATACAGCCTGAAAGAAAAGTGCTGTAACTTGCCTGCACTCCTATTATACAGACAGACACATCCCACACTTGTATTGATTGCCAAGTTCACCTCCCTACCTCCTGACACAACACTGGGTATTGTGCTTACCAGGTGACATGGGGACAGCCTGGAATCTGGATTCCCTGCACATTGCCAGCTGGTGCATGGGGCTTTGTTCAACAGCACTCAGCACACTGGAGGTTATGGATCAGTCTGAGATTAACTTACAGTGACCAACAACATTTTCGCTCAGGTGAAAGCAAATCCCGAACAAGCCTTGTTTTAAAATCTACAAACTTGCCTTTCACGCTTGAAAATCATATTTGGAAGTTACCCATCCAGTAAGCACACATACACCCAGTTAAGAGAATGCAGAAATGGACCGGAGTGTATTTTGGATCCTGAAACCAGGAATGCAAGTGGAAATTTGTCCCTCTGTCCATGGTATGTCAATTTTAGAATGTGCAGGATAGAAAAAGAAAAGTTATGGTGTTATGCTAGGTCTCCTCTCTTCTAAATGCTCCAAACTCTGCTGCACATTGGTGCTTCTTTTTCGTTCAAGACAGTTTGCAAGGAAAGCCAGATTGAGCAGATTTGATGGTAACAGCCAAGGATTTCTGAGCTGATAAGCAGAGGCCCCCATGGATTTTGCTCTCTGACTTCCTTCACAATCGGTTACTGTGCCAGCCCATCTTGGACATCTTACAGTCCTTATTCCTACAGCTCTTCAAACAAGAAATAGCAGGAACTGGGACAGTGCTTATGTGGCAGGCTTGGTGTGTGTGTGAATTACAAATCTACTTGTTGGAATAGAAACTAAGGACATTTTTTTATCTCTTCCTAGCTGGTGATTAGTTAGACAGTTGAGAATCCTATGTTGAAATGTTTTGTTCTTAGAACAACCTCATCTGAGTTCCTCCTTTTTCCATCCAAGAAACTCCATGTTTTAAAGGTGACTTGTAGAGAGACCAGAATACTATTTTGCCCTTTATAACAAAGTCATTACTTCTCTAAATTTTGTGAGGACACACACTATAAATCAATAAATCTGGAGCATTCACTAACATGTGGTACCAGGAAAATAAAATTTCATGTTTGTCATTGCGGTCGTTGGTTGTAAAATGCAGAAGTTCAGATTCTCTATTGTCTTCTGTTTTGTTGTGGTTTTTTTTGTCATTTGTATTTGTGTAAAAGAAGTGTGAAATGTGACCACAGCTAAATGGGAGGAATTTTACTCTCACTTTCTCCTGTTTCCAGAACCTAAAAAAAGGGGAAGACAGTGAAGTCCAACTTGTACAATTTAATACTCCTCCCCTAAATAAGGAGTACCACAGAAAAAAGCATCCTTTTATGCCTTTTTCCTTCCTCCCTTCCTTTGAGACATGAAGTATCCTCCTACCAAATGTCATTCTTTGAAGTTGGTCGTTCTGTTTCCTGTCAGACAGCTGGCCAGTGACACATTGCAAGTCAGACATGTCATTAGATCCTGCCTTGACCCTGTACTGACAGTCGAAGAAATACCCCCACCCCTCACCTCTGCCTTTGGCTTGTGATGCTGTGGTACTCCTGTATCCTTGGCTATCTCCTGCTAGGGTATCCAGCCTCCTGCAGCTGCTGCTTTCATCCCTCATTGGCAATTAGGACTGGTTTTTTTTATGTGGCAATCTTCGGATTGAGTGAAAAGAATCACATTTACGAGGAAAATAAATGGAAACAACATTTACACTCATTTGCTGTCTACATTTAGTGCCAAGGTATCTGAAACAGAGAACTTTAATTCCTTTAGCAAAAGATGTGCTGTAGCTATGGTGAGGCTAATCTATAACCCTCACAGTCTTATATAATTTGCTACTCCAAGTTAATTTTAATTCATCAAAATAAAACCCACCTAAGAAAAATAACTCTTTAAAGTGAAGTAGTAGCTTGAACCCAGAAAAAAAAAGGTAGAATCTTCTCAATTGGAGGGCAATTCATCATACCACAGTGCACACTTACATAAATTCAAAAGTTAGCTATAAGCAAGTACCCACAGCAATAGTGCCATGCATAAAGGGGCAGGCAACAGGAGGCCTGGTTTCTAATAAGACCTCAAAGGAACCTGCCACACAGAAGTGGCACTTATTCTAATTTAAAGCTCTCACAGTTACTTTACCATGGTAAAATTTATAAACTAATAACTTTAATAAACAGTCTGACACTCCAAACAGAGAAACAAAACCCACACAACAGTTCAGGCCCACAGAAAAAGCAGCTTTCTCAGAAAGGTGCTGTCTTCAATAGTGAGATAAAACATTTGTTTGGGGGCTGTTCTTATGGTCCCTGATGTTCAGTAACAGTTCTGCACCATCCTATTACATCTGTACTGTCACTTCAGTGTGGTCTGTAGTCCATTATCCCCACAAATTTTTTCAGCATCTTAAGGCATATTACACACCTGTATATTCGTGTCTTGGTCAGCTCAAAGAAAGAAATACTTCTGGATTTAAAAGAGCCTATTCTGAGCCTATATTCTGATACAATAACTTCCCTGAAAGTGTCACTAAATAGTCAGGGCAGCCTGCTTTCAAATTGTCCGTTTAAAAACATATTTAATATTGTCAAGCAAAGCTCACATCCTTTCTCATCTCTATTAATTTTTATTCTCAGTAATTGTTAAAAATTATAAAAAAATATACTGTTCTCCATTTACAGAGATGAACAAAAAAAAAAAGAAAATCACAAAGCAATAATAAGAGCTAAGCAGAAAATGCTTGTAATACATGCATCACAATATTGGATTTTTTTTTGTTATATCCTAAACCACATCACTTTGCACAAAGTTCCTTTTTAAATCAAAGCTATACTAAAGTAAAACAACTGCAGGCAAAATTTCTAAGACACAATGCAGTTTGTGTCAGAACACTCATCACTTCAGGCTGACCTGTCAAAGTATCTTGGGAAACGTGGTAAAAAGACAAATCTGCAAGTTCGTAAGAAATTTTGAATGCTAAGAACTATGTGTTGCTCACAAACCACGGAATGCTGTGCAGTGTTAACTGAGCTGTACTGATGCCTACAGCAGATGTCCATCCCTTCCTACTGCTTCCAGGCACACCTGCTCAGGCTGTGCTCCTAAGAGCATTGAGAGGGAGCCAGCATTAAGAAGCTCTCACAGAAGGAAACAGAGAAATAAAAAGTTTGTGCTCAGATGAGTGATGTGGAGTTGAGAGATCAGAATTTAGTACTATACACAGACAGCTGCTATCAGCAATAGAGCTATGTCATAAATTTGATATGGGTGAAGTTAGCAAGATGACATTTTTGACCTTATTAGGCAATTTTTGCCACCTGCCTTTTCAGGAGATTCTCAACACCTTGCAGAATCCAAACCCTGCACCCAACCTACTTCGTTGGGGGACCCAGTATGGTCTCAAGATGCCTCTTTTTAAGCATTAGGAATTAAGATTTTGGCCACAGGGTTTGCTTTTCCAGAAACAAATGCATTGTCAAGACAATCTACAAACTCAACAGGGAATAATTTCTAAGGGTTTTTGAAATAACTCTTTGCATAGATAAATTTCTCTATTAAGTTCTGTGCAAGAGTCCGACATCTGTAGAGACTTACAGTTCTCTGCTAAATTGTGTGCATTTTCAGATTAATTCCTACATGATCACTGTATATTATTGTAAATCCATGCAGCCTAAACATTCAGATCATGGGCTACCATAGTCCTCAGTGCATGTGAAAGCATTCCTAAGACTGCCCACATTTATGCCAGCTCATAAGAGCCCCATGGGATTGTTATACCAATTAAAAATCCCTGGAATTCATCGGAGTCTGAGACATGCCTGTGAGGACCAAAAGGGAGTGATACAGAACCAGCTTGCAAAATAAACAGGATTTGCTGCATACTGAGGGAATCCTTGGCTGTCTGACTAAGGTACCTTTTATACTGGCAGGGGATGCAAATTGGAGCCTGAGGATCTGCACTTTCATTTTCAAAGCTCTTTGCAAACATCAACCACTTCACCTTCACACCATTGCTTCGAGGGAAGTAAATATGTACAGTTCCAGCATCTTCTGTTTTCTGGAGGTGCAAAGGAGCACAGGGCATTTTTACAGTCTCTGTGCAGGCACAAAAGGGAGCTTTTGACAACCTCTTCCTTCGTGGGCAAATGAGTTCCCCAAGGCCACAGAGGGAATTGGTGGCAGAACAGGGTTTACTGGACAGATCCTGCTGTCCAGCCTGCCTCCCCTGCAACACACCGGAGCAACTTGCAGCATTCTAGCCATATGCTGCATTGCTGTAGAGGACAGCCTACTGCATGTCACCCTCCATAATCTCCTCTGTAAGAGGAATTCTACACACTTCCTGGGGACCTCCCCCTTTGCTTCCCCCCCAAATGGTGGCAAGGTTAGAGACAAGCTGTTTTCTCAAGGCTGAGATTAAAAATGGCTGTGTTTTGCTAAACATTCCTCTGAAGCATGGGCAGCGCGTGCATGTGTGTCTGAAAAGGACCCCAATGAAAGGAAGGAATGAGAGATGCTAAACAATGCTGTGCAAAGTTGCAGACTGTTCGGCTACAGGCCAGAAAATGAATCCAATTTTTCATTCTGTCATTATAAATATTTCAGTGCAAATGGTACTGATTTTCTGCAACTGTGGTTAAGCAAAGGGCCTCCGAGTGAATATTTAAGGGGGGGAAAAAAAAAAGAAAGGGAAGAAGAAAAAGACGGAAAGACGGAAGGGAAAAAAGAAAAATAAGAGGGAGGGGGGAAATTAAGGTTAGCAACCAATTAATTTCAAACTTTCAGTGTAAAAGATTCTGGGAAAAATTCTACAGTGATGCAGCGTGTGACTCGAAGGAGGGAAAAAAACATTTACTCTGCTCTTCTTCTGACAGTTTCTCATAAAATATCTGCAGTCCATCTATCTTTTAGTACTCCAGGCTCCTCTGGAGAGCAGAAAATAGTAGTTTAAAGCTCACTTCAGTGCCAGTCTGCGGGAGATTGCTTTCCACAGGACCCCTGCTGATGGAGGCCTAGGGGAAGAGGCCCAGGAGTTATTCAATCAGTCCAAGGCTCTGGGGCGGCCGGGGCTCCTTTGAGGGCTGATTATAAAGCTGCCCTCCTGTTGCCTGCCTCTGAACAGAACGAAATGAGCAGCCTCTTGCTGAGCAGATTCTGCAAGAAGGAATTTCACCTGTCATGGAGTTTGTCAGAATTTCAAGATTTATCTTGGTGCAAAATTAATAAAATACCAACTAGGATTTCAGCCTGACTACTCAGCTGTGTCATCTCAAAGTGATCTTTCACCTAAGAAAACCTGGACACAGAGCTACTGAAGGCATTCTTGCCCTACTTTTGCTCAGGAGCTTTGGTGGATGCTATGACTGAATAATAAAATGATTAGAGGTGGATTTCCTGACAATTACACCCAACGTCAAGTGCTGGGTGGGTGCTACCGTCCTAACGCATGACCTTCCACCTTACTTCTGTGGTTACTAAATCTCCCTGGAATAACCTAGAAATCTGAAACAGAAAAGATCATTTCTGCAGTTTATAACCTAGCAGGTCCCTTATGGCAGCACATCTGTTAAGTTCATACACTGGTATTCCAGGTCTGGATTTGATTTATAAGTTTTAAAGGAATACAAACAACAGACTACATGAGATTACATCCAGTGAAACACTGCAAATTAATATTGCTGTGACAGTCAAGTACATGGTCTTTTAACCATATTCTGAGTTTAATATTGCGGTAAAGTGCCAGGTTGATAAAGCATCATCTAAATCTCTGTGAGCTGAGTTCAATTCTTTCGAAGCTAGACAGTCTTCTGACAGTGCCTTACAGCAATAATAATAATAAAAAATCTCCGTACACTACCTGTTTAGTTAAGATTGTACTAGCTTATAGCACTTGGTCACATGAATTTCAAGTCTTGGGTAGCAAAGAAGCAATTAACTTGCAGCCTGAAAGAGAGCTTTTCAGCTAAAAGAGTAGATCTACTTGTAGAAAATAAAATTCAGCTGATGTGTAAATAAATATTATTCACAATGCCATTGGTTCAGATCTTGACATGCAGAAACAGACATCCACTGTACCAAGAAACAGTAAAATATACCCATATTGGGAAGAAAGATGCATTTGCCATCAACAGCTCTTACCCTGAACTGTGGCAATTTCTCTATAGTGTCCAAAGCTGTTTGCTGTTTGAAGCCACAAATCTACCTTTCTGTCTATTTGTTCCCCAGCATTTTCTAACAAGAGCTTAAAACAAACGGTGACATATCCTTTACCTGCCTCCTCACCCTTAAATGACAATTCAATATTAATGCACTTCATAAAGCCACCTTTACCAGGCTGTAGTAGTCTGACAGTTTTAACACCAAGAGTTCTCAGAGTAAAGGGGGAGAGAGAAAGCAAGCAAGTGAATGCACAGATGGTGGGAGGGGACACAGGGTGCTCTCAGCAGGCTACAGTAGAGATGTATTAACTCCACAGAGGGATAAGGGCTTCCCACCAGTACAGTCATGAATTATAACTGAGCATGGGAGTGAGTTCTTAGTGCCTGTCTCACAGCAAATATACTGTTCCATTTTCCTGCATGATCACCTTTCACCTTTACAAATGCAAAGCAAAGCAAAATGCACCCCTAATATTTAACAATATCACAGGTTCTTTATCTTACACAGCACACGTCTATACACAGGAAGTATGGGGGGAGCAGAGTATTCACTGACACAGCGTATCCCCAAGCAAACTTACACACCCATGATCCGTGACTGTGTCTAGCGACTCTGCTGCAAAATGAGACTATAACAACACAGAAAAACAACTAAAGCTACATGCAGAAATGTGTGTAACTCAGCAGTATTGGTTCATGAGAACTGAATCATCTTTCTTCCTTTGTTAACAGGGTGGAGGACACTCAATTTCAGCTTTGAACACAAAGGAAGCACATCATTAAAAGAAATAACAAGGGCCTGCAAAAATCCACTCTTTTCTCATCTATAATGTTTCAGCCTCAGTTTGATGAAAGCATGGTGAAACCAACCCGAATAACAGGTAGACAAGCTAAACCTAAAAGCTATTCCTCTTGGTTGGGGTTTTGCAACAAACAGTTGCAGTTGTGTAGCCATTCTGCACCAGTCTTTTTAACTAACATTTGGAATGAAGTGGCCCAGTGATGCTCTTACCCTGCCCCCAACAGAAAAAGAAAACAGAGATGAACAAAAAAAAAGAAAAAAAAAAAGAAAAAAAAAGAAAAAAACCACCAGTTTTGAGCCAAGATTGCTGTTTACTGGAGTGTCTCTTTATGAATCATTGACCACACCTTGTTTTCCCAAACTATCTGCACCTCCTCCCTAGGGGAATTCATCCCCTCCCAACTTTCCTCCTACTCAATGAACCTATCAATGGAGAAAACTTGTTATTTTTGGCAGCTGAAAATTTGACCAGTTTTAAAGGATTCATATACCATGCCTTTCACTTTCATTTAAATCCTCAGTGTTCCTGTTCTAAATGACAGCATGGCAAGCACTGCTTTTAAGCAGCATTCATCTCGCCTACCACATCTCAGCCTTTCACAGACGGCTGCTCTCTCTTCAACAATGGATCCTTACTCCTTTATAGCTTGAGGGCAGAGACTCAGTAGCTGCAGACTTGCTGCAAAGATCACAGTAAAGGACACAAATGTGAATTTCTCATAAAATACGGGTTGGCGCTGGAGGTACCTTACTTTAGAAAACTCTGTCAAGAGCAAACAATATATCTTTCTCCAAAATGCACAGCAGCCACACAGTTGAAAGAGCTTTTCCAAATGATCTAACATGTCAATGGAATCAGGATGCTTGTGAATTTTACACTTTTCTCCACTTTAGGTCTCTGATCGATATTTTAGCTTCTTTCGCACTTAATATACTCAATGCTGGTTTGGCAGCATGTCTGCTGGAACTTTAAAAAAAAATAAAAATCCCTGGAGCTTGAGGAGATGCTCTGTGGTGGAAGAAGGTAGGGTATGAACCATAGATCTTAAGAGGCAGCAGTTTTGCTGCTACCAAGGCCCTCTACCTATGCTTTGGTACACTGAAAACATGGAGGGATGAGGATGCTGAGAGCAACTGCAACCTTATGCCAGTGCTGCAGAGGGAAGAGGGGACAGACCTTGAGCTGCAAACTTCCAGTGATAATGGTGTGCCACCACTCGTTGGGAAATGACAGGACCAGTGGAGAGTGGAGCCAGGAATAAGGAGCTTATTCACAGGGATGGAGTGAGGGGGGCCAGCAGTGGGGTAGGGGGAAGGGAAATCAGATTTCCAGAATTGGCCATGAAGATCCTCAATACACCATAGCTGGATGCTTCATAAAGTCACACTGATGGCAGTCCCGGAGATGGCCATCTGTTGTCAGCTCTGGGCCAGATGAAAGATAATATAATGGCAGCTACTGGTAGCTAACAGCAGGGCAGTTGTAGGAAGGAATGCGTCCTAGAATGAAGAAGTGGTGCTTCCTGTTTAGTACAGAAAATCAGTCATCGATATCAACTACATTAGCAAGAAATTAATGGATGGACAATTAAGAGAACTGAACTGATCTACCAGGGAAATTATTCATATGCAAACAGAGTGCTTATTTCTTCTGCTTACTCCAGGTGTATGTGCCAACTGATCTGACTAATGGCAAGGTGTAGGCTGAAACATTCAGGGCACAGATGATAAAACCTCATTTTCTACAAAGGGCAGAATTCCATTTCTAATGATTATGTGTGGGTCAGGGAATACATTTACTGCTGTCCCTGCCCTCAGTCTATGACAGGACTCCCTGATGTTTACTGAGGTTTCTAAAAGGACTGAGAGTAGAAACTGGCCTTTATGTAATAACTGAACTTCCCCTTATTAATACCATAATTTATTTTTACAAATCCTTATCGTTATTATCAGCACCACTCAGAAGAAAAAAATGTTTGCATTCCCAACCACTATTATTTCTATCTTCTTTCTTTCTTTGTCTCATAATCTTTCTACTTCTCTTCTACTCCTTTGCTTTTTGTTCCCTTCTTCTTCTGCCTTTCTGTGCCTTTTTCTTTTCTACAGCAACTTTTGATTTGTTTCTTTGGGCTGAAATCTCACACACCTCGCTGTTTCATTTGCTAAAGAAAATCAGAAGTTACAATTTTAATGTTGACATGTAAAATTACTGATATATTTCAGAGTCAACACTTACATAAACAAAGGATTAGTGGTGCTTATCTTCTGATTGCCATAGTTTTGTGCTGCTTTCAGACTGGTGACAACCAATTTTTTTTAACACTTTTGCACGACACAGTCTTTGCAGTCATAAGGATTACAAACTGTACTATATTACTTGATTCTGCAGAATCTATTTAATACGGACCATATGAGTCAATACGGAGAAGAGATCTAAAGTGTGGGTTATTTTTTTTTCTAATAGATACTTATATTTTACAAAAAGAATCTTGCCATAAAAGAGCATAAACAGAAAGAAGCAGGGAAAATAGGGACATATATACAAGCACATACACTTTTGGTATGACTCGATCTCCCTAGAAAGAGACGGAATATACATTTTTGCTTATTTTTGAACGGGTAGTTCATGAGTGTCACTCAGTACTTAGTTAGGACAGTATATTTAGTTTTCAGTACTTTACCTTTTTATTGTTCTCTAAGTCTGAATTTGTTTTCAAGATTTAAATGGTGTACTTAAATGTAATATTAATAATTTAACTGCTACACTGTTTTTGCCAATTCTGCCAATAACGTATTTTCATCAATAATATCACTCAAGCATCTGAAAAAACAAACCCATAATTGTGATTCAATTGCTCCAGAAATTTAAGGAATGTTCTTTCTGGAATGTATAAAGGATGTTGTGAATACATTGTTTCCTGCTTATTTACAGGAAAAAGTGTAGCAAATTCCATAGGCTGACTACTGTATGTAGAAATACAAGTATATGAAGTATGTGGAGACAAGTAAGATGCATTAATACTAAGCTCATCTTTGACAAGCATTATTTAGTGAAATCAAAATGGTCCCTGAAAAAATCTGGCACTTTGGGCTTGGTGGGCTTTGCAATGTCCTATAAATATTCATGAACTAATGAAGAACCCACAGGGAATGTTTACATTTGAATAGGCCAATCAAAGGCGCGTGAACTCACAAGCTCCAAACCTGGAAATTTCTTATTTAGAAAAGAATTACCGCATGAAAACCTAATGTGGCCATAACACCCCTCAATCCCCAGGAGGGAAGGGACACTGGAAGGGAATTCAAAGTATTTCTTTTTGTATTTAAACTTTGTTTGACATTGAAGCAAAAGACTTGCAGGGGAAACACTTTGAAGGTATGTTCTTAAAGAGCTAATGCATGAGTGCCTCCACCGTGTTTCTCTTGATTGCCTTTTTGAGAAAATTTGCAAAGAAAGTAATTCTCCCTTTTAGGGGAAAGAAGTCTCAAATCTCAGGAACACAAGCCTGAATTTTTTAAATCTTGAAAGACATGGAAAGATACTCAATGCACACATGGGTGCATATGTATCTATCTGAAACAGAATGCACAGTAAGGGTTCAGGAAAAAAAGCACTCAGACTTGCAATGCATGCAGCTCTGTCTTGTGCCCTCAAAACACCAGCCTTAATTACAATCCTAGTATCTCTGGAACACATATTATTACCATGATCCTTACTCACAAGATGGAGAGCAGACATGGTTATGTGGAGCAAGTTAGTACCTGACCTTACAAATGAATCCAGCTCTCCTGACGTCTAAGCATTTGCTTTGAGAAAAGCAACCGGACAGCCTCCTAAGGACTAGGGCCAACATTAATGAATGTGATGCCTGTATTTAGGCACCAAAAGTGTTTTGTTGAAAGTTTAAACGAGGCTATGGCTGCTCAGCACCTATGCTTTATCAAAGTTCCTAACTTCAGGCATTTATGACCTGATTTCCTGATGTACTCAGCACCAGCATCTTACCCTGGCCTTAACTGCAGCTGGAGGTGCCCAGCACCCTCTCAGAAATAGGCCACTGAGTTTGAAAATGTTGGCCTAAAGGTTTGACTGTTAATTGGATTCCAGGTAGGCTTCTTTTTAAGAAGAGCTGACAAAGTTATTCCCTGCTGGCTCCTGGCCTTTGGGGCCTAGAAAGCCAGCATCTATGTTCCACTCCTCACCCTAAGAGCTTGGGGACCTAGAAATGCCAAAACTAATCTCCAATTTCTCTTTAAAAAAATGTTTTGAGGCCTTTTCTTTAAGAAGAAAACATCCTGCAGGTTTGAAAGTTTTGCGCCTGTTTTTGTGTAAAGAGTATAAATTATTCACCATCTCCCCTGCTGTCAGGGAAGGCTTGCTGTTGGGACTTACATGGTACACAACTACTGTGGGGGCCTTGGCAAAACAATCCTACACGGAGGTAGTGGTGCCACTGCTGCTATGGCTGATGCTATTCCTACACCAATCTCTTTCCCAGCTGGCCCCAGAAGGCCTCTGCCACAAGGACATAGCCCCAGCCCAGGTTAATTAGCAGTTTTCTCTAGCTGACCCCCAAATGAGAGCATGTAGTGTTTGAATCCCAGCTCTGCCACTGTCTCCACCAAAGGTCTCAGTCAAGCCTTTAGTTCTTGAAATAGCCTAGAGCTTGCTTAGTTCTGCTCCAGCTCAGGTCAAGGGTATTTTAAAGTCCGTTTTAAAATGTTGAGATTTTTGGGAGCATTTTTCAATGCTGAGATATTTGGAAAGTTTAACCCTTAAAGAAGTGAGGAAGAAACTGGAAGATTAGTTCCAACAGTGCTAACCTTGAAACATAAAAATGTTAAAACTGGAAATCCAGGAAACGACTCATATAAGGCTACATAAAACTTCCAGAGACTCTTCTATACTGCCTCTGTCCTTCTTTGTTTCAGCAGCTTGTACTGGGAACTAAAAATGTTCTCCTGCTGTTTGAAGCGACATGAGTAACATCTGCTATGAGTGCTTCATTCTTTCTTTCATCCTTTCCCCGGGGAAGGAATTGTGTATTTTGTTTTGGTAGAGCTCTGTTGCTGTGGGTTGGGATTTTGGGAAAGGTTTAGAAATCTACATACAGGTATATGTTTACATGAGAGAAGGGAGCCTTCGGCACATCTAGGTGCACTCTGCTCTTAAAAGCATAAGTTGAGGACATCCACGGTAATACTTAACTGCTGTGGAAGTCTGTTGCATGCTCTCAGACCTCAGTCTGTGAGGAAGTTCTAACTCCTGAGCAAACAAGCTTCAGCTCTTTGATAGAAACGCTCACAGAGCAGAACTTTGTCAACTACCACATTGTTACCAAACAGGAAGAACTTCTCAGGTCATCTCTGAGGTGTCCTTGACCCAGTCCACCAAGAATATTAAAGGTTGAGTCTTAGAATACAACTGGACAAACATTAAGAATGCAGTATAGACAGCAAGAGAGCTGATTGAATATGCTCCTGGTCTCCTTTGCTACTGAGGGCCAGTGCTGCAGCTCTCTGCATTAGTTGGAACATCCTACAGGCTGATGGCTTCATGCCCAGGTATTCTGTGCTGATGGAGTCCAGATGGGAAGCAGCAAGGGCGTGAATCACTGAGGCCAGGTCCCTTTTGAACAGGATGAGAAGCAACTGCTGATCCAATTATTTCTTGCCCTAGTTTTCATGTCTGTAAAGTGGGGACACTTAGCTACCCCAGGGGCAACTAATTATTAGTCACAAAAAGTTAAGTAAATGTCCTAATTCACCAGCAAGAGATATAATTTTTGTATCAGGCAAAATACAAAATTGATGCTGAGAGATCCTGTAATCCTGGCTGGCATCATATTCAAAACTAACCATCATCATTGATAAAACACTGAAAAAATGTACAATTATTCGTCAATTCTACTGGACATTGGTACCTCTCTGATCCAGCAACATCTGTGGAACGCTAATATGAATTTATTCATTCACTCTGGGTAACACCCCACAAGAGTACCTCATTCCTCCCCACAAACACCACAGTATGTGGTGTCCCTGGAAGTGTTCAAGGCCAGGTTGGAAGGGGCTTTGAGCAACCTGGTGTTGTGGAAGCTATCCCTGCCCATGGCAGGGGGTTGGAAATAGATGATCTTTAATGTCCCTTCCAACCCAAATCATTCTGATTCTATGGAATTAATACTAGGACTGTAAATAGGCAAGAAATAGCTACTCCCCATCAGGGACAAGAGAAGCACAAATACCAGAGCAAACATCTAAGCTTATGTCCAATAAGACTAAGGCAAAAAGAAACAGGCACTGGATATAGAATGTGGACAGGAAAAAGAAGTCTTTATAGGTATAAATTCCTTTACCATACTGTAATGAAAATTCAATACTAAGTTAAACTAGTGATAAGTTTCTTTATTTCCTTATCAATTAAAAATTCAGTTTTATGGATGGTGGATGGAGAAAACTGTTTTAGTTATATCCACCCTGTACAGAGAACTTCACAGTCCAAGTGTTCAGTTACAAGATTTTTCATCTTTTAGGGGAAATCTAGGCACCCTATAGATGCATCTACCTTGCAGTTTCCTTATCTGATACTGAAATATTGTTACAAACCTACTTCTGAAAAGCTTTTATTGTGTTAAGTATGTCTTATTGAAAGTTTTCTATTCTCAAGAATAAACATTTTTAGGGAGATACTTTTCCAACTCCATTTCAGATGTATAAATAAACCACATAGCCTTTTGAACATGTAAGAAAGAAAATTCACAACTTGAAACACTCTCAAAGTATACACTCCTAACTGTTACAGAAGGTTTCCATTTGCTTCCTCTCTGCATAGGTAGTACCTCAAAAAAATTAAAGCTGGCTCTATAGCTATTGAACAAAAAGACATTTAAAGGAAGTCTACAGAGCACAAAAGAAGTGTCAAAAAGATCTTAAAACAAAGAGCAAATTCTTGTAAAATTTCATTATTTCAACTTAAAGATTGAGCAATACATCGCAGGTTTGATTTTCAGGACTGGTCATTTGTTCTCTGTTCTCACCGGAATGTGGTCCTGTGGGATTGTCTTGCATTCCTAGCAAGCATCTGGAGTGAAATAATGGAAACTTCTAAAGAGAGGCCTATTTGATTTTTGCAGTGAGAAGGTGAGATGAACATAGTATGTGAGGATTGTTATGTTTCTATAGCCTGCTCTTTCTGAACAGGAGCCAAAAAATGCTAAGCAAAGAATTGCACCAGGCCAAACACCAAGTCAAGCACCATTACAATGCATATATTTTCTGTATCCTTGAATTCATTCCCTGTAATTATGAGTTGTACCATACATGTGGAGAGGACCTCTATGCTATTGTGCTCTGCCCTGCTCTACCTTGTTCATGTTCCTGCTCTGCCTCCCCTACAACCATGGAGTGCTGTCCCTGCCTTCAAATCTGACATGGTTAGCATGTCCTGTGCATGGGAGAAGCACTTTAGATGCACATTTAAATTAAAAGCAAGGAACTGCTCCTGATAGAGGGAATACACATACTGCTGCACTGCAAGCCCCAACACAAACCACAGCAATGTCAAAGGATAGTGAGGCATAACCTGGAGGCTAGTTGCCAAAGATTACACTGCTACAGGTGGTAGAAAGCCTGAACAAAGCAATGCCTCCTAGAATAGGTTTTAAATGAGAGTGGGCTGGGGATCAGTGCATTTTCAGCAAAAGCAGACCACAAAGGTCGGTACCTACTGCTCTGCCTAAGTCCTTTGCTGCCCTTTCACCAGCCTGGGTAGGTAACTGGAGGTAAGAGCAGAAAGGCAGTGATCCCAACAAATAAATGCAAATGGCATGATGATACTGCATTTTTTTTTAAATAATGCATTCTCAAGTGGGGTGGGGCTACCTACATTAATGAAAATACTAAGCATAATTAATTAAATGTATAAATAAATTAATACCTTTTCCTTTTTGCAAGTGTAGATAAGCCTGAAGGAAGCTGTCTCTAAGGGTATGCAGATGTCATCTGGACAATGTAAAGCGGAACTTCCCTCTATAGTGACACTCTTTTGCACCTTTCACTAGAAAACCAGGTGCTTCAGTTATGTTGAAGTGAATGAGGCTTTGATGGAAAGTCTTTTCCTTAGTCTTGCGCAGGAATAAGTTTTGAGTGGAAAAACATGTGGTTTGTTTATAACAATAAAAAGGATGAAGGCAGACACCATGTGTTTTGAAATGAAAGTGTGTTTTAGCTGGGATAGACTTGTAAGGAGGTGATTGTATACATCACAACTACATTCTGTGTGTTTTGCATCTTCATAATTCAGTTACCTTTTCTGATTTTTAAAATCCAGTCTGAATTCTGCTGTTAAAAGTAATTTCTACCTTGTGTTCCTGTTTCTGTCTTTTCATAATTGTCTTTTGCATACCTGTACTTTCTCTCTTCCTGATTTTCTTTTTTTTTCCCCCCATTGCTCTTTCTTCCCTAACAATCTCTCCTTTCTTTTTCAAGGAATTGCTGATTTTTTTTCTTCTCCCTATTCCCTCATTTTGATTAATCAGAGATGAACAACACCGTTTGTGAAAATCAGTATGTAAATATAATATACTTATATTTTTGCCTCAAAAAAGCAGTTTCACCTTCTTGGAAACACTTTGCGAAAAAGCTCAAAAGGTATTTTGACCAAAAAAAAAAAACCAATGCCTAAAATTTTTTCTCTGTCAACCAATCTTAATGCTTCAATATAAACTAAAATAATTTAGAAACAGTCTTCTGCAGATGTCTCAAATTATAACATTACACCAGAAATAACACACACCACCACTTCTCACTGCAAGGCACATAGTGCAGAATATTAATAGTAAATAATGCTTTCCTCCAAAATTGTTTTATTGTTTTCACATCTTGCTAAACATCTTTCTTTCTTTCTTTTTCTTTTTTTCTTTCTTTCTTTCTTTCTTTCTTTCTTTCTTTTTCTTTCTTTCTTTCTTTCTTTCTTTCTTTCTTTCTTCCTTCCTTCCTTCCTTCCTTCCTTCCTTCCTTCCTTCCTTCCTTCCTTCCTTCCTTCCTTTCTTCCTTTCTTCTCTTTCTCTCTGTCCTTTTGTTTACCATTAATAAATAATTAAAGTCTGACAAAAACCTACAAAAAGAATGTACCATTCATTTGAACCTATTTTTAATCCCCAGCAAGTTAAAAATACAAATTCTGGCTACTTCCCCGTCCCCGTCACTATACTTCTACTTCAGTGTGTAGCTTTTCACATTTAAAGACAAAATAATACATTTATTTTCCATTTTACTGCTTTACTAAATGTTTTATGGATATCAAGCAGAAAAATAGGATGCCCATTTCTCTCTCCTAGAGAATACCTTGAGCTGCAACAACCTACAGCGCAAGAATCCCGAAATTCAGCTCTGTACCAGGTGGCTTGCTGCCAGCACCTTTTTGAAGCAGCATGGGTTGAATCACCTGCAATTTCTCTTGTCCTTGTCTAATTCCTATCCTGGTGGTAAGCAAGTATCAGAGGAGGTCATGGCAAGCAAAGCTTTGAACTCAGCTATCAAATACATAATGCTATTATAACCCCCAGGGAAACAAGTGTGGTACCTGCAGCTCTGTTTGGAAGAAGAACTTCTGTGGACACTGTGTGCAGTCATAGATCTTGTCCTCTTGTCCATGGGCTGAGAAAATATGTTGCTGCAGTTTGTTTGCTTGGACAAACACTGAAATATTAGACAAACAACAAGTTTTTCGTTATTTCATATTGGAAGTGAAGAGTTTCTTATAAACAATCTCCCAATAACACTCAGCAATTGCAAGACATAAAATTAGTCTAGTTCATTCTGATTTCACCTTACACTGTTGCTATAATGGGTACCAATGAAAGTCATTTATCTACAAAGTATGATCCTTCTTCTAAAACAAATGAACTGAAACAGATCCCTGGTGCAAGGAAATAAAAACAATAAACAACAAAAAAAAGACCCCATCAGGACAACCAATGAAGATTTTAAGTATAAAGTATCTAATAATGCCATTTCCTGTTCAGAAATATTTCTTCATGCTTACTGCACTTTGATTGAACACACACAAAACTTATTTCCTAGCAACCAAAAGGTTTGAAAAGCACAGATGCCAAGGTCCTGTTTACTCTGTGTGCCTAAAGTTAAAGTTAACAAACAGCTCTGTATTTAAATGTGTTAATGCTAAAAATTATATCCCACAGCTACACTGGGGCAATGTCTATAAATGTGAAACAGAACTGCAGGTAAATTCTCTTTGGATACTTTAAGATCAACCCTGCCTACACACTGAATGCAAGGGTTTCAATAATATAAACATGTTCAATTTTAATGACTACAAAACAAGGCCCTAAGACTCTGTAACAGTTTACCTAGGAGACATACTATTAATAATTAAATTGTATATGCCAGAGGCAGTGTTTGGGTTGGCAGCACTGACTTCTGATGGATGCCTGGTGCACTGTGACCTAAAAAAGTTTGCATCTACAATATTAATCTGTATAGGCAGGGAAAGGATTTATTAAAGATGCTGGCATTTGACTTTGATTCCACTCCTAATCATTAAAATTATTCTAATTGCAAGGCAACAAAAAACATCAGAATATTGTTCTTCTGAGTCATACATTTTAATCACATTTTTCATTACCCTGGAAAAAAAATATCAGATTCCATTTTCCATATAAAACTTATATTGGTGATTTTTACTTCTTGTTAATATTCTAGCAAGATTGCTGAAATAATTTAATGGCATATTGCTAATAAAGCATCATTGTTTGTGATTTATGCTCACTATCTATTTAGCCCATCAGCAAAAAGCAAGAACTATTTCACACAGAATGGAATCGACTTATCTCCATACTCTTTAACACATTTTACAAGGCTACTAGCTCAAAAATTGAAGGATTAGTTTTATCAGGGATCTTGCTCACATGGGTACCCACACATCAGTGGGTACTCTTTACACGTGCAAGTTTCTATGTTGCATTTACAACACTCCAAACTTCGAACTTGAAAACCCATGGCACTACACTAAAAAAGGCTCACACCATAATGTGTAAACAAAATAAGGAAAAAATTAGTAAAATCAGTAATAAGCCAAACAATTTAAAAAAATACCAAACTGAAAGAATTTTTGAACACAGATGCTTTACAGACTGTTTATGGTGGTACTATTCATGCTCAGACATTACTATGACAAGCTGTGCAGTGAAGATGAACCATGTATTTTTTTTAATTTTATAACCCAGAGAAATGTGTGAAACCTGAACACAGTAAGGTAATAATCATCACCAGCCACTGTATCTGAAAGATGAAAAATTCAAATTTAATTTTCCCCTGTAGCACTTGCCTAGGTTTTACTGGGCCGGGAGCTGCCAAACAGAGAAGTAAAGTGAAGGTATTAAAGGGTCTATTTGCTTATCAATGAAAATCCTTCACTTCCATTAATGGAGAACAGAAACCTTGAATGGCTTCCAGAATTAGCATGCCATTGATGTGTGAATACCCAAAGTGTGTTTTGTCATGTTTGTGATTATCTTTGATTTTCATCTTTTAAAGCAAAATTGGGAATGCAAGCTACATATTAACACTCATGTTTTAGGTTATCATTTTATGAAATGTTCTATTAAGAAGTCCTTAAAAAAACTCACAACAACTCAGTAGGCATCCTGTTAATGTGTTTTCATTTCCAACAACAGCATTTTTCTGTTCTTCATTATGGCCCAAACACTGCAGTGCTTAGCCCTACTGGGTCAAGTTATTTTCTCACTTGGGTTTTACTACTGAATAACACCACTGACTTGGGGAGGATTATTCCACACTTGGACTTGTGTCAGGGGAGAGCAGAACTTGACTTGTGGCAAGACAGCATGGTTTGCTTTCTAAAGCACATTACAAGGGTGTTTCTTCTCACCACAAGCCAACAAACACACACATGTGGGCTTTCTTACCCCATCAGAGGAGAATGCTGCTGCACAGGCTATGCCTGGGAACTGGGGCCAAATTCTGCTCTGAGTTTTATTGGTTTAGATGAAACATCTGTAGCTTTAAAGCACAAATTCATGGACAGTTTTAACCTTGGCAAGTTTGGAACATGAAAGTAATGAACATCATACTGTGGAAGGTAACAGACTATCACTTTCGTAAATATAAAAAACTCAAACTTCCAATAGAAGAGCTTGAAATGCACTTCTTAGAGATGGATGACTGACCTTCCAAGAAGCTCAGCTTTCTAAATGATTTCTAATCAATACTACTAAAGAGTGAAATGTAATGTTCCCTCCTAAAACTGACCTAAAGCCAGCACGACACATTTTTCAGCAGAGTTTTGCAAGGTCAAGCTAAGGGCATGGCTAGGACAAGCAGTGATGGGCTCCTACCTGTAAAGCACACCGGACATTTGAAGGTGCCCCCCATGCCTTCAAAGCTGTGCTCTATCAGGTGGCACTGAAGTTTGGCAGGAGAGTCAAATGTCTGATTGCAGAGTTTGCATTCATGGTTCAGTCCTTCATCTGCAGGAGAAATCAAAGAAAAAATGAAATTCACCGCAAATACTGTTACAAAGCGAAATTCCAACACAATCTGTGAACTGGAAAGGCTTTTTGTTTTCCTAAGCTCAGGAAACTGAATGCCACTCAGCCCCGAAGACTGCTGAAGTGTTCTCTTACCCAAAATGTTTCAGAATATACAAAGCTTGACTAGGCATTAGAAGCACAGATTTTTCCACTTACAATTAGCACCAAACAGGAATGCAAACATTAGCCTTCAGTGGGAAATGATGACTGTAACCTGAAACATCACTCCTTAGCAGAGCCACCCAGTCACAACCAAGTGTATTTGCAAAACAGCACGTGAGGAAGTATATGCTGATCACACATCATCCTGTCTGCCATGGGTAAGAACTGTGAATGCAGTTTTTGGCACTCTGACTGAGGTGGAGTTTCTTGTAACCAATGTGAGAAGGGTGGGTAGCTTATACCCTCACATCACTCCTACTCCACATTCCCAGTCCTGTGGGCATACATGAAATCTTTTGCAAACTGCAGGATTTCAAAACTCCCTTTCTGAGAATCCTGGAATGTTTCCCTCTTTATTTGCATTTCTTCTCTGAACAGCCCAGAAAAGTCCCCATGTGCCTTCTGACGCAGCTTTCCCGTCCATGTCCTGTGGCTTTAAAACCCTTCCCGCTCCCCGCCACTTGTTCCTCTGCTTCCTTCCATTGTCCTCCAAGGCCGGCTGGTGTCTGGCACCAGGTTCCTTTCCTGAGGGTGCTGCAGGATTCATCCACTCCGCCATGAGGGCAGTCAGCGGCTGTCCTACTTAGAAACAGTTGCTAGGTAAGAAGTGGCTTCCAGCCCTGCTGCAGAGGCCTCAATTCCCACAGCGCCGCTTAGAAAAGGTCCTTCTGTATGTCACCGGTGTGCTACATGAGTAGCATTGATCTCGCAGGTAAATACTGTATCTGACTATTAAAAAACAAACGGGAATGAAATGCTTGGTGACTGGCACAGCTCCCTGCCATTTCTCAGGTGGGAAGGATTGATTTAGGACAGTGCCCTGCCCATGCCGAACACCTGAATGCCAGGTTCCCAACCTCCAGCCGGACACAGCACTGCCTGAAGTGATGATCAGTGACTGTGATGACAGGCATTCGTGAAGGACAGTGAGAGCAGAGACCATGTTTTGCATCCCACATGACAATCTTGCCCACAAGTAAAGAGAATGTGACACTGTAGCTGAGTGGGGCCACATGCCCGCTCACAATGACCCTTAGTGACTTACGAAAAAAAATGTCAGTGGTAGCCCTCAGCTTTCACTCCTTGATTGTGCAAAAGCTAAATTAAGTCTTTGTGTAAGGCATGGCACCTTTAGCAAAGGGGAGGAATTAGTGGACTTTAGACAGTGTGAGCTAAGCTAGGGGGTGGTGGCCATTCTGCAGGTGGGACTACTGAAAACCACCATTGTGTGCTTTCTGTGAGGTGTCAGAACTCTTCACAAGAAACCTAACAAAGCCAAAGATTTACACAAAATTGTGTTACTCACATGCAGACACAGCAAACTGCAAACTTCCTTTCCTTTTCTACCCAATGCTTCATTAAAGCAGTGTTTAGTGTTCCTGACTACCTCCACATGCTGCAGAGCTTTCAGAGGGTGTGAAATGGAAGGCCTGCTCTGAGTGTCAGCTGAAAAGTGGTGGTGGTCCTGGCAATCCCATGCCCACAGACTCTTGCCACTGAAGTGCCTGTTCTCTGTTATGAGACAGAAGAACTTGACTCCCAGCCTGCCTGACTGGGCACCAATTTGTAGCTGGATCCACTGAGGACAGCTGTCAACACAAACTCAGGCAAATGTTCAGGTCAATCTCAGCTGTTTTGACACCATAGCCTCTCTGGAGAGACTGGAATACGGAAGCAGTGGAGCACAAGCTGCTGAGGTACATGTCCCACCCAGCCAAACACACTGGTAGTCAGGTACCATTGGCTGATAATACCCTGTGCAAAAGACTTCCAGGGGAAGATAAGGGGAGGTGAAACCTTTTGTAACTCTGCATAGATAAATCAGAAACCATTTATCAAATATATGCTAACTATTTCAGCTGGGGAAATTTTAGTGGATTTTCAAGAGTTGCTGGGATTTGGCATTTTCCACCACCACTGACAAACCCTTCCAGTGTACTCTGCTTTTGCTGCTGCTGAGAGAAGACAAGTATGGCCCATGCAAGCTCCATCAAGGGGAGCATGAAGGAAAAGAACCTGACATGCACCAGTCAGTACATCTAAGAGAGACGGCTGTATCCTCCAAGGTAGGTTGTATGCTGTGTTCTTCCAACAGGCAGCAACCCACAGCTGTGGGCAAAGCTGCAGAACAGCATCCTGAAAAGAGGAGGAGGGCTCAACAAACCTTATATAAATGCCTCTTCTCTCCTCAACTTGCTAATTAATTATGAAGACTGTACAGACTGACATACATAATTTCTCCTATATCCATATGCTTTCTGTGTTCATTACTAAATGGATAGTTCTGGAGATGGTGCAAGTCCCCACAAATGGTACAAGTCAGGAAGCCTGTAGGGTGAACTTCCTCCATCAAACTGTTTGTGCTGATATACACAATCGAAGCACTTAGGAAAAAGGGAGCTCCATCTCAGGATCTTCTACATGTCAAGGTGAAGATAATCGATGACAATTCTCAAAACACAGAGTTACTGTTGGCAAAGTGTAAATGAACCATGCTAATAATTTTTGAGCATGGGAACACTGAATGGGGAGTTATTCAAACATTCCAAGGAAGAAAGACTTCCTAAAAAGAAATATTTTTACATGAGGCTGCAGAAGACAGGGAAGGCTTCTTTTTGTCTTTCTATTACCTTAGTTGATGAGGACAAAGTAGGAAGAAAGGTATGCATTCCTGATGCTGAAGCAAAACTAATTTTAATTACACAGAATTTGTACTTGTTCAAGAAGAACAGAACCCCATTAAATGTGACCCTATTGTATTTCCCATATCACTCAGATCCAAGGCAATCTCCTGGTCACAAACATCAAACCCACTTTGATTACTCTATGTTGCAAATCTGATTTTCCTAAAGGCTTATAAACAGGGTTTGAAAAATCCCCTCACCCACTCGCCTGGGGCAGATAGGAAACCTCCCCAGGCAAGAGACATCAATTTGTGCAGAATCTAAGCTTTCTCTTAAAAATAAAACGTTTTTAGTCTCTGAGTTCTAAAGACTGTATTTAAAATACAACCACATTTGTATAAATAATAGAATAATATTTTGCCTAAGTCCCACTGTTCAGTGAGTTATAAACCCCTCCCTTCACATTCTTTTTCACCCATTTTGTGCATATCACCTACTCTGCACTACATCCTTGGAACAAAGGTCAAGGTTCCAGTCCTTGAATTCAAGAATGTGAGACCAGCATGATTTAAATTTAAGGAACACAGGTAAGGGTACAATATTGGCAGAAGAGTCAGGAGTGCTGGATTCCATTCCAGACTCCAGCACTGACATACTCTTATCACCTTGGGCATGACAGTGTGGCCTGTGTTTCTCAGACTACCCATCTTTAAAGAAGAGGTGCTAATTTTTAATTTCTGCTTTAACACGTTGACCTAATTAGTATCCCTTAAGACTATTAATACAACCAAGACAGTGGAGCTGGAGAAGAGTCCAGGACTATCTACCATGCACAGAAGACCCCGAATCACTGCCATCTGCCTTTGAAAAGGTTTAAGATTACATTTCTAGGCACACAACTGCCTGCTTGCCTGGGTCACACAGCACTGTGGAAGGATGCAGGAACAAGGCTTTGTCCCTATCCTCTGCTCTCCATAGACAATCTAAAAGCCAGCCTTTTATCTCCCCCTGGCATGAAAGAGCCAGGGTGTGGCAAACCTTGCAAAGGTGCCAGATGCAGAAAAATATGCAAAAGGCTCTGTTTACACACTGGCCCCTGTCTAGCTCTTCACATTCAGCAAACAATTTGATAGGGTGTTATGGAAGTGCAAAATACAATATCATTAATAAATAAAGGGCCAGTGAAATGTCACATTTTCAGTTTCCATTTGGGATAAATCTGAAATGGAATGGAGTGTCAGATACAGTCCAAAGGGCTTTCTTTCCCTACAGAACAGACTGCTGCTCTTTGCTCTTACTCAGGGAAAAAAAAAAAGTGCTGAGCAGCTTTAAAAAATTCAATCAAAATAATCTGCTCTTTGGAAAGGTGGCGGCTGACAGTAATTGGAAAATACTGTCTGACTCATTTATTAAAGTGAGATTCAGAGTCAATTGATTTAATAACCATTAGAATATTCTATTAAGGATATAATAGGTTGGCACAGCCCTATATTTTATTAAGAGTTATAGGTAAGAAATAAGCAATGCTATGGAATTTTAGTCAACTGCTGTATGGATTAGACTAAAATATGGCTTGCAAAACACGTATAAAAGCAGAAAGCATCAGGAGGAGGAATAGAAAAGTACGTTACAGTGCAAACGAGTTAGCTGAAGGATGAAAAAGAAACGAACCTTTAATATAAAGCCTGCACTTTTCCAAATCTAACAGAAAACTATGCACTGCATTCTCAGGTGTGATACATCGTAAAACAAGTCAGCACGTCCTTCACATTATGGGTCCAACAACGCCATAAGGAAGGCAAGAACAAAGTACCCACTGTACAGCACAGAACTGGTGCTTACTGTTGCCCTTACATGGTTGGGATGTGAGTTTGGGCATGGTTAAGACCTCGCAACATGGATAGGGATGGTTTACCCACTGCTGATAGTCAAATGAGTTTGATGCATGCAGAATTTCCGCATAAGTAAATTACTTTCCATTTGTAATCGTCATTCAGATAGTGCAAAAATGTAAACATGAATCAATTCCAAATCAATGCATTTAATATTCATGTAAATGTTTAATATTTACACAAATATTAAATGTTTCAATGCAGGCAGGTAGATTTTAATTGAGGTGCAGCCCATTATTGCAGCAACTAACCTGACAAGCAGCTATAAAAGCAAACATAATCAGTCTTTGTGCTGAGCACATACGTGTATTTGGGGGTCCT
Organism: Climacteris rufus; assembly: GCA_013398175.1. Classification (NCBI taxonomy): domain Eukaryota; kingdom Metazoa; phylum Chordata; class Aves; order Passeriformes; family Climacteridae; genus Climacteris; species Climacteris rufus. The sequence goes on along the minus strand of VZRZ01005564.1, from coordinate 36,586 downwards.
CTGTCTTTGTATCAGCTACCCATATACTGCAGAGTTACTAAGCAACTTGTACACCAGGCAAGATGTTCCCACTTATACCTCCCATCAAGGCAGTGCTTTGGATGACCTGGCCCAATTTGTGTTACCAACTCAAGGCTCAACTTGTTCATTTAGTGGAAGGCCTTGACATATGAATATACACTTTAAACAAGTGGAACCCTCTAAGCATCCTCTAGACTGTGTGTCCCATGTTTATGCTTCTTGCTCTTCAATAAAATCAAAACTAGAGCAGCTACAAGCAAATGTTCACTGGCTGACTTAGATGCAGCTGTTAAGTTGGTAACCACTGGGGGCCCTCTTATATTGTCTGATCAACACTACAGACATTACCAAGTACCAATTTGTAACAGTTTATAAGTAACTCTTTCTCTTATTCACCCTCGAGATTGTCCAGAAGGGTTCTTGTGCCTTCTACTCTGAATAAATCTATTGACAAAGGTCCTAAGATGATGTCCTCCTGGTAAATGATCACGAGGCTGGGTCCTTGCTTAAAAGCATCTGCTAAGAAGTCATGTAAACTCTGCCCTCCACACACAACACAGGAATGAAATGGCCTGCAGGCCCTGTATGTTTTTTAAGTCTAAAGCATGCACAGCTCCCACATTCAATATGTTTTTTTTATAATTTTTTTTACCAAGCAAACCATGCCCCTAAACCAATTTCTTCTTTTTCACATTGCTTCCACACTTCCCTGAGTTAATTTTGCAGCACACATTTATAAGCCAGAGATCTGAGGAGTAAGGAAGGAATGCCATGGATGACAGCTAACCCCTTGGCTACAACATCTCACACAGAAAACTGGGGAAGGACAAAATACACCATATAACACTATAATTTCCAGAGTATACAGTCATCTGTGCTTCCTAGCTTATAGTGCAGTGTTTATCTGCATCTTTCTACTAGCCACACACCTACACATTCATCAGCCTCCCTGTGATGCTACAGACGACCTCATTCCTGCCCAAAATTTGATCTTAGGGTCCACTGTGGCACATATGTGCATGATAAGTACCTTCACATGTTAAGGAACACATAACACCTCTTTCAAGCCTGGAAGCTGAAATGAAGCAGCACCTGAAGTCTTCAGCACCATGTTTGTAATTCCTCCCTGATTGTACTAATGCTTCTGTCATTTTCAATTTTTCAAACATTATCACCACCCCTCCAATGAAAAACATTATCCAACACAGTGTTAATTTTTGAAGCTGACATGAAAAGCATGGGAATACAGTGATAAAGGAGGAGACAAAGTAAAGGCAAAGCATACAGCTGGAAGTTGCAGCAGGAAGGAGAATACAGCTGAAATTTACAGCCATGAGAACAACCTGTCACAGAAAACCAGTTTTTGTTACAGTCCTAACTAAGGATTCAATCCTGGTGGGACAGGATGGAGGATTGGACGGAAAGACAGAAGTACACCTGTGTTTCTCCTGCACTGTCCAGGGCAAATCACCACACGTTAGGAAACAGAAGGATGGGGGAAGGAAATACCTTTCTCATTCACGCTCTAGACAGTTACCTTGTACACCTTCCCACTTGTGCCACATGCTACTGTTCAGGTAGGCACTTGCAGGGTGGTCTGTGTTCACTCTCAATACCAGTTTTAGCCAAAATCATGATGTTAGCTAAAGAAATTCAAAACATTAGGCTGCAACCCAAGCAATGCCTTTCCCTTTGTTTTTTTTTCAGTTCAGAATGATTTTTGGACAAGATTCTGTGCACACCTGAGGAAGGTGGTGGAAAAGATCCTAGGAACAATCCTAAACTGTTAAGTCACCAACAGCCTCTCAAGGGGAAAGTAGAGACCAGGCCATGACACTGCCTTGAAGGATAATGGCCAGTAGCAGAAGGAAGAGGATGGGACCTGCACTGTGCTGCTGAGGCCAGGCCATGCTGACTCCCAGCAGCACTGGGTAGGAAGCTTTATTCAACATACAGGAAATAAATCCTATAGCCTTCTGCAGCGTACTGCTGAAGCTACAGCAAAGGGTGCTGATTGATGGAATGACAGAGCTGGGATCCACCTCCTCAATTAAAGCAAAAGTTCATCTCTCCAGGGACAGATTTTGAAATTAGATCTGCTTAAGGGAAAGGCAGTCTACTGCATCTTTCATTCCACTGTATTTTTGTCTGAAGCAAGGGATGCATTTCACTTCACCAACTGTTCACTTTTTTGCTTGGTTGCACTCACTTTGGCTGCTTGTAAGTGAACTCTTCTTACCACATGTGCCTTGCATGTTCTATTAAAGCCACAAATTGTCTGGCTTCAGTGAGGCTGGATGAAAATAAAAGAAGGGCAACTGGCAGGGTCTATTTCTTAATAAGTGTCATGTATTCAGCTCAAGTAAGAATGATTTAAATACAGGAAGTGCCCTCTCCATCAAACAACTGCATTTTCTGGGCAACTGGCTACCAGGAGAGAGTTCAGGAACTCAACAACAGGGTTATTCACCAGCTGATGGGACATGCATAATTTGCTACTCCTTGTCTGTAACTGCACCAGAAAAAGGTATTAAAATTTGTTCAGAAAAAAAGTTCATGTTGCATCACGTAGCTACACACATTACAAGGTTACACTCCATCATTGCAATAAAATCCCATGTGATAGAGCTTATTTTGGAAACAATTTTACCATGGGATATAAAAAGAAATTTAAACCAGTAGGAATAAGCTGAGTGGTATGAGTTATTTGTAGACAGATGATCCAGCTCAACACTTACCTTTTCAAAAAGCACTTAGTGAGCACTGATTAAAAACTTGGTGACTGATCCTTCAAATACTGGCATAACTAGCTCAGGGGAGCAGGTCTCCATCTTACTCGACTGCTGTCTAGACTTTTTGTGGGACTAAATTCTGCCAAAGTGTGCAAGCTCAAGCCCTCCATCCTCTCACTGCACAAAGAGAGACAGATTATCTAAATTTTACAGATAAAGAAACCAAACCCCAGAGCTGCACCCCAAACAGAGAATGAAAACTGTCTTACTACATTACAGTGGTTGACTAATCAGATCCCTCTTAATCTGCCCATCATTATGAATGCAGTATTGGAATTAAGGTTGAAATTGAGTTTTTCTCTGTTCTCTTCTGTGAGCTAAAAGCCTGTTTCCAGAAAAATTTTTGGACCAAATCTTCTCTAGTAAAGTCATATTGCGATCTGAACAGCTCAGAGGTTGCCTGAACTAAGTAATATTAACAATTTAATCAAACTGCAGGCTGAAAAACAACAAAAGTCACATTTGTATTCAGAAGAACTAAGCACAGTAAAAATATACGCAAAAACTTCTGGGTTTTTTAGCATTATTCCTTCAATTTCTTTATTTTTGTTCACTGTGTAGTGAACATGTTTCTTTTTCTTGTTCATGTTTTCCGGCTGGAGAACCAGCTTTCTCTGTTACTTGATGTTACATGCCTACTAGTAATGCCCACTCATCTGGGACTTCTGGAACTGGTCAAAGTACAGGTATATCTACTTTCAAGTTTTGCAAAACAAAATTTTTTAAGGTAGGGGAGGATATTTAATGTTGCATAAACTAAATGCAAGCTGTTCTAAATTTAGTGGTACTGGCAAAACATCTTTCATGGAGACAAAGTATCAATATTAATTCTACACTACAGTAGAAATTATGTTTTGTACGCAACTCTCATCAGGTATTTTTTTGTTCTGAGTATACAGAAAGGGTCAGAGTTGCCTTCCTTCTTTTGGCATGAAGCTATTAGATGTCTGAAATTACACGAAGTCTCTAAATGCTGAAATTCTGTTTATCTAACCTACAAAGAATTGCCTGCTTATTCTTAAAAGATAGGGAAGAAAAAAGAAAAATGGAAAAAGAGTAGGACAGGATAGGGCTTTCCTGTTATATTGGATATTTGAATCAAGAGCATGAAGAATTAACAGTGCTTCTCATATTTCCTAATACATCAGATACTATTTTTTCCACACTGTTTTTTTTATCGGATCTATTTTTTCCAAATCTGAATGACATTATATGAGTCAAATATTATTTGGCATCCTTTTACATAGGTGAGGGACACTTTGGAATGAGCAGGAATTGCTGGGATATTGATCCAGCTCTTCAGCTTTACAACTAGGGGTGTATCCTGCTTTCCTTCCTCTTAGCCTCCATCTCCTCACCCCCGGTCCTCAGAAAAATCATGGAGCAAGACGTGGTTCAGGCCGTGAAGGCCCTCAGGTCTATGCTGATAACTGGGCATTTAATTAGATTTTTTTTCATGTCAGTAAACTGCTTTGCCAGTTAGGGGAGAACTCCTTGTACAGCAATGTATTAAAATGATAAAGCTCAATTTAATAGAAAGAATTATTTATATTGCTCATCTGATTTAGTTTGCTGTTTTATTTAGAAAAGCATGAGAAAGCTCAGTTTTAATTTGCACTAACCTTTCCCCATGTCTCTCTTTGATTCTGCTATAAAGCAAGCAAGCAGCTTTGGGCTCACATATCAAAAAAGGACCAGACTTCATTTTAAAACTGCTCCACTCTCCTTCCCACTTTCTCTGCTGGTACTAAGACTTCACACTGAGCTGAACAAACAGCTGTTGAGATTTCTATATTAAAAGTTCTTCATTTGTGGGTAAGAGAATAATGAGGGCCAATTAGTTATTCTTTCTCTGTCTGTTACATGTTTGGGGGTTGGCTTTATTTTCCCAAATTCTAAATGCCACTGTTAACAGATATAGTCCAACACTTGATCAGACCTAATTCCTCACTGAGGCAAAGACACCATTTCCCACTATGGTAGCAATTGAGGAGTGGTGCCTAAGAACAGAGCCCTTCCTCCCACATAACAGAATGGCAAAGTCCTGAACTTCAAATAATAAGGGAAAAAGGAAAAACACCAGAGTAGAAGAAATAGAAGAGAGTTGGCTGAAAAGAGATGTATCACTGACAGATAAAAGATTGGTTGGGGAAGGAGAACAGATGTAGTAGCAACAGTAAAGAAAAACGGGGTAGACTGAAAAGGCAGATGGAGGGGAAGAAGAGGTGAGCAGAAGCAGGACAGGGGCATGAATATAGTGTGAAAAGGCACAGGAAAGTCTGGATTTAACCCTCATTCAAAGTTCACTGAAGAAATGCATAGTAGCAAACATTTCCAGGGAGAGCTTGGGTAATTTATTGCAGCTCCTATCGTAATAATGATAGATGTATTTTTACATCCAAATGTCTCAAGCCAAGAAAGTTACCACTATATTATTAATAACAATAAACAATTAAAAAGAACATCAGGTTATAAATATAAAGCATCAAACTAGGAAAAAAAGCACAGGACCATTACGAGAAAAATAAAAATATAGGCTGTCAGGTCAGAATATAGCCTCTGCAGCTAAAAGCTATAGAGATGGAGAAAAATGTAGCCTGACATTAAATGACTATGAGGTGATTAACATCAGTGAGAAAACAAAAAACACTTGTAAAGGTCTGAGGAAATCTGGAATGTGATATGAAAAACGTGCCTGTAACAGCATGAGATAGGTGGCTGACCACTGTAAGGCATTAGCCTTTTACTAAGACTTACTCTAATAAATAACTTACAAGACTGTATTTGCTGGCTGAAATATTCTCCAAAAAGTCCACTGAGTTTTCATAGTGTGTCAGTTAATTTAAACAAGAAGAGGTAGGAAAAAACAGAGGAACTCAGGAAGAAAGGGAGGAGGACCCAGTCCAAACCGACATGTAGCGCTGTGTGTACATGCATAAGGTGCCTAGCAGTCACTGAAACCAAATTTATTTAAGCCATGTGCTGCAGAATGGGCAGCATGGGTTAAAACCCATGAGATATAATGGAATGTATGGCTGGAAGTCTGCACTGGGCAGTTTCCCCTCAGAGGGTTTCTCTGTAATGAGGAAGTGAGATTTTTAATCTTTTTTTTTTTTTTTTTTTTTAAATGAAGACTGAGATTTTGATGCAGCCCTGTCATTTCAGGGGCTCAGGTTGAAAAAGGAGTGCTGAACATTGTGAGACTTGCGATCAAATTGTGAAACTGTGAAACCTAATTTACCCAAATGAAATGGGGGACACAAAATTAATTCAGATAAACGAGGATTTTGAATAAGCAGGGGACTATTTAGTGCTTTTAACACACATCCTGGGACACAACCTCATTACAGATCAGGAGTGTTGTGCTGTGAGTTTGTGTCAGAGTGGAAGTGTCACTGACACAACAAATAAAACCAAAAATATCCTACTCCCTGATCGCTTATTTTGTGTTTCCATACACATGCTACACGAGCCTGAAGAATAATTAACACTGCTGAGAAGAAGCAGCAACAGTGGATGAGTCTCACTACAGCAGACCTCTCATCATAGCAGAAATACAAATGTACTAGTTATCGTAACTGTGTTATGTTAAGTAGACCTTTGCCCCACATTATTGTAAGTTAGAGGAGGGAAAAGGGAAAAGGAAGATGATATCAGCATTCTTGATGATATTTTATTTATCCATGCATACTGTTGACATAGTTGAAGAATAAGCAGAAGAATGGAAGGAGACACACAAAACACTTGCAGACACAGATTTTTTTTTAACATTTCGTCAGGGACAAAAAGACTGCCAGTGAAGACAGCCATCCCTGTTACTGAGGAATCTCAGGCATTACTGCCAACAAAAAAAACCCAAAAAAAACAACCAACCAACCAAAAAAAAAGAGAATATATGTATACAGCTACCTTGTGGAATTATAAAGATGCTGGGGGCATCTTTGTTGTGGGCAAATTCTTAATTTCTTAACTTTATGACAATTTGACCAAGACCTGAGCGGGTTCATTTAAGTTATCATTCAAATATTGTATAATCGACTTTGCAACAAAGCCCAGCTATGCAGGATTTTGTTTACACCATCAACCTCCTAATGATATTAAGAAATAAAAGTATTTCTTAACAGAATTTTATAAAATGTGCATTTAACTTGCCTTGTCTTTTCTTTTTGAAAGCTGGAGGGCCATCATTTGGAAACCCTGATGCTGTTTAAAACAAAGCATCTTCATCACAAACCTTGCAGGCAGCAAGTTTCTCTACTTACTTGGCATGCTATGCTTACTTGTCAGTCTATCTCCAAACAAAGTGGGGAAAACAAGCATACCAGATGCAAAGATGTAAAGCAGATAGAATATATCCCCCAGCCCCTTCAATTGCCTCCTTCACCTCACTCAAGAAGCAATTTTAAATTTATTAAACCTAGAGGTGAGCAGAGGGATTTAACACTAGGCAGGATTTGAACAACAGAAAATAAGGTCAAGGAGGAGTATTACCCCTCTAGTCATATTTGGAAAAACAGGGGCATTTTAAAAGTAAAAAAAAAAGGGCAAATTCACTTGCTGTGCCGTGCATCACTCTCACCAGCAAGAGCCCACTGCTGGATTTCGCAATGTATTTTGCTAAGTGAAGCATGCAGATTTTGATCCCGTGACACTTTCACAAATAAACAACATATTTTGTTGATGTTCATTTCTGTTTGATTGCTGGACTTGATAAATGACATGGCAGCGGAGAAGAAGAAAAATTGCTGTGTTAAATCCCTGAAAATTATATAGCAGAAAAGGTGGGCAGCCTCTGTGGTACAGCTGGGCACCAGAAGCCAAAGATCAGGACTGGAAATAATAGCTGACAAGGAGTACCCACAGAGCAGCAAGGCAACTGAGGTGGGGCGACTGAACTGAAAGCCATATTCACAAGCCATCTATCCATCCCCTTCTCTTTCCAAAATTTTATCTATGCGACTGACACACCCTTCCTCCCTCCCTCCCCCAAAAGATTAAAAGACAACAAGCTGACTATGAACTATGAAGCAAAAAAAAATAAAAAAAAAAACACTTGAAAGTGAGCTATAGCAAACAGAAAGTCGGCTGATATACCGAAATACCAGCATTTTTCAGAAAATAAACCACTCTGAAGGTTTCAGTAAGAAGTGGCAATAGCTGGAAAATTCCAAATTGAAGTTGTTGCTTTGCTCTTCATTCACTGTGTTGCTAAATATTACCTTATGTATAGTACATTATCTTTGAATGACACATTCTGTGCCCTCTGTGCCTGAGTCAAAACTCTGCCACATCATGGTAAGTCAAATATACCTGCCAAATAACAGGTATCCCTGTTGATTCCATGAAAGGCCCTCATGAAAGAAGTGCAGTGTTCCATGGCCAAGGTTTCAGTGATATCTCTTCCCAGCAGTACAAAACAAATCAATGTTGGAAGGGAAGAGTTTGCCTACAATCCAGAACGTGTGCCTTTGCCTTTGAATTAGAGAACAGCAGAAAGCCAGCTAACACTGCAAGTACAATTGTTTCAAGCATAAGGGATATATAATATGATGCAACTCTTACAGGACTCATGTAATAAGAAACAAATGTCCCTTCTTAGGTCATTTTACCTCTGATAATAAGAGTGCACATGAAGAGTTGACTGGTTTCAGCGGGGTGAGCACCAATGGAGTGCACAGTCTTCATGTTGAATAACATAAGCTGCATGTTTTGCAGTGTGTTTTTTAAGACGCCACATGAATGATACATTCAAAGGCAACTGGATTTCTCAAACCTAGTGACTGCCAGTGGAAGCTGGGTGTCCATCTGCATTTACACACCTTAAAAAAGGATAATCCTTCTTCTGTGGAACTGCAGAAGCAGCACCATTTCTGCCCCTCTGCTCCTTGCCAATGCATGCCATTCCCCCACGCCCCCTCACTGCTTTCATCAAATATAAATAAAAAGGAAGATCTTCTTCATTACATTTGCTTGCATTAATTGATGTTTAAAAAAGTCTGTTAAAAATAAAGCCCAGCAGTGACATTCTTCTTTGCTAAAGCACGATAGCAGCACATTACAAACATTATAAAAAGGTCCCCTGGTAGGATAGTGAAGTTCCACTCTGGCAGTAAAATGCATCTACGGTATGTTCCCTGATTTATTTTTTTATTTTAATTTTCTTTTCTTTCTTGTTTTTTTTTTCTTTTCTTTTTTATAATGCAGGATAGGTCACAAATGCAAATGAAACTCCCTGTCTCAGCAGTGGGGTTGCAATACTGAGTGAGAGAACTGGATGGACACAGAGTATTTTTAGCATTTGTTTTACCCTCGTCAAATAAGTGACCCTGTTTACTGGTGGCAATGACGCTCGCAGCTATTCAGTCCCAGCTTGACATTTTCCCTGTGGCTGCACCTCTCTTGCTTTTGCATGAGTTGGGTGGTTCTGAAGGATGCAACACTTTGTGCCCAGAGGTCCTTTTGACATTTTAGAACAATGCATTCATCAGGCTGCTAGTCTCCTGAGGTACAACTGGAGCAGCAGAAAAACTAAGGAACCATAGGACCCAGCCCACTCACCCATTCTCCAAGAAATCTCTCCCTATGCCAGCTGACATACTGGTTTCTGGGAAAACAGTCCCAAGCCAAGTAAAAGACTGAATTGCCTTCATGGAAGGTGACTACAGATGCTAAATTAGGCCTGGCAGGGTTGCAAAAGTGGGGAGAAATGGAAACAAAGGGGTCAATTGTTTTCATGTCTCCGGTGTTGCCTACCAGGATAAATATAGCCTCTCTTCTCCTGCCTCTGTACTCAGGGTTTTGTAAAATGCCCTGAGAATCTGCAGAATCAGGTCCCTAATCCTGCTGCTTGCATAAGCTTTGCCAAATTCTTAATGTCCAGTCACTTGAATCTTCTTAAAAGTGCATTTTCCTAGACCATCTGAAGATGTCTGAGAGCAAAGGAGATGTGGGCAAGTAAGTGATTCTGTGGCTGTAACCTGTCTGAGTTTGAAGAAATGAGAAGAACAGCAGAATATATTGTGACAACCTGGCCTTTTTACCCATTCCCTACAGCTCACACTCTGTTCCACGCTGGTGGCCCTAGCCCAGAGAACCTCTCTGTGTGAGGACGAGCAGACAGAAAATAATGTGACTGGTAATACTGAATAAGGCACACATATTTGTGCCCTTTTTTCTGAAACAAATAATCACTCTAGGCAAGCATGGCAGAACTTAGATGTTGACGAGGACACAAAGCTGGACAAGGTAGAGCTGTGCAGGGGTCCTGACAGCATTTCTTCAAAGCACAAGAGCCCCGTGACAAAAGATAATGCGACATTGGCTGTGACTCCAGAAATAGGTGTTCAAAGCTGTGAGCATTAGAGGAGTACAAAGGTAGGGATAAAGGAATCTCAACAAGGGAGCATAAGCAGGGTTAGGTAGAAATCTTTCAAAATGATCACAGGATGCTTACACTTGGTAACGGGGTAAAAGTAACACAAGTAACTGTAAGTAAACCACATTAAATCAGCATCCAGAACCAGCTTGGTGGCTGCAGTTGTCTAGTCTGAGGAAAAACAACATGGTTAAAGTGAAATATAACTTGGCTTCTAATAAGAGTACTGGCTGTAGAGGCGGAAAGAAATGGAGAGATCTTTGAGATGATGAGAAGGAAAAAGCAGTGGGATTTAGAGATGGGAATGGGTGGATTAACGGAGCAAAAAGGAGCCAAAAATAACAGTGGAGGAATATTGAGAGAGAACATTACTGACAGGTGTCTGCTAGTTATAATTATATGTTTCTGCTAATGCCAGTGTTATATTAGACTCTATAACACAGATATTATTTCTGTCTTTGAAGCTCCTAATCAAAAGAGAAGAAGAAATACTTTCTTTTACAGGATTTACCAATCAAGCAGTGAATGAAGTACACTGCAGAGAGAGAAGCTGTAAGAGCAGCAATATGGATACATGTGTATTAATAAAAGATACATGCATATGCACTTCAAATTGCATATAGAAATGATGCTTGAACTTCTACTTAAGCAGGATTACTCCTGAAACCGTAGCTGGAGCAAGTCTCTAATATCAACTAGAATGAGGAGGAGTAGGCATTTTTCCCCTGATCCAAGCCTAATGGGGCTGCACGGGAGAAGAGGAGGTGATTTTATGTGAAGCTGGCAAATACTTTTTTTGTAGGAGACTGCAGGCAGCTTGATTGTTGTGTTTTACCAGCAAAATAGCTGCACCTGCAACCAGGTACTTAGCAATGTGTTAACAGGTAGCTATACACACAAAAATGAAATCCAGTCAAGGCAAGATGAACTTTGATCCTCAACCTATCTTTTACAAAGCAGTACCAAGGGACTATGTTTTTTTCTTAGCAGCTTTCACAGTGATACTATCACAACAATTAGTGCTTTTGAGACATGCTGGTGGGATTGACAGCTGGCTGATGACACAGCACAGCCTAGAGACTGCCATTAGATCATCACTATTGACAGGTTATCTGCTTTCTCCTCACCACTGAAAAGTTATTCTGTCTTTTGGCAATTGCAACTTACATTTTTAAAAACAAAAATACAATTTTGTATTATTCACACCTAAATTGATAACACAGCTGTCTCTAAAATGTGTTTCACAAGGGGCAATCCTGATGTTTTACTGCCATCATTACAGACACCCTGCAAATATTTTTAAGGCAGATTTTCTCAGCAACATATGGAAAAAATTGCTGGAATAGAATTTTCATTATTCCTTTTAACTGCCATGTAAGCTGTGGAAAAGCGAGTGTGTGCACACATACACACATATGTGTATCTGTTTCCATGTCAAATTTACAAATCTAAACAAAGTTGCAGGGAACTGTGGTAAAGACCAGTAAGTGAGATGGCTCTGCACAGGAAAGGAACTGTAGTACAGGGAGATCATCCCTGCTGAACAGAATGAGAAGATGAACAAGTTACCAAGGATTAAAAACAAGCAAACCATTCTGCATGCACTGGAAACTAAGAAATTGTGGAGGGCTGCCAGCCACTGATGCTGGAGCTCTCTGCTCTCCCTTGGAGAAAAGATGCCTGGGGGCTAAATCCCCAGAGCTAAGAACCCTCCTAAAGCTCATGGTGACCAGGAGTTACCCCCAACATGCCTTGCTCATTTTATGGTAATAGTCTGTATCCTGTTGGCTAAACTGATGTCCATCCCAGCCTGCCTTCCCCATATAAACCCCCTGTAAGCACCCCTGACTTTCAGGGAAAAAGCCTAGCCTCTGGTTCCCTTCACAGGGATGGCTGAATAAAGCTTACTTGTGGAATTCACCATGCAAGGCTCCCTTGTCTCTCTCCGTCCCCGATCGGAGGACGGGGATCCCCAGGTGGTCTCTCTGAGCTGATCTCACAAAGAGCTAAAGCACTACAAGCTGAAACCACTTCTAGCCAAAGTGGCTACACTCTTTGAGACCACCCGCCACTCCGGAGAAGTTGCAAAGGCACCTGGAAAAGCTCTTCCCTTGTGGGAAGCTTTCTCTAGGAAGGTCACAAGCCTGGTTTGCCCTTGGACACCCCCCGACTAGGACAAGAAATAGTTGCTTTCCCCAGATTTGTGTTTCCCAGTTGATAGACTGTGTCCAAGAATGTACATGCATGGCCTCTCCTAGGTCCTATTTTTCCATTCTCTACTACATAATCTATAACATTCAGAAAGGGCTGAATCTCAGCACACACTTTTTCCCTGTTTGGGAATATTGTCCATATTATTGTCCTCCACTCAACTGCATTCTCACAAAGTCCAGACGTACAGCTGTCTTTGAGCCCTCTCCTTCTGGGTCATGAACAAACAGGGAAGACAGACGCTCAGACAGATGTACTGTGGCCATGTGATTGCTGCTTAATGTGGTATCCTGAAGAAACAGGCTTCATACGTACTCTGAGCTTTCTCACTTTATTAGTAACATAAACAACAGCATTTTAAATATATATTATTTAGTTATTTATCACTTTGGATTAGGTATGGGGAAGGAAAAACCAGGTGCCCAAAGGACTGTCACTCTACTGCCACCTTCTACAAGTTCCAGCCAGTGCTGAGCAGCCAGGCTGATCCCAGGTGATCCCAGCATTCCTCCCCGTGCCTCACTTCACAGTACAGGGGGAAAAAACCCCAAAGCACAGCATGTTTTTCAAAGTCAGCCTGGCTGACAGCCTTTGAGCTCACCTGCTTTATGACTTGGGATATGAAGTCACTGTTAGCAGGCCAGCATGCAGTGATTTACCAAGCAAGACAAGAGTTATTTGCTTTGCAAAGTGAGCACTCAAGAGTGTCTGCAAGCATTTGGGGCAGGGGCTGCTTTTTTGCACATTTCTGTAGTATCACTGCATGTTATTGTAGTGCTGGTACTGGACTCCACACAAAACTTCAGTAAATTCCCTGAATGCTGGTTTGATTTTCCCTACCAATACAATAAATGAAGCCAAACCAAAAGCTTCTTCTGCATGCTGTACTATGCCTCATGATCACACTGAACTCCTGATGGATACCCAGCATCTCACACATGGCTCTGACACCCTGCTGAATGAGGCCCTCACAGCAGACTGCTGATTGACCCTCTTGCTTTCCAGGGCCTCAGAACAGGGCTACCCATGATAGTAGAGCTTGGTATCTTGCAACAAAACACTAAAGAGACAAAAGCCTAAAGCAGCAAAATGCTAAATCAAAACAGGCCATGGGCAGTGCCCTCTCCTATTGGTTATGGATATGAGGCACTGTTTCATAATAATGCCTTGAGTAGAATCCCTGCAGCAGAATGAGATATTTCTTTCCATGGGGAGTGGGCAAGGAACTAGAAAAAGGCTAATGACTTTCAAAAGTATTAAAAAAAATCTCTATCTATCTATATGGATAAAGAAAAGCCAAATGCTTTCTAATTTGGAGAAAACATCTCATGGAAGACACTAGACAGTAGCTAGGGGCCTCTGACTGACAGCTCTTGGGTCTTCTCTGTACCTTTGATCTGCATTATGAAATGTTAATGTCCACCACGTCAGGACTTGTTACATAAACATACCCTTTCTCTAACTGCTCAGTCCTGCCCGTTGCAACTTCCATTCATATGATCCATTTATATTTAAATGCTGACTTGGAGCTTATACCCAGAAGCACTGACATTTTTTAACAGGAGCAGCTAAACTAGGGTAAACTGCTAAATATAATTTATTGATGATAAAGAGCTTGGTTCAGATTAAATTCCAGCAATTTAATAATGAACACATTCACATCCTGCATCCGGAATATGTATATGTATGTGTTTTCCCCTCCTCATTTAACTGGGAGAAGGGGGTCTCGGAATCTGTGATTTCCTGTTGATTAGATGTGAAGCAACCACAAGCACATATTTTTGATATCTCTATTAACAGACTGTTCATGTCTAACTGCAAAACTTGGTTGCACTTCTCTCAACATCTTTGCCCAAGACAGACCAGTAAACACAATTCCTCTCTCTATAATTAGCCTTTTCTCTAAGGGCCCTGAAGTAAGTCTGCATGCCGTAGATTTAATATCCAGTGCTATATCCATATGTGCTGCCCTTGCCTGGTCCCAGAGCATATAAACTCCCCTATTAGCAGCCTTGACTGCTTAATTATGCAGATTTTTTTTGTACCCGCCTGCCTGTAAAATTACTGTGTCTAACCTTTTTTTTCTCCCTCCTCTTTGCACCATGCTGGCCATTCTAATGAAATCGGCATAGGGGAAAGGGCCTGATTTGCAGTTATGGAGGCTGGATTGTACTGGCAATCTGTCCTTAGTGGGAGTTACAAAAGAAGTCAAATGCCTTCATCTGGTTCTCCCCTCTCATCCCCAAGGTGATTGAGTTCACTTCCTGATGCTTCCCAAGTTTTCCTCGGGCTGTCCAATCAGCGCATCCACCAGGGAGCCCAGCCTAGCTTGCAACAGTCTCCGTATCTAGTTACAGCCCCACCAGGGACAGTCAACTATCCACCCCCAAGCCTTCAGATGAAAACCTTTTCTAACAAGGCCGCCCAGCGCCAATGAAATAACACACATCTGCATATCCACTGGGTCTCATGTTTCTTGTGCTCATGGATTATGTATCTTGCAGCCTCTAATAAAGAAATGCAGTTCTTTGTTTAATGTTTATCTTGTGCTTGTTAAGCAAATGCTAATGTTGTATCAGAATGCTTTAGTGCTATTTGGGTTTTTGGTGATTTACTACAAGACAATCTGCTGTGAAGTAAATTTAGAGGGGAGGGGGAAGGAAAGAAAAATAACATTCTGGCTTAGAGGGAGCGAGAGACAGAATGGTTTGACAGAGAACGAGCAAGAGGCAGAGGGAAAGACGGAAAGAGCAACAGCTCCTGGTATGACTTCCCTAACCCCTGGCTGACATGCCCATTTCATCACTAGCCAGTCCGATACCTGGAGGTACAGAATCAACCCACTATGATATCCAAAAGGGATGAGATGATAACTTTCCGTTCAGTGATAAGGTAAACAGTGTCCTGAAGGGTAAACAAAAAATAAAAAAGCCCCTTTTGTTGTCTGCCTTTGTGCCCTGATGGTTAGCACTGTGCTGTGTTATTCACAGACCACAGGGAAGCCCTAGATTTAATTGTTCATGCCTGGCTCTGCTAGAAATAGGGAAAAGAGAATATGAGGTATTCGGAACCCCCTTCTTCAAATTATTTTTTCTCCCCTCGCCCCTTCGGGAGGGGAAGAGAGGAGATTTGGAAGCTGATGAACAAATGAATGTCCTCTATTTACCCTTTGGCAAGACAGAATATAGACATCCACAGTACTAAGTGCTCCTGTTAGTCTCCATTCAATTCCTTCAACCCTGTTTTGAAAGAAGATGTAAGTTCTGGAGTTCTGTTTATTTTTCTTCTACAAATGAATCAGGGTGAATAAAAGGTAGATATCCAAAAGGAGGAGACATGAGTGCTAACCAGAAATGCAATTGCCCACATACCCCCCTTTCATGCCACAAAATACTTTTTATCAACTGCCCTTTGTCACAAAATCAGTTGATTTTAAGGACAGCATGAAACAAGGTTGCACAAGGTTCCTTGTGTCAAACCAGAATTACATCTTAAAATAATTTTGTGGATGAACAGTTCTACACCTTCAACATAAGGAAAGCCCAGAAGATACCGATGAATTTCAGTATGGAGATACCTCCTGGAATCACAAAGGTATTGTGCAGTAAGGCAGTAAACTACTGCTCATTCCCTTTGCACACACCTGCATTGTGAGCACATGAAGATCCCATGTATTGCTACGCTCCTGTTCTCTGAGCATATCTTTTACCCTGCTGTCCAAGAGTGTGACAGTATGTGAGTGCATCAACATGCTACACCTATAGATCTATACAATCACTCATTGCAAACACTCAACATTTTAAAATCTTACTTTGTTTATTCTGGAAGAGGAAACTGGCACTAGAGTAAGTTGGTGCTCAGTTTTCTGGACTGAGAACAATGGACACTGAAAGTCTTTGATACAAAAGATGAAAACTACGAGAAATGGTTATGCAAAGTTTTCTGTCTTGTGCCCTTTTTATCTGCCTTGATTTTCGTTTCAGCTAGTAAGAGGGACTCCATTTTTTGAACCCACTCAAATATTGATAAAATAGGCCTCTTCATAAATACCATTTGGATATTCTGGTGCTATTTGTTTACAAGGAGCTGAATTCTCATTTTGAATATAAAATCCACTGTCATCAGGTAGATTCATCTAAGATCATACTTGCTCTATTAATTTAAAGTGGAGGAATTTGTCTCCCATTAGCTAGCTCAGCCCTCTAAGTGGCTTAAGAACACAAGCATCCTGTGTTTTTCTTCCACTGCCTACTGCCTTCCGTGCTTTTCTTCAACCAAATGGAGTAAAGTTTCATCTAAGTGGTATACTTAATTTTTTTGTATTTGGGGTATTACTATACAAAGCCATGGTAAGCTCCACACACTCCGCTAATGCGTCGTTTATTACTCAATACAATTCAAGGTCTTGACTGTAATCTTTTAAAGCCCCTAATGACCTAGGGGTGGGCTGCATTTGAGACCTTCTCTCCACTTAGAGTCCACCAAGAAAATTGAGCTCAACAGGAACAGCAAATCTGACAGCGTTCCCATTTAAATCCTTTAGAGCAAGGGGGATTCTCCATAAGCTAACTGTATAAGTCCATATCTGACCTGCTGACTTCAGCCAACTCTACACAGCATCATCACCATGAACTGGCTGCACGGAAACCCTGTCAGAGACTACATTTCCCTCCTGCAGTCTCCATCAAAGCTACCTTTGGTAATCACTACAGCTGAGAACACAGCTCAGCATACATTAAGAAAGAGGCTCAAGGACACAATGAGTCTGTGGCATACATGCTTGGCCTTAAGTACTGGAAATCTTCAACCTCCAGCCTGCATTTGATAAAGAATGGCCACTATAAACAGGAGGCTTGACCTAGTGACTAGGATTTGTGCACAGGTCACCTTACCAGTGGTAATTTTCACTAACCAGTCTGTGTTTTTCCAGTTTCCTCACCAATAGATTCTTATTAGACATCACTAATGCACGTGTCCCCGACAGCCTGTAGTTACCCTTGTACAGCCTGCCATACTTTTAGTCTGTGTGGTGTGATAGCAGCAGACAAGGAGTGGGAGATGTGAGATGCTCCTTTGTTACATACTAACAATCTCGTCTTTTTTTTTTTTTTTCCTTTTAAGGATCTGAGAGTTGTACAGATGTTTTCCACCAGCATTTTAAAAAGCATCTCTTAAAAGTCAAAATTTACTTCTATGGATCTAAGCAGGAAAACTGCATAGGCATCAAACCATATTAATGATTAAGCTATATCCTAAATACCCCTAAGTACCTGCTTTTCCATTTTGTCTTGACCGATCATATCACAGAATCATTGAAAACAGAGTTGGAAGGGACCTTAAAAGGTCACCTAGAGCATCCCCCTGCCTTAAGGCAGGATCAGCTATGCTGTACAATTTAGATGACCTCGAACTAACGAAGCAGAAAGGATGATGGCTAAAATGCCAGTGGATTAAGCCCAGTACTGAATGTATTGATTACAAGGAAAAGAGCATTTGAAATCTGTTGTAACTGTGCAAGAGTCAAAGAAAACAGGTGGTTAACAAGCTGGTTAATCCAGGTTGTTTGCTTCAGGTGATGGAGTCAAGTGTTTCTGACTGTGAAGAATTATTTTCAGGATCTAGCCAGATCCAGACAGGTTTCTTGTGGCTGTGCAAGCTCCAAAGGAGATATAGGGGTGTTTGATAGCTACCTGTCAGAGTCAATTTGCAAGAGTCACCATGAAGTCTTGAGTAATAGTCTCTAAGAATAATGAGACTTTTCAGCTCAAATTTCAGCCTGTGATGTTTCCTGAGTTTCTGGAAGTGACAAGACATACAATAAAGCCTGAGAGTCAAATCCAAGTGTCCTACAGAGAAAACTGCTGCTTTGTCCATGTAAGATACCAGTGACCTAAAAATGACTGAGGAGAAGGACTTTGGGTCCCAAACTTGCCACCTTTGACATTTCTCTTCAATTCTGGGACATTATTGAGGGAGGATCCATGAGGTGATTCCCTTCCCTGACCTGATAGGTCACAAAGGCTTTCACTACAAGATTCTGCTCTGTCATCAGTGTTGTCAAGGTGTAAAGGGAGAACCAGGAGACATGTAAGAAAAGCAACATGAATCACAGCATACTCAGGTACCAGAGTAAACAGATCTTAAGCATCTCTTAGGTACTGATGAACAGGGGAGAGATGCCAGGTTAAAGCTCCACTCAAATAAACCATGATAATTCTAAACTTTAAGTAATATGAAAAAAAGTGGAATTACATTGGCAAACAATTATTAAGGCTTACCTTCTAAACCTGCTTATTTGGAGAATAACTGTCTGTATTAGCTATTCAGGTAATAGTGACTACTAAGAGCTCTTCTCATCACTTTTGCTTAGCAGGAAGACTCATATTTTCACAAGCATATGAGCTGATAGAGATGCTATCTGCCTTTGCCCTTGCAGGTAAGATATTTACACCTATGGGGCTTTCACTGCAGGCCAACACAGTAACTGCAGGTACTGTAGTCTATAATCCTTGAATAACTACAGGGTCTGACTACTGATTCCTAGGAAAAATTCAGCTTATTGGTTTTTAGTTTTAAAGCTGGTTTGAGCTGTGAGAGTATTTTTCTGCATAAGAAAAGGTGACAACTGTGGTCAGAAATGCTCAACTCACCAGCACTATTCCTGGCACAACCAGACAAATACTAAAGCCAAGAGGCTTTGTTCAGGGATTTGTAGATTTAGACTTTGTTATCCAAAAGAGTTCAACAGGACTGGAATCGGAGTGCTTTTGGAAATGGCCTTTTGTGAGAAGCGGGTTGGCAATTAGAGGGGTTCAGGCGGAAGGTCTGTAGGACAAGCCTCCGACTGGGTAACATTCTGGAACTGGGAAATGTTTATGTGGCTTTGTTAAAGATTTATTGAACTCTATTCTACTTTTGTGCCATGAAACATGAGAGCAGCACAAAATCAGTTAATTGAAATATAAATAGTAATGTCAAACTTCAGAATGGCAGAGCAGCCTAGCAGGAAGAAACCCTCCCTTACTGAACTCACATTTTTAGCACTGAGGAATCAGTAGATTGTATGACAAGACTGTCTTTGCTGGTTTGTGAAGTGGCAGAGATGGTCTGTAGGGTGGGTAAAGATAGTCTGTAGTGTGGGCTGAAGAGAATTGTGCAACATCGCAATGTAAAGGAGACAACACAATTATTGAACGGCCATCTCAAACCCTCAAGCACATGTTACAGGTTACCAGAACTCCACGATGCAGTGTAAAAGCTGGTGTTGGAACCCCATTGGTCATGCGGACAGCTTCAGAAATGATGAGGCAGTATGTCTCTGCAATGTGTGTATGAGTGTCAATGTCTCTGTGTATATATTTATGAACATATTTTCTCTGTTGTCCAAGTTGTTGGCAGATTCTTGGAGAACCTGAATAGGATGGGTGGTTTGTGGAGTGTGCTGTTGTGTGGTAGGAGCAATGATATTGTTAGGAAGTGATGTTGGGTGGCCCATCACAGGTGTACCAAAGGGAGAAATGAGAACAGCTGCAAACCCGATGGCACAATGTTGGAAGTGGAATTTTCTGATGGCACATTACAGCGAATGCAACTTCTTTCAACTGTATAAGAAGTATCAGAAAAAGGCTATCAACATTGTGACAGTTCTTTTGTTTTAGCTGATTTTTTTTTTAAGACTACAATCTCACTGCATTATTTGAACTCCTTTCAATCTTAAAATATATACTCTCCCATGCATTTTTTTCCAGTCTCTGTTGGTTCAGACTCGGGTTTTGTTTTTTTTTAATTTGAAAGCCCTATCAAATAAGGTTTTTTTTCCCCTTTCTCCTAACAGCTAATATTGGGGTTGAGGGCCAAACAATATAATGATGCAGTATTACTTGCATTATTCCTGAAGCTATTTGATTTTGACAAGCCCACATTTGGTAATTAACATGAGAATGCCCCCTTGGGCTGTTCTCCTGTTAGCTAAAATATCTTATAAATTACTGTAATAAAAGGAAAAAGTGAACACACTGCCTGTCAATGTTTCAACTTATCTAGCAGGAAGAGGAGACAATGCCATGATCTGGAAACACGCACATGCCAAATGGATGCATAAATTACACCGTCTATGCCCATCTGAACCAGTCACCTGTCTGTCAGTGAAAAATCTACACATAATAGTGTGCAGGAAAACTGCATTACTATTTGTACAGTATTTCTGTAGATATGAAACAGCATCTCTCACAGTCCACAGAGGTACTTCTAACCCATTACCAGACAGAACAAACTTTTAATTTTTTTCAGTAGAAGTGGTCACCAATGCAGAGTGTGTCAG
Source organism: Climacteris rufus (assembly GCA_013398175.1). NCBI lineage: Eukaryota > Metazoa > Chordata > Aves > Passeriformes > Climacteridae > Climacteris > Climacteris rufus. The sequence goes on along the minus strand of VZRZ01005564.1, from coordinate 15,867 downwards.
ATGGCAGGATTCACCTCTTCACCTGTTCTGTTAGAGGTTGTGTCCATGGGGCTGCCTGTACTTGGTGCCATTGGAAATCCTGCTCCAAATAGTCTGAATGCCCTACATATACCATCAGTTTTGCAAATACACCCTTCTGGTGCTTTGAACTCAGAGACCGACAGTCCAGCAGCCAGACTTACAGGGCAATTTCTGCTGTCCTGTCATCTGTGGTATAATATAATCCTGCAGCAAACATAAAAATCCACTGCTAACATCAAATGTATTCAAAACTGGGCACAAATATAAACAACACAAACACAGCCTGCATATCCCAATGCAGCAGGCTGAATGCCCTTACACAGCCTGTTCAAAATAATGAAATTTGACATGAAAGAAAGTGCCTTGTATAATACTTCCTGGCAGGTACAATATTTTCCTTTATTTATGAATGCAGGTGCTGGCAAAAAAAAATAGAAATGAGTGAAGAGTTTTTTCTTAGAAACATATTTTATGGTTTTTTTCTCTTCTGATTGGAAAACTCTTAATACAGAAGAGCAGAGAAATTGGGGGGAGGAGGAAAAGCCTATACTTTATACAGGGCTTCTTTAGTCTGTGTATATGGTTGTGAAACTAGAAGTACAGAGGATGAACACACCAGACAAACTGACAAAGAACTCACATGATTACTTAAAGGGTTTACTTCTTTCCAAAAGGAAGCATTAATTAAAAGCACCAAACATCCCAAAATAATCTCTGTGACAACTTATTTTCTAGTCTGTTTTGATCAAAGATTTGCCACCTTCACTAATATCAAGTACCAGATTGCTGCAAGAGCAATAGTTTTCAAGTTCGATCCTTGAGGACCCTTTTTATTTTCCTGTTAAAGGCCTTGCAAAATCAATGCCTATAAATCGTAGACTTATTGATAAAAATTCTGGGGCATGCAACTGAATGTAGATCAAAAAATGCCTGTGTTTAATCCATTGCAGACATAATTTGCTACTATTGCTGAATTTTAAAAGGATCTGATCCAAAGCAATGTCACATTCCCAGCTCTGTGCCATAGCCTACTGACATTTGATCACAAATATGACTGTGTTTTCCTTGTGACAGCTGGGACACAACACCAGCCAGCTGATCCAGTTCCTCCTGTAAAGAACAGGACAATTCAGGAAGATTGTTTTTCTCAAGGATACTACATGCTTTTATAAATCAGGCTGCAAAATTATCACATGCAGCCTACTACAACTTACAAATGACCATTTCACCTTTGCTTTTTCTACAGCAGACAAAAACTTAAGGAACAATTCTCTTCTGTATGAGTTTTCCAACGACTCGATGCTGCAGTCATCAGGTCAGAGGTAATGAGGGCTGCACAGCTTACAGTGCCACAGCTCCAGCTTGGTTAGATCAATGGCCTACAATTACCTACAAACAAGTTAGACACCAATCAATGGTTTGTTATTTCCTGTTCGAGTTGCACAGGGAAACTTTGCTAGGTCAGGGAAAATCACAGCGGAGGCAACGGCTGCACCTGCTTGCAGTGCCTATCATGCCAAAACGCCTTATGAGTAACCTTGAAGATCCTGTAATATGGTTAGAGGCCACAGGGACAATCTGGGTTCCTCAGATGAGCCTGGTTTCTCTGGCGCAGCATCAGGTCCAAAGGCAACTCTGCCATTAAAAATTGGAAAACCTAAAGGATATTAATGATAAAAAGAACCTAGCTCAAACCTTAGAATGCAAAATTTCAAACCAGGGCACATCATGGCACCATAGCACAGCCTAGCTCTGAACTTTTATTTTTACAGCTATCACAGCACTAAAAACTGCAATATGAGCCAAATCCAGTCCAATGGATTCATTTATTTTTGAGGGATGTCAAAGGTGCCAGATTGATAGCCCTGGCGAGCAACATTTTCAATTTCTCTGCACACCAGGCACAGCACAGGCAGCAGCAGTGCTAGCCTCCTGCCCGTGCTTCCCATCCAAGCCTCCTCGGCCCTGAGAGGGACCACCTAGATGCAGTACAGAGCCATCTCTGTATTACCTGGAGCTATTTCTGTGCAGTCAGGCTGTGTCCTCACTGCTGTGCTACAGTCAATGAAAGCACCACCCACGGCAGATGTGTTTTTGTGAGGAACATTTGTCTGCCGAAAACCGGAATGGGAGCGACGACTCATTTGTGCGCAAGTCATCAAATGTCTAGGAGGTCTTAACAGCTGTGCTCACACTACCAAGGTGGTATGACCTGGCAGCAGTAACCTTAATGCTCCCGTCCCTCATTATTAGTGTTGTTTAGTGCAGACAATGCCCTACCTTTGTATAAAGACACCAGACTCAGGCAGAGAGGGACACAATTCCACCTGTTTCTGCAAACACCCCCAGTTTATCTTTCCTGCACACGCGTACGCCTGCTCCCTACCTTTTTGGTGATGCTTCTCATACTGGAAATGCCAAGTGATTAGCTAGGAATAGCTCCTCTCTACAGAGCTATCACCCCAATTTTAAAATTAGATGAAAAATAAAAGGCAAGGAAAATGGTTAGAGAACGCCACTCGATCAAATACGCACATAACTAAGCTGACATAAACATGCCTCCATTTCCTGTAATACTTTTTTAAAAGTAGAGGAGCAGAGCAGGAGTCCTGCTGGATTTCCCTTAGCAACCTGACAGGAGCCCACAAGGTCAGCTAGCAGGAAGCGTAGAAAATTATACAGTGGGGAATTATCAGCTAAATTATTTCACTATACTCAGGATTTTTACTGTTCCTCCCAAGACGGTGGCCTCTTGCTACTTGCAATAGAAGCAAGAATAAAAGGACAGAAATGACAAAAGAGATCTTAAAAAAATGCATGTTTTATGTGCCTCCTGAAGACGGTGACTTTAATGCCCAACTCATTTTTTGTTGTTGATTTTAGATCAAAGGCCTGATCCATAGCTGTGGCTAACATGCACGAAAGAAGCTGCGTCTGTGTGCGCGCAGCTGCACGTACCCACACAGGTGCATGAAGGTGACTTAAAATTCACCTTTCCACCTCCCAGTTCTGCTGCTGTCTCTAGTCAAGCCCATGCCAAGCTACAGTAATTTGGGGTCTTGCCCAAAATCTAGGCAGCTGAGAATGAGCCTTGGAAGTAGGACTGCAAAACCTGCCTTTGCTGTTACCCTAGGATGGAAGGGGAGTGGTGCAAAGTCTCCCAGCTGAAGCACTATCACTTGGGGATCTACATCAGAAGAAGGCACAGGCTCCCAAGCCCACCCTGCCTGCTTTAAGAGCTGTTCATGGGGGTGCTGCGGTATGGAGGCTTTTTCCTGCCACTGCTACTCTGCTCCTAGTATTAGATATGTTCTGGTGCTAGGAAAGGAGGAAGAGAAACCTGCAAGACTGCTCACAATGTGGCTCGTTTCACAGACCTGCAAGCATGATTTATCAATTAACAAGTAATGAAAAAAATTCCTTGCAATTAAAGTCTTGATTTTGCTCAAACAGGAAGCAGTACCATGCCACCGTGTACTCCTGAGAGAGACAGGCAGCTCCTGTCACTAATGTGGAACACAGCTAATCTTAACAGATTCAGTGCAGGCCCCTTGAGAGATGCCATGTTGATGAAGGAAGATACAGTAGGGAGCCCCCCTCCCTCCCCACAGGGCCTGGCTGATTGCAAAGCCGACTGAAAGGTGGAAGGAACGTGTGCTCCCTGTTTCACAGCAGAGTGGCAGTTATTGGAGGCAAAGGCAACTTCTGATTCCAAAAGATAATTTCTGCCAAGTTACTCTTTCATTTCTGTATCAAAATGTTATCTACACTTTATTTTCTTTTTTCACTTGAGACTTTTTTTATTTGTCTATATATTGAAACTCTTCCCACTTCTAAAAATAATGTACAGATGTATATTTTCTCTACAGAGTGAATATATACACATGTACATACATATATGTACACATATATGTGTGTGTGTATATATATATGTATCAACCTTGTTAAAATCACTCCCTATAGAGTGACTATTTCTTCATGTTCCTTTTTAAAAGTGTGAAGGGTTTTAATAGATTTTACAATGCATTAGAGTTACTCAAACAAAAGTCAGAGCAAATTAAGGAAGATTTTTTTCTGCTGCTTGAAAACAAAAAGCAGAGAGCACTTACCAGTGAAACAAAACAAAAACAAAAAAAGGGGGGTGGGGGGGAACCAGAAAGTAGGATTTTGAAAATAAATTGTTATAGATGCTAGGATTATTTTCTTTTCCAGATAACTTAGTGGTAAGTTTTGTAAGTATGTGACCTTACAAGAAGGGACTGCATATCTGAGCTGATATGCCTCTCTTGTGGTCAAGGTAATAGGCTGAAAATTTCCTCTGTTTAACTTATGTACTCTATGTCCTGTACACGGCTTTTTACAGACAACAGAGAATCACAGAATATCTTGAGTTGGAAGGGACCCATAAAGGATCATCAAGTCCAGCTCCCTTCTCCTCACCGGACTACCTAAGACTAATAATATGACTCAGAGTGTCCTGCAGATGTTCCTTGAACTCTTGACAGGCTTGGTGCTGTGGGGAGCCTATTCCAGTGATTGACCACCTGTTCAGTGAAGAACCCTTTCATAATGTCCAATCTGAACTTCCCTTGACACAGAGTCATTCCATTGTATCCATGTGCCTTTGACTAAGTATTCACTTCTTGCACATCTTTGTCTGTATAGCAGGATGTAGATGCAATTATGCTATCATACTGATGAGAGAACTTAGACTGATGGAATACTGAAAATACCATTACACTTATAATAGATAACCATAAATTGCTGACATTTGGAAGAAGAAATACACTATGTTAATTTCTATATTCATTAAAGCATCCCCAACACATGTTCCCAACAGCACTGAAAATCATCAATTTTTCCAAGGAGAAAAGGCTTTCTAGAGGCTGAGAAAGATAAGTAAACACAAAGAAGCTGCGATACTCCTCTAGATATGTCTGAGCAAGCCATGTGTGCTCCCTGAGATTGCTGTATCACACACCAGAAGTGGCTGCAAGAAAGCATGTGTGTGGTTGATCAGAGACAAAAGATAAACTACTGACATGCTGCAATCATAAGCCTGCTGCAACTATGAAGAAGGTCTCTTACCCAAGTGTGGTCACATTCACAGCTCAAAACAAACAGGAAGGTACAGCACACAGACCCCAATATTGCTGAACACCCATGTGGGGTTGTGGTAATTTGCTGGTCAACATGAAAACATTTTAACGATGTCTGAACAAGAATTGGAGGAACTACAGCATGTGGAGATTGAGTTATTCCAAAGATTCACACTTGTGCAAAGGTAGAACAGACCATGGAGTAGCCACTGGCTTGTATGCTCTTGGAATACACGTCAAATGGTAAAGACATAGTTAGTGTATCTGTCTGACTTTGGAACACCACCTATTTATGGTGGAAGGTCACAAAGCAAAGAAGACCTATGAATGCCAAAAGCACTTAAAGTGCTTTTCATGGAAATCTGGCTTTACGATAATCTCCAATCATTAAGCTTTCTTCAAAGCAATTTCCAGAAGGATTGCTGGTTATAAACAATTTGAATTTCAAGCAGAACCTGGGAAACAATTCACAGTGAAAAACATATTCAGTGATTCTCCCTCTTTTTCCTGGCTACTACTTTTTACAGGTGGATTTTGTACGTGTTTATAATTTTCAACCCTTTGATAAATGCTCCAGTCAAACAAATTTTATCCTTGCATTGTTCATGTGGTTGGATTGCAAGGGGTCTTCCTGGCTCTACAATGCTTTCATTAGATAGTGTCTTCTGGTTTTTGCTTGACTGATTAGCAGTCAGGTATGACCTCCTCTATTTGCACTGAGCTCTAAAAGAGGAAGTCAGGAATATGTATTGTGGTGGGACTGTCAGGGGAACAGAAGAACTGGAATGTTCTTGGCTTTCATGGCAGGAGGATACAGAGTAGGGCATCTTGGGAGAGGAGGTCACTAGGGATAATTTGTAGCTGGTTTTGTCTTACCCTTACACTGCAAAAAGAAGACGAGGGTGAGAGAAGTCACAGATGTGAGATCTTCCCTAGGAAACTGAGAAGGACAAGTATGAAACTCACAATGGGATAACAAACTCTGTGAAATTGGTTCCCACCATCAGTTGCTTTATGGCTAATGGCACTGGTTCTGGCTCCCATTCAATTTCTTTCTCCACTACCCCTGTCCTTTCTTGCCTTCTGTTGACTGTGGTGGCTGTTACATCTAAACCCAGTTTCATTTCCTCCTAAACTACTTTGTGGTTATGTGCCTGAAATTACTTCTCCATTTGCTTTGTTTGCAATTGTGGCATTTAGAAATGAACTGAAACCTGCTAGCTAGAACAGGACTTCAAACCTGGTGTCTAAATTCACCAAACTGTGATTCAGTACTTTTATAGAAAATACAGTGCCTCAGAATGAGGATTGTCTAGTACATTACTCCTAGGAAGCCAGTATACCATCACTTCCAAACCCCACTGTCCAACATGTTTCTCTAAATTACGTGAATTCCCCAGCTTCCTAGCACAGCTTTTAAGAAGGGTCGCTCTCTGCTTACTAATCAGGCATGTGAATGGCTTTCCTTAAAGAAAGAAACTTTGAAAACACATGAAAATCTACTGAATATCAATCATTATGGAGGTCCCTTTAAACTCTGTCGTAATACTCAAGAGAAGCCTTCCTGCTGAATTAAAATCTGCAGTTTCAAATGTGCAACCTTTTTTTAACGGCACTGACTCTCCTCTGTGTTCTTTTTGTTTGGGGTTGATGATTCTTTTCCCTGGAGATTGTTTATTTTGGACACCCCTTTAACGCAGTCCCAACATTTACCCTTCTTTTGTGTTGAAACAGATTTTTTTTGTCCTGATATCTTCCCATTAAGAGTTTGGTTAAAAAAAGATAAAGAAATAAATTCACAAGAATCACAAATGCTCCCATTATCTAAGAAATTTTAAACATATTTTTGAGCACTCTTCAAAAGCAAGGGATTGGCATCTCCTAGGGAGAGAAGCTTAGCCCTGGAACCAACATAACGAAGAGTGACTAGTGTTGCAAACTTCCCTCTGGTTCTCTACCAAAATATGTAATTCCTGACCTTGGCCACTCCCAGAGATAAGACAGCAATCCATTAGGTATGGGTGACAATTTCCCCTTCCTATTACCCACCACTGATAGGATCAGAACCCCAGGAGGGACATTAAGAAGTTGATCGCCCTGTCCCCAGGAAGGATTAACTCTTTCTGTGTCATTCCTGCACAGAGATTTGTTACCCATCTCTTTCAAGCAGAACCAAGTGCTACAAGGTTTTCTGAGGTGCCCAGAGACAGATGCGGCTCGATAGCCAGACCTGCCAGCATATCTGGCCATTTGTGATGGTTTGCAGGCTGGCTTAGTGGCCATACGGTTGTTTGGATGATATCTCCATGGAATTTATCTTCCACCTTCAAAAACAAGCAACCATGTGAAAGGCTGCCAAATGCCCCAAATGTAAAATCTTTACACCAAAATGTTTTGTGTAGGATGTAGTGATTTATTCTTGGCTATTTCTAAAGAACTGTGAAAGGAAAGAATATTAAACCTCAGTTCAGATGATCACAATTTGAAAAACAAAGATAATCCAGGGTTGTATTATAATTTTTATAGGTACAATTTGTACCTATCTTTCAGTAGATGAGAGAGGTGGCACAGGAGAAACGGATCATTAAACAGTAGTGTGAAGCCAGGGAAATTAACCAGCTGCTGTGAAAGCCACCTCGCTCCGTCTCTGAGCGCGCGACAGACATGGCGAGAGGGAGGGAGGGAGGAAAAGAGAGAGGTGCCAATTGTACCTATAATACAATAATTAAAAAAACTGTGCCTACTATCTCGTCATAACGGCTTGCACAGGTTAGATCAAAGAGACGCTGCTGCTGCTCACAAAGGGGCTTCTCTTTGCATAAATATGTGCGCTTGCAGGTAGAATATTCCAGCCAAATCAAAGCTCTAATATATAACCAGGGGTAGCCTATAGAGGTCAGAATGCATTCTGTAGGGTTCTCTCTCCTCTAACCAATGTAAAAACTGTCTTTGAAAGAGGAGAGGTGGTGAAACAACTAGTGGTAAAGCAAGGGTGGTATTTGCTCTTCAAACATTTCTCCAAGCATGTGGAACTCCCTACTAATGGCTCACCCCACATTACACACGTGATGGGTACACACTGCCACCAAGCACACTTGTAGACATGTTGGGTTACTATCATGTAGCTGTAGGAGGTACAATTCATCTTCCATGTGCCCCACTATGAAAACTTCCTTTTTCACTGAGTCAAACGAAAGGGCTATTTCCGACACTTGCTGGTGTGGCTCCAGCTCTTAACAAGAAAAGATGGCACAAAACACTTTAAAGAAATAGCATATGCATTCTTGGATTATTGTGCCAAAGAAAGAGATAAAACAGGAACAAAGTAAGAAATTATATTGTCAGAAAAAATGTGAACTTTTTGATTGGGGATGACATTTATTTTAAGTGTGCAATGACGGCAGGGAATCTGTCAGGGTAAGACATGGCAGAGGTTTCAACGTTTGTTAAGAGCATCATGGGAATTTAACTAAAACTGTTAAAACTGACACTATTGGCTTTTGTTAACACATTAGGCATGGGAAAAGTGCCAGTCAGCATATCCTCCATAGCATCAGTTCAGTTAAATCATCTGGAAGATGCATAAAACTGGGTGTGATAATAAATGCGACGTTTCCCATACATGCATAGAGGGAGCAGAGAGGGACAGGACCATTTTGACAAGAACAACGAGATCACTTTTAAAAACGTGCACCTGCTTTGTAATTTAAAAGCATGCAAGAGAGAGGAAGGAGTTTCAGAAATTTTTTTCTTTTAAAGACAAGTGAAACAAACTTACTAAATGCAATACAAATGGATTCTGAGTAAGTGCTTATAGTAGAAAATAACTTAATACTAGAGTGTATATTTATGGAATTGGCTCAAGTACAATTAAAGCACTGTCTAAAGCATTCCACTTTAAAACAGACTCAATTACCACTTCATAGTTTGGCTGGCAGACCAACAAAAACAGAATGCCAGCCATTTACTCGCAAGAACAGGAGATACATTAAGACAAATACAGTGGTGCCACTGCCAGAGGATTTGAACAGAGCTCTGTCGATTTGAATCTCCAGTAAAATATCTGACTCAGAGGCAAAAACCCAGAAATGTGTTTGGTGAGCGCATATACCAAACACGAATGGGTCAAAAGTCCCCCACTTTACTATGAAATCTCCTAGCACAAATTAACGCTAAGAATTACTCAAAGCTCTGTATTATGATCAGGCAAAGCACATTACATAGATCTAACCATCTCTATATGAAGAAGCATGTGAAGTGTATACATTTGCTGTGCAACCATCTGTGACCAAGCAATAAGCAAGATCTAAAACCACCAAGTCAGTCCCATAGTAAAATAAACTGATCAAGAAGTGAAGAAAACAAACAAACAAACAAACAAAAACTAATCAAAAAAAGAAAGAAACAAAGAAAGAAAAAGGGGCTTCTTTGAACACCAAAAGGTGTTCATGAGATTAGAAAATAATCAGGCTAAATTCACAATTTCCTCTATAAATGAGACATTGCCAAAAAAAGACATTTTAAACAATCACTTTGCCATTTCTGGGGTGCTCTGACTGCAGCTCAGCCATTTGCTCTTAAAATGACCGGTTTTACATTTCTAAAGTTCTTGCACAGTGAAGTTTCTGCTCATCTGCTGCTGTCTGCTTCAGCTGATAAAAGACAGATGAAGAATTAAGGATAAAAACACAGAACGTGGCTGCCAAGAATTGTTCTTTCTGCCATTTGAACATAACCTCATGTAGTTTGATCCATTCAGCATTTACCTAAGTGCTGCATTTAAGAAAAAAACAGAAAGTGGTAACATACGGAAGCCTGGGTAGTAACCAAAAGAACAATATTTTTTGGCCACACGAGCAGAGCAGTACGACGCCTCCCGACTGGTAGGAAAGTGAGCGCAGCACAGACATAACCTCATTACATACTGGAGACTTCCACCTTTCGAACTTTCAGCAGACTCATTTCTTAGAGCCTTCAAGCTCTCTCATCGATCCGCAGCCATTGCTATGCACAAAGTGACCTCGAAGGGCATGACACCTGTGGTATAATGCCATATGTCTCAGAAGGTTTTATTATTTATTTTTAAATGAAATCTAAATAGCTATACGTAGTAAGGAAATGGTTTTCACAGGAACTAAAGGACTGATTTAATAAAGATTACAGTCAGAGATTACTGGCAGCTATAAAGAAACGCCAAACACTGAGAGGTTTTTTTGTACCGCTGGTCGGTAGGATGTTTACAGATGTAGGAGAAAGGGTCTGATTGTGAGTATCACTGGGAAACCTATAACTAATGCCAGCAAGAGACAGGCATCATTCCTATATGTCTTAATTTAAAGCAGTAAGGGCTAAGGAGAGAGGAGGGTCAAAGGAATGCAGGCTTACACTGCTACGAGCTACATTGTATAATAATTTAATTAATTAATTGCACACATTCCCAACCTTTAGACCTACTAATGTGTTCTCAGATATTCACAGAGCTTTTATTCATTGCAGAACCTACAATACACTCTTTACTTAGAAGAAGAGAAGAAGGCAAGAAGGCTTGATTCCATTTCTGGAGAGATTTGCTCTTAATCTGCTAAAGGTTATGTTGGCTCTCTGTAGTATCAGAAAATTAAAAATGAAGGTTTTATTTTTATTATTCCACCACATTCTATTTCATCTTTTTTTCCCTCAGATTTTGTTATAAAGTAATCCTAATTATTCTGTAAAAGCTAAATGGTTTCTTGGTAACTAACCTGTTTTACCAAATTAAAATGAAGTCCATGCAAACAGGCACACGGCAGAGATAATTCTGTTGTGATCATCAGGTATGTAAATACCCACAGCACTGCCCTTTCCCTGACACATGCCACAGAAAGCTACCGGCTGGAGCTGCCTTCAGGGGCAGCTCAGCTCTCCTGGGAAACTTTGAAAAATAATTGCCTTAATAATATGACAGGCCTGAACAATATGGGCCAGATCCTGCAGCCCTGCCCTGCGAGGAAGCCCACTCCTCTGTGTGTAGCCAAGGATGTTTGGGTGGCAGCATCAGACCTCTGTTTTCAGTATGTGCTTCGTTACATTTCTTTCCTTGCTATTGGGAACAGACTGAAAATGGTCCAGTCAGTTAATGGGTTGCTGCAGCTCATTCCTCTTTTGAAATTCTAACCCAGTGAGTACGACACCATGATAATGACGTTATGATGATGTCACAGGGGGACAACTGTAGTTTTGTGTAGGAAGCACGGCTTAGTGTGAACTCTGATTTCTGTCCCAGTGTCTTCGACAATGGGGACAAAACACAGAAATTGTATGTCAAGCTGCAAATACATTTTTTCCACGTAGAAAAGGATCTTGCAAGATAACTATGAGCTATACTCACCTAACAAAATGTTCCTCCTATTTAAAATACATTAATTTTTGTTTTTACATCTTGTTTAATAAATTATAATAAAACCAGAACACCTATGAGTCTTTTTTTATTGTTTGGCTTTTTCTTCTTTTTTTTTTTTTCTGATGAAGAATGGAAAGGAAGGGTGAAAGAAGAGAAAGAGTGAACAATTACTGAAAGACTATGGGTAGCAAAAGTTGATACAATTACCTGCAATAAATTTGACTGTCAAGTTTCATGCTACTGAACTTGCAGTGACATTTTATGAGTAAATTGTTTGATTTGTTCCTTCACTAATATAATGCCCTCATTTATTTCAATAAGGTAGTAAATATTTTCACTATTACATGAAACAACCTTTTGGTTGGTTTATAATTACAAGAATGATGCTAACTGTATTCTTTGCTTTGTTCCAATATCCCTTGTCAGTGTCATAGACCTCTCTGCCTCTCTTGTTTTTCTCAAAAGCAATTTAGAAAATGCTTGTATTTTAGACAAAAGGAGAACATTTGGTGAAAGAAAATTCATCATTAGGTATCTAGAGGTTTGTTAATAGAAAAGGCAACTCCCACAGTGTATCCTAGTGCTCAAGCCAGACACACATGCTCAGGACCAGCAAGCTGCCTTCACAGTGGGCCAAAAGTCATTATCATAATTTTATATTACATAGACTACATTGAAAATTTAATATATCCCAGCAAAAAGAGACAAAAGACATTTTGCATAATGCTTCTGTGAGCGCACTCTCTCTTGCTACTCTTTTAGCCACCCCATGCAGATAATCACACCAGGAAAAAGAAGTTCATTACCTAAGCCAAATCAAAATTAGGCTTTTCTTTTTGATAGGGAACTTCATTAGTAAGCCCTGTCTTATACAGCTGGGAGATTTGATGAATCTATCTTGGAGTAATAATTCAGCACAATCAGCCACATTTCTGCTTTAAATTTTATGTCTTTGTTACAAAAATTGGAACTATACATATAGCATGCAGTTATAGATCCACAAATTCATAGCCTATGTATTCTCATTTCACGGCGTTTAAAACATGCCAGAGTGGCAGCACACTATGTTAGTAAACAGGTTCCCTCATTTCCATGGTTGAGGCTTCTAGGGACTAAAAGTCCTAAATAGTTGGAAAATGGATTTTGCTCCTTGCTGCAGAACGTGCAGTTAAACTACATTACAGAATTGATTTCATGGAGAGGAAAGATTGTCTCCTCTACCTCCATTTTCCCCTACTCTCCTTGTTAAGCTCTTTCCTGATTATGACCCGGGCTATAAACCTAGCATCCTTCCTGAATTTCCAAAGGGGAGAAATGCACTGGGGTAATGTCCCATCTGTAGTACTCTACAATCAATCTCTAAAAAAGACAAGAAACAAAAGGTTCTGCTATATGTTGATACATGGTTACAGATATACAGGCACCGCTATGTAAGCAATATATAAATTGCAGAATCCAGCTGGACATCTGCAAATCATGATGTGGTTTGCGACAGTGACAGGATTCTGCTGTTTCAGAGCATGCCTGGTACAGGGCTGCAGGTGGCTGTACTGTCATCTGGGGCTCTTCTTTGTGCATGTTTTCCCCCACAGACATGCCTGGATACTCTGCCCTCTTGTCAAATTTCCAGTGCAGCCGTATTTTTCATCGTGATCACACAAAACAATCTGCAAAAGTCATATTCACACAGAATTCCCCAAATGCTTTACATACCAACAAAAGGTATCACTGTCCCCATTTTAATGTTGTGACCAGCTGCATTTCACAGAAATTAAGTGATTTGCCCACGAAGACAGGCAATCACTAGCAAAGCTGAGAAAAAACAGTAAAGATGAGTTGGTCAGCATCTCCCAAATCTTTTGAGCAATGGTCTCCTGACCAGTGGAAATTACTGTAAAGCTCCCTTAAAGAGGCAGAAATATTTAAATATACTACAGTAGCTGAAAAATAATTTCATCCATACCACATCTTGTTTTACAATTAAATACAAAAGGCTCTTCAGATTGCGAATGTGCCTCTGGGTGTGTCTCTGAACAAAGGTCCTTTTTCACATTTATGGACATTCATTCCATCGAATTCTAATATGTGTATGCACACATGTGTCTATACTCCTATTAAAGTTGGATTAGAGTGTATAAATACAGCCAAGGTTGTGGTATGGAAGGGCAAACATTGTGATCCTGACACACAAGTCATCCACCTGTCAACACTGAGATGACATCCACACACTCACGGTTTAACTTAGATAAGGGTGTTGAAACTTTCAGGACACCAGCAGGTCCCCCTTGAATACACATTCGAGAAGACACATTACTTACAGTTTCAGCTGCTCAGCTCTACTCAAGAAAACATTATTAAAGCCTTGTAAGTAAGGTGGCTGGACTGAAAAAGCATGGGCAAAGGCAAATGTCCTCTCCCCACCTCTGTGCGTCACTAGTGCTTAGCTGCACCCCATTGAGCGAGGCTGATGCTAGCTTTCAAGGGTGGAAGACTTTACTATACTGGGACATCTGGGTCCTAAATGGGACAAGAAGTCGGGGTACTTCTTGCTAATTGACATCTGAAACTCAGTGCACTGGCATCTGGGGAGCTTTTGTGCAGACAGGCAAGGTCAATGGGGCCATGTTACAGGCTCCCAAAATCTCAGCATGGCGATGAGGCACCAATTGCCTTTTCAGCTTTGACCACTGAGGGGAACCTGAAGGGCAGGCTCTTCTAAAAAAGCTGCTGAATTCATCCAAAACTGCTTATCCAAAGCTTTCAGGTGTCCCTTGGACCTCTAGATAAACTGGTTTACATTGTACAAACAAATCTCATTTTTGGCTCAGAGCATTTTTGACAGCCTCTCAAACACATCTTAGGCTTGTCAGAGGTCCTTCATGTGACTCTCATAATGCAAAGCAGCCCTACATTTTGAAATATTTCCTTTCTTCTTGTTTTCATTGAGGGAAATCACAGAGAAAATCCCTGCAAATTGTCAACAGAAACACAGAAGAATGGCCGCGAAGAAACCTGTGTTTACTATCAAACACATAAACTGCATGTATTTAGACACTGGAGATTTATTACACATCCAAAGCCAAAACGGGCAGATTTACAATTATATCTCCCCTCACTACTTTCAACATGGATGGCATAAAATTCTTTCTACAGCTATTTAAATTCAAGTTGGAATTTACCATGAAAATCTGAAAGTTGGGCTTGTTTTACAATGTGGTCGGCAAGGTGAAATTTCAAATAAGTGGATATATACATAGTTAATCCAAGTGCACTGAATCCAGTTCAGCTATTTTCTTTTTCACTAGATATGTTATTAGAAGTACACAGCTAACCAGGTTTCATGCAGTAGACAAAACAGCATTGTGGGATTACATTAGTCTGACAGCTGCTTTATGACTATAGCTTCCAGACCAATTTATTTAATATTGATCTTTAAACAAACATCAGTACAAATAAATTTGAGCACTCTAGTACTGAGATTTTGTATCTATAAAAGAGGCCAATATTCAGAGAAGCAGTTCTGCCTGTATTCCACTCTTTGATTCTGTTTTCTTTGATCCTACCAGGTATCAAATACATCAATGCCAAATTAAAACAAATCTATCCTCAGATAAAGCTCTGTTTATAATCTTTCGTGCAGAAAGAATTTTTTTATCAATAACTTCCAGCAAGCATTTTAACTGATCTTTTTACTGCTTTATTCTGATTACTACAAAAGGCAGCAATGCCATGTCCTGACTGAGTATCACACTAAGCTCTTTGCAGCAGAACTATCAAGGAGGGCTTTCAGACCAACCTGCTCCATGCAAGGGACTGGACTGTTAATGGTTAATGACTCAAAACAACTGCCCATTTGTGGAGGTGCCCGGGTGCTTTGCTGAGGTCAGGTTTGCACCCTGAGAGGGAGGAGGTGAGTTTTTGGGTGTGTGGTGGTGATTCCAAGAGGACAGAAAGGGAGGCTACAAGTTGGGATTTGAGCTGGTAAGAGGCAGATCCTGCAAGGTGGGATGGTGCTTTTTATCAGGGTAATTGTCCTCCCTTACACAACACATTCAGTTGTAAAACTGTTCCCCTTCCTCCCAGGGAAGGTCTGATGGGACATAACTGGCTCATCTGTGCTGACATCAGAGGGAGCTGTCATGTCTTAGAAGATGTCATAAACCATCACATCCCCAGACTTACTTCTGAGGCCTTCCACCAGAGGATTGAAACATCCTCCTCCACCAGGGAAGGTACCTGGGGGTTCCCACGAGCTTGAGTGTACATTAATCCATCGGACTTCGTGTTTTGCAGGCTTCCCGCACCCCCAACAGGTCAAGACCATCACTTTGACGCATGGACATCTAATTGCAACAATCAAGTCTTGTC
>VZRZ01005563.1:0-83987 GCA_013398175.1 Climacteris rufus | reverse complement strand
CGGGAACGGGCGGCGCGGCCGCTGGCCGGAGCCCCGCTGGAGGGGCGGCCCGCACCAGCTCTCCGCGCCGGCCTCCCTTCCCCCCAAAACCGGCCCCTCCTGAAAACACAGTGCCCATTAAGTTGCTGAAAACAGCAGATTTCCACTGATACTATACAGATAGAGCTGACCATTAAATCGCAATTTTACATCCCCAGGCAGCAGTGGCTGCTGACAACCTCTAAAGCTTGTAATCCCATTTAACCCCCTCCTGTCATGAGCAGGCCCACCCTTTTGGAATAATGCAGGCCAAATTAAACTTGACACCGCAACAAGAGAAATAAACCCCCCTTTAGCTTAAAAGTCATGCCACAGTGGGTAACCCTGACCTTCAGCTTTCCCGCTCCCTTCTCCAGGGAGCCCCCCTCCCACACGCTGGCGTTGACAGAGGCGAGACTGGGGAATTGCAAGGCGGCTGGATGGCCCTGGGGACAAATTAAAGGGAATTTTGTTAGACAATAGAAGGAGATTTCACCTGAGGGGTTTTCTTTCCTTCCCCCTGTTTTTAAAGTCTTTCTTTAGTTATAAAAAATGAGCCCTGATCACTCCTTGCCAACTGTTCCCTGCCTGACCTGACCGCCAAAGGGCCATCCTTGCTGGAGCGGCAGCAGCCTGTGTTGCAACCTCCCTGCCTCGGAGAGGAATCTCAGGTTTTCACAGTGCATGGCTGGCATTTAGTGCCGATTTCAGAAGGAAGCTGATCACTTCTAAGGTCCCCTAAAACAAACAGAGCCAGAGAAAAAAAAAAAAAAGAAAAAAGTTCCCTTCGTAGCTCGGACTGTTGCCTGTAGTCATCTGCTTTGTTAGGAAAGGAGAGGAAAGGCACTGGCAGGGTGAGACTCATCCTGTATTATTCACACACAGCTAGTCCAGGAGTACAGGAGGAGCTTTCAGTCCTAACCCAGGCAATGTTGTGCTCATTACTCTGATCTCGTTTGGAAAATAATGCTATTCCTTTGACAGTATTTTCAAGAATACTGGACTATACAGACAAGCCTCTATAAACAGCGTACATCCCCACCACTGCACCAGCACTTGCACATGCGGAGGATGGCCTTTCACGCTTAATCTACACACAAGAAGACCACCACAAGTTGCTCCCCAGTTCTCCTCTCTGTTTACTGCCTGCTGAAGAAAAGAGCAAAAAGTCAGAAAGCACCTTGATGCAGGTAAAGGTCACATTGCCACTTTATCTGCATTTCCTTATTTCTCTCTTTATGACAGATGCGATGGGAATACGATTCTATAGCCAAAACACAAAGCAACATGTTTTTCTACCTGTCTGCAAACACATGCGTGTAATCAGCCAGACCTGCCCTTGCCATCCAACACACTTTTCTTAGCACTCCGCCACCTGCCCTTATTTCTGTATGCTGAAGAGCATGCGAACAAAACGCCTTCCGACACAGAGCTCTGCCTGCAGCAGGAGAGGCAAATCCCTGGATCGAGTGGAAAGTTTGCTGCAGAAGTTTACAAGCTGCTTCCAGCAAGCCTCTGCAAGGAACCCTGTCTGCACCACACCAGTTTGCCCGTAACTCACCGAGTCACTCTCCCAGAGGCCCCACAGCAGGAATGAACTTGCAGCGCTTCTAAATAGTGGAGCACTAAAAAAGCAGGCTCATTACCTGGACACATGGCTTCTCATTACTTCATTGCTTCAGATGCCAGATCCCTTGATGCTGCAGATCAGCTCAAAAATTAGAAGTACTCCTTCCTTTTTTTTTCCCCCTTTCCCTTTTTCTTTCTTTCGTTCATTCTTAAAAAAAAAAAAAATAAAATCAACAAAAAAAAAGGATGTTTGACTAAAGTTAGCTTAGATTTGTTAAGAATAAAACCAGCATAAATGTTTATTTCGACTTCCTAGTGCGGCAGTGTACCGAAGCCCAGCCCGCCCAAGCCTCTTTAGCAATGGAGTGGTTTATTTAATTTGTCAGTATAATAGAAGCAGCTGAGTGAGAGACAGAGAATGCAGTGTGGTATAAAAGAAACAAAGGCTAAAAGTACCACTATTTTGATTCCCTTTTTAAAATTACTTCCAAAGTGTGGTATCTATTGTGAAGAATAATGCTGAACAAAGCACAGTGTCTTGGCAATATTCACAGAGCTCATTCACAGAGCCAGTTCTGTCTGTACATTCAGAGGTAGAATACACTTATAAATGATGCATTGGAAGGACTATAGTTCCTATTGTATTCCCAGTGTAAACAAAAAGACAGACAGAAGCTGAATGGCATATGGGCAGCAGGGCCACACTTTATTCAACCATTCCAGCACCATTGTGAAGGTAAAATGGAATGGGAGTTCTCACTTCAAATCCAGTGAACACATTTTGGGTTAGGCTAACAATTTATATATATAAAAACCACAGATCTGGTGGTAATTTTGTATACTTCTGTGGAAAAATGATCTTTAAAGCAATCTAAAATAGGAATTGCTGTCAAGTTTTGGAGGTAATTTCCAATAGGATTAAGTAGCCTCTGGAGAAGACTGTCTGAAAGAGGGTCTTTGTGATGGCTGTGAAGGTGGGTGCTTGATGCACAGAGCCAAAACAGCCTAACACAGCAGTAGCAAAAGCTGACAAGGAGGCTGAGGTGCTCAGGATCTGACCTACCTGGAAAAACACATGCTATTGGAAGGGGCATTCTTTTTATGGACTGGAGTCTACCCTTCTTTTCCTTCCATTGCTCCCTGTTTGTTAGCCAGCAAAGACTGCCTGGTCCTGCGAAAGGAGATTGGAAACTTTGCCAGATGAGCATAAATCACCTTTACTAAGTCAGGTGTTGTCCCTGCTGAACAGTTTATGGTCAGAGAAAGCCTCTTCACTGTGCTTGAGGGGAAGGAAAAAACACTCATGTGAAGGAAATTTTAAAATTAGATGTGTCCTTTCTGCCCTTGCTGTGTCAGTTGATGCCAGGAAGTTTTATGATCACTAGCTTGTCTCCCTCCCTTTATATTTTCTACTGTCACATAAAGGCTCACGTGCTGAAACTCTGCTTGGAGGATTCAGTCTTTCTGATTCATGCAGGCATGCCTGTGTCTGTGTGATACAGCATATCTGCTGCATATCACACTCCTTGGTCACATTTGGAGGGATTTGCCTGAGTAGTGCAAAGGGACCAGTCTGCCTTTTCCTTTTTTTTTTTTTTTTGGTGTTGGTCCTGTTGCATTTGCTCCTTGCTCACCATGGGTGATCACTGACTGAGTTCCAGCAACCAGATTAGAAATTGCATGTTTGGTTTTGTCTGATGGCTGTTTTGTGCTCAGTACAGCTGGGGCCAGGCAGGATTTCACACCTTTTGAAGTCACTGGAGAATGGTGTCCTTTGGGAGCTGAGGGAGGGTTCCAGTTGGTATAGGAGCCATCTGGAGCTGAGCCTGCCTGACCTGTTCTGGTATTAAAAAGCCTGAGAGAATGTGCTTTCTTGTGATGTGATGGAGATTTTGCAAGTTTCTGCCTTAGATAAGTCACTGTTTTATCAAGATCTAACATGATCATATAAATACAAGAAAGCTCCAGATGAGGATTACTCAGCTTGATCCCTAAAGCTGAGTGCAAGCCTCTTTTTGTGAGTATTTATAGTCTTTAATTAAAATCAAATCTGGAAACTCTGTGTCCATGAGCACTTTCCTAAATTCTTTGATTCTATTCACAAGAAAATAGTACTTGGATTAAAGTATGTTTGATGTTTCCAGGAAAAAAACCCCAGCAAATACTCTGCTTTCACTGAGAGCTGCTGCCTGCCAGAACTGATGCCAAGAAACCCAAAATATTTTAGTGACTGTGCTTAGATGTCAGCCTTGATTACAGATGTTTGTGCCCTCTCAGTAGGGTTTTTCTCCATGGGGATCAGGACAGCGACAGTTGGAAGAGTTTGCAGCTAATGTAGTACCATGGTCAGAGCTTCATCCAAAGTCTGTCGGTGCACTTCATGAAATCCCTTGCACAGCACCAGGTCCTAGGCAGAGCCCTAAGCAGAGTAAATAGTGGTACTGCATTTGGCTGAAGGAGTGGGATATAAAGGCTGTGCCAAAAAAAATGAACGGGTGATCAAAAGAAAAGAGCTTGGAACTTGAAGAAGACCTGGGTAGACTCACTGCTATTCAGAAGGCATGTTTTCTTGTCTGCTTGATAGAAATTACATTATTTTGTACTGTAAATTTGAGATGCTGATGGAAATATTTTGCCTATTAGAAACCTACATTAAGTGACATTCAAAACCACAGAGTGATGGCATAGATGTGGAAATTCACAATTTTTAGAATGTTCTTCACTCAGTGTCTCAAGTAGGCAGAACATATTTTCATTCCGGAGTGCTGTGGTTTAACACCAGTTGGCAGCTAAGTAGCATGCAGCCTCTTGTTCACTGCCCCCCACCCTGCAGTGAGATGGGAAGGAGAATTGGAAAAAATGTAAAACTGATGGGTTGAGATAAGAACAGTTTAAAATTTGAAATGAAGTAAAAAAACTACTACTGCTACTAATAATAATTGTAATGAAAAGGAAGATAAAAGGAGAGAGGAATAGAAGCAAGAGAGACAAGTGATGCACAATACAACTGCTCACAACCCACTGACTGATGCCTTTCCCATTCCTAAGCAGTGATCAGTGGCTCCCAGGCAACTCTCCCCAGTTTATACACTGAGCATGATATTCTCTGATATGAAATATCCCTTCGGCCAGTTCAGGTCAACTGTCCTAGCTATGCTCCCTCTTGGCTTCTTGTGAAGCTCCTCACTGGCAGAGCATGGGGAACTGAGCATTACTTAGCAACAACCAAAACATCAGCATGGTATCAACATTATTCTAGTGCTGAATCCAAAACGCAGCACTGTACCAGATACTAGGGAGAAAATTAACCCAGTTGAAACCAGGACACTGAGAGATTATTAAAGATGAACAGTTGCCAGTTGTACACCACAAAACAAGGGCCGAAAAGTTATTGCTGACACAGGGGTGTCTTTAGAGGTCTTGGAATTTAGACAGGTAATACAGACTTGTCAGACACTTACCACAATCAGTGATGAAAAACTGAATTTCAAAATGAAACAGCTTTTGCCAGTATTTTCCAAATCAATAAGACTCTGTCACCCCTAAGTATTTCAGAAAAGGCTGCTGAGTCTTCACATGGAAGGGACCTCTGAACATTTCTGCACACTGGAAGGAATAAGTATGAGCTAAGTATCTATACAAATATGCTATTTTTATTTGGCACATCAGTATATATTTTTTCTGTGGCTATGCCGTGCAAATGAAAAATAATCTCTTTTTCAGTCACTCATATGTCACTGCAGGATTCCAATGCAGATATAGTCATCACTATTATAGCTTAAAGTATTAGAAGTAAACATGAAGTCAACTCGCAATATCTAAAAAGTGTAAGTGGATACATGATATCATTTGGTGTTCTTGAAAGAAGAACAAAAATTTGTGGTTTTTATTTTGGACCACCAAAGACTCCTGTTAAGGTAATTTGGAATTATTTATAATGGATACAGGGAAAAAAAGTCTGATCAGCTGCTACATCACTACCATTCAATGCGTTCTGAAAGACAACATTCTTTTTGTGACTTTCTAGCACTTAAATTCTTCAAGAGGTAAGTGAACACCCATAGTAGAAGTTGTTCTTTTAGGAAGAAAAACTTGTGCCAAGAACAGGCAATAGATTCTAGATGCTGAATTTCAGTGACTGCCCTAGAACACTGCACATCTTATTAGGGTACTGGTGGAAATGCAACATTTAGAGAAAATATTACAAGAAGTCATTTAATGGTTAAAATTTTAATGCCATATAGGTAACATGGTTCTTAGAAATGTGTTTGTCAGGGAACAGAAACTCCTAATCTTTATGTCCTATTAAAAACAAAATAATTGAATTCAAATTTCAGCTACTTTCTACCCACAAAAAGGACAAGAAAAATTTAGAGAAATAATTTTTTTGGAGAAACTGTATGGGGAGTACTTTTGAATTACAAATACATTCAAGAAAATTATAAGATGATTGAAAATAATTCATTAATAGATAAAGACTGAAATAATTTAATACATTATTCATGATATATTATTCTCTCAGCTCCCTTGTTGATGACCTTCTGGTTACATTTTTTTTACAGTGCTAGTGGAAGCTATTTCTTATAAACGAATATCCAGAATTCCTGGCATAACTAAAATAATAAAATGTGGACATCATTGTACAGAAAAAGCATGTTTTATCTTTTGCCAGTGATTACAAAGCTTCTCATATCGTGTCAACCTGGTATTATTTCTGATTTATATCAGTGTAACTAAGATTCAAAGTGTCTTTTCACCTCAGAGGCGATACAGATTCCACTTGTTTTGCTTTGTAAATTTGTACTTTATGAACAATTCCCTCAAACTCTGTTCTAAGTAAGCATTTAATAGTCTAATTGCATTTCATTCTGTATAATTTTTATCAGCACGCAAGTGAAGGCACTATACATACTGAGGAAACAAATAGTTTCAGGAGGAGTGGTTGGGTGAAAGCCTGGCTTCCATGGATTCCTAGTCTACATACCTACAGCACTGTGCTGAAAGGACTCTGCTTCTCCTTCCTGTGTCCTATGACCTCCCCAGTAGCCTTAGCCCTGCCCCAGGTCCTCAGGTGTTCTCCTTCCCCATTTTCGCGTGCAGTTCTTCTTCACTAACTCACTTTTACTATATTTTGACCTCCCTCCAACATTTCTTACAGTGCCACACCATGTCCCAGGTCTTTTAAGGTCCCTCTGTAAGCCTTCTACAGATCACCATTTTCCTCAGTTCCCTCTTCTGTCTCCAGCTACCAGCTGAAGAAGAGACAGCATGTCTTGTGGGTGATTCTGTGCTGCATCTGTGCCTATTAACTTCATGGTGTTTATTTACTGCTTGCTGAAGAGAGAACATCTGTGCATACACTGCAATCTTCTGTTGTTGGTGGGTAGGGATTGATTTGGATTTTTTGCCTCTTCATAGTGGCTGCTTTCCTTGAAACAAGAAAAAATAGATATCTCAGAGACACTCTTGGTTAGACTTGGCAAAAGCTAGTAAAGATGAGAGGGAGATGGATATTTGAAGAGCAAAAATGCATAAGCCTACTCTTTTTAGGAATCCAGGCTAAAATATGCTTAATAGGTAGAGAGCATTTGCAGGCTAAGAAGTGTACCAACTTCTATCCATTTGTTTGTTACCTAATTTTAACTGTGTCTTTACCATTTATTGTCCTCCAGTAAAACAGAAGAATACATAACGCAAACTGTGGAATTTTTATTGCCAAGTCCTCCATCCTTCAGTGGACTACTTAGTAAATCGACATATACCATTCTTCTTTTTTTCCTTTGTTTCCATCTCTTCTCTCTCCCCTAATTCCCTTCTGTCTGCCACTGTTTTATACTGTATTTTTGTAGTGTTCTTTCCTAACTACATTATATTAAGGCATCTCTGTTCTAATCCTTTCTATTGCTGCCTCAGTTCATCCCTTCTTTATTACAGAATGTGGATTCTTGCCCTTTTATTCAATAAATAGCTGTTACTTTCATTTTATATCCTTGCAAAGCATTTTTCTCTGTTAACCATTATTTTCTCCTTCTGCTTCCATTTTTCTCCATTGCTTAATTCCTTTCCCTTATCCTTTAGTTTTCTGAATTCTTTCCTCATCGTCCAAGCCCCATTTCCTGTAATAAAAGCCTGACAGGTAAAATATTATTGCTACCATGTATGCTCTATTTACTAGATTCTTCTTTGAAAGAATGTTATGTTTGTTTCCAAAATGTCTGAATGTTACCAGCTGCTGAACTAACATGAGCAAGTTTTCAAAGTTCTCTCTTCCACAAGAAGATTGCTTCCTTGCTTCCCACAATACAAAAGTAAAGCAAATTAATAACTCTAAATTAAACTGAGGATAATAAACCTTTTTTCACTTACAAGACACTTTTTTCCCCAGTGTATTATGTAGATGGATAAAGGTAGGTGCTACAAGTATTACCTTTCTGGACATAAAAACTCAAGTTGTATAAGAGCCTAGCAGAAGGAATTTTCTTTCCTAAATTCCTTTTCTAACATTCTGTGTTTGACCCCATACAGATCTTAAAAAAAGCCAAATCTGCCACAGGTAGCAGTTCCTTAGCTTGATGCACTTCTGTATTATTTTACTGGTTTTACATGCAGGTGAGTTAAAGATTTGTTCTTTTGGAAGATGTCACTAGACCTAATAATTGGAGCTGCAGTCATTTCTAGACAGACTGGATTTTTACAGATCTTCCTTCAATGTCTGAGGGCAGCGGGTGAGTGTTGCTTCTATGTGTTTCACCATACTGTTGCTGTTTTTTTCCATTGCTTTCTTTTCTTTTTATGTTAGTTGTCTTTTCTATGATGAGGATTTTCTCCCTTACACACCACCTACTTTGGTGCTACATAACAGAAGATCCAAGGTAAAAATGCTAACAGATGTTTTCGTGGGAAAACAGAACAATTGCATAATTCCCCATCTCCTTAAACTATATTTACTTAGGGAAAAATAATCACTTAGCAGCATTAGAAATATTAAATTGTTAAATACAATCCCAAGGGAATCTACTGGGGCAAAACCCATCAGTCTTGCACTGGAGAAATGTGGTGGCCCTGAGGCTGTAATATACGGTAATAGAGAAAGAAATGCAGTAGAGGAATTCTTCCTTAGTACAGAAGCCAGTTTGATCCTAATGTATCTATAGATTTGGCTGCAATTAATGGATGTATACACTGAAGCAGCAATGTAATGGTGATGGTTTTTACAAGGCTATCACTCATTATTCTGAGACTGTGCATATAGTTTAAGGTCTGCTGCATTTAGAGTGGAGTCTTGCAGAGAAAACACAGTTTGGTTTCTGACCATGGTCTGCCTTGTCCCCTCTTTGCACAGAAAATAAAGGAAGCAGCATGCATCCTTTTCAAAGCAAGGGCATGTTTTCTGGACATACTTTGGTTTTCCCCTTATGTGCATGGAAGAAGTCATTACCTTCTAATTGTGGGGCTTCAAACTCTGCTATATATGCTGCTTGGAATTCCCGCTGTAAGACTGTGGTATATGCTAGAGATACACGTTCTTGCTTTAAAAAATTACAGAGTTCCCTGAGTCATTACTATTCTTTCTGGCACACCCCTTGGCACCTGCCTTTAGTGGCTATTTGTAAAGAATAGTGAAGGCCAAGAGTTCCTGTAAGGGTGAACTATGAAATAGTGGTTTTACTGAGTAAGGACCAGTGCACCAATCACCCAGAACAGTCACTTTGTGCTAATGACGCACCATGGACCTGCTGCAGTTCTCTCTATTTCTGCTGCCATGTTGGCAGTGACTGGAGATTGTTTGACACAGATTATCCAGGAGAGGCACAAAGAACCGTTATTTCTGTTGTATTCTCTTAAAGCTGTACTTTGAAAAGAAAAAAACCTGTAATAGCACCAATTACTAAGCAACAGTGCTCCAGTATACGAGTGGCTGTGGTTGGTGGAGAAGTGAATTTTAAAAATCAGGGGCAAGTGATGTCAATAAAAGACTTTTAAAAAAAAGGTTGTGTAATTGTTTTTTTCTTCTAGAATGTATTTTGTTAAGTCTACCTTTGCTACAATTCATTTGTCAGTGATTAGAAACATCATACGTTGTGAAGCCAGAAAAAGCTATTACAGTCAGGTGTTATGACTACTGCTGTAACACAAGATGTAGTCTTTCTAAAATAAGTTTTATTTGGTGTCAGAAGTAATATTTCATAAAGTGTCAAGTCTCAAGTGAAAATATTCAGTGACAGAGAATCTGCCATAACTCTAGATTGTTCGAGGGACTAGCTATGTTTACTGTTAAGGACAAATATGCTGTTCCTAAACTATTGTCACCCTTTAACTTTGTACCTTGATGTTCTAGTCAGAAGAGTTATCCCCTAGCATATTTTATGTCCTTGTATTTATACTTTCAAACTATTGATATAAAATACTTCTTAACATTCCTTTTTCAGTTAAAATAGTTGAATTTCTCTTACTCTAGACAATGTTTCCAACTTTCAAAACATTCTTGTATTTCCGTAAATTCCCTTTAATTTGTTCTCCTTTTTCTTGAATTGAGGACATGATAACCAAGCAGAGGATCTGAAAAACAACCCCAGCAGTCCTACATTCTACTCTCATTTCTTTATGAATTGATATACTAATACTTTACCTCAGTAGTGATCTGAGAGTTTATGTTCAATTTCCTACCCATCATGACCCTTAAGTCTTTTCCAGGATAGTTTTTGCAAGTATGGAAGATTCTAATCTTCAAATGATCTTCCAACTCTGTCTTCTGGAAGAACTGTAATTTGCTACTAGCCCATTTTCATCTTCAAGGCAGACTTTTTACAATTTTCAGACATCCACTAATTTTCTGCTGCCATGAATTGTCCTGTCCAGATTATGTTGTAAAAGAATCCTGCTACTTAAAAGACTCCAAAAAGTATCATTCATGTTTGATGCTCTGTCTTGAACTTTGAGAAATTACATATGCTTACTGTGAAACATAGTAAGAAAGCATTTGACTGAGAGTTGAGTATCTTTAATCAGCTGTTGGCCAATAGGGGCTTCTGCAACATGTAGTCATCCTTTTTAATGACTCATTGTCCATGAAAGCCATCTCTTTTCTGACAGTTTCTAGCCCTTCTGCCCATATGTAAAAGCTCAAGACCTTCCAAATGACTTTTCCTCTCAGTTCTTCCAAGTCCAAAGAATAATTTTCCCGAACATCTATTTCATAACTAACTCCTTCTTCACACATGGTTTTTGTTTCTAGCTGTTCCTCATTCCTTTTGTCTTCTGTTCCAGTTCCCAAAAGAGATTCCTCTGCTTCCTGTCCTCACTTCCCTTCTTATCCTGATAGCATCGTGGTCTGGAGGAAGACTGAGTTGAGAGAATAGTCGAGGAATGGAAGAAGGAGAACTCTTCTGGAGCCAGTTGAAGTCATTGGTCACATCAGCACTCTCAAATGCTTGTCACTGCCAGCTGAAATGCAGCTCAGGAGTAGAGCTCAGTGGATGTTCCTGCCCTGCCTCAGGCAAAGAGAATTAAGTTAGGTCAAGACACAGCTAACACTGACTAAAATAACCTGTCTCAGTTTGCCTGGGGTTGGGGTGCACATATATTACTTGATTTCACTATGTCACCTCCAGTTCCCAGTGTGGGAACAAAAGGTTTGGGATGGCAATTTCTGAAACTGGTGTGGCTGCTGGCAAAGTGCAGCTGGGTGAATTTGGTCAGTCTGAACTGTTTTACATGCTGTACCTTTACAATTCCTGTATGTCTTCATGTGCAAATGTTTCCTTACCGGCTTAAAAGCATTTGTACATTCGGTCTAGTGTGGCGTTAAATGCATACATTCAGCTAACAAAAATCAGGTTAAGCTTTAGTGTGTTCTCAAATTAAATTGCTGCATTTGATATAAACTCCTACAGCATTGTAAATAAGTGAAGAAAGAAAAAGTAACAGATTAAATGAACGAGAGTATGAACGAGCAAGGGAGTGAAACGAAGACAACTTTTCCAGTTTAACAGAGCAATTGATTTAAAATTCATGAGGTAAAATCTGTACCATTCTTGTAATTATAGATTCTCTACCAATTTAATCAATAGGGTTGATCACAAATTCTCTTTGAAGAAAGGACTTAAGAGCGTGTGTGAATGCATTACCTTCAAGCATATGTATGCTTACCTTCAAAGCATACAAGCATTGCTGTTGCTTGCATGCTTACATTAGGCATATTTTTATGTGCTGGAACACAGCTGCAGCATGCAGCACTGAGTCTAGTTACAACCTGATGCTGCTAGAACTTTCTGTTGTCCTCATCTTACTACAATGTGATAAAATAGTAGAGAGGTTATTAGTCTGAATAACACAGCCCAAAGCATTTTAATAAAACAAATTTTTTATGTCTTCAAACCAAATGAAATTAAATTGATTAAAGAACATCTGATGGGGTTCTTGTATTTGATACAAATAACTGATACTATAAAATATTTTACATTTTTTGTATTTTTAAGGCGAAAAGAAGTTCTGACTCTGTAGATGAAGCAGCAGATGATTTAGCCAGAATGCAAACCAGCCAAAATCACCACAGAGGACGGGAACCCAAATAATCAAATTGTCGAATAAACAAAAGTAAAGAGCTAAAAGCATGAGGTTACTATAAGCTATTTTCTATAATAACCCTCCCACTCCATGAAAGAAGTGAAAAAAATCACTAGTCTTTTTATGGAGTACATCAAATCTCATTTTGTTCTAATGTGTTAAAGTGCACACTGAAAAAGGCAGAGTTGACTCCTGGGGAAATAATGTTAAATCAGTTCAGAAAAACGAAGTTTGGAAAAAGACTTTCATTTTCCTTTTAGTATTGCAACAAATGTATTCATCTGCCTAGATAATCTGGCATTTTAAATAACTTCACTCTTAAGCTCTGTCAATTTGATCTCCCAAGGTTAATTGATTATTTCTACAACAGTCTTGCCAGAAAAGATCAGAGCTCTTACATCTTTCCATTAATCCTTGCTGTTCAG
The DNA here is from genome assembly GCA_013398175.1 of Climacteris rufus. Classification (NCBI taxonomy): domain Eukaryota; kingdom Metazoa; phylum Chordata; class Aves; order Passeriformes; family Climacteridae; genus Climacteris; species Climacteris rufus. Next base: position 71,409 of record VZRZ01005563.1, on the reverse strand, counting down.
GGAGAGGGTGCAAAATGCGAGCACAACGATTGGCTTAAATCTTTGCAGGTCTCTTATTTCCCCCCCTCTAAAGTTGTATCATGTCTGATTAGTTTCACATCACGGCACTCCATTTCATTAGTTTCACTGACATGGCATTTCAAGTATGGTTCTAATGATGGGAACAGCAAATCTACTGCCGAGCATCCATTGCTGGTTACCACCCAAGAGCCCTAACCCCTTATTAAAAAGGATGCCTGAGTCAAGGGTAGCAAACGAACGGTGAAAAATTGAACTGATTTACTGTGAGGAAAGGCAAAAAGTTTCGAAACATCATTCTCCTAAAACTGACATTCAGCATTTCGCTGCAGTAAACAACCATCAGCATGCGACACAGCCTCTCCGGGCTTTTCGAGAAGAGACAAGCTTTATCAGCAATTGCTGTCGCAGTCCTTCTTTGCGGTGGCATAGGCAGCACAATGGGGGATTAACCCTCACGCAAGGCAGTGTGACAACTCATCAGTTGAAAAACAGAACCTGGTCAAACGGCAGCTTTTAAATCAGCATTAAAACCGCTGGCATAGAGAATCTCTTAAAAACAACTAGACAAAAGCCCTGCTGTGGTTTGTGGGGAACCCTCATTTATTTGAAATGATGGCAAATTGTGTTTTCCTGTCTGGAAACAAAAATATTTCCAGTCTGTCGAAAGGCTGGAAATAAGCAGAAGACAGAGGTTCTTTTCTGTTATCAGCCCCTTCTCCTGTATTTCTCCTCTCCTCCCTTAAATTTATCTGGCAGTTAGACCTATTAGTGGCTTTCCCTTCCTTTTGTTTTAAATGTAAATGAAGATCTGACTGGTTTAAAGAGATGTTGGTTTAAGATGCACTTAGCAGTGGAGGTTAAAGTCTCTGTCAGCAGCACTCTTGTGAATGAAAAATGCAATGGGTACAATTGCCAGCCTGTAGGTAGGGAGAATTTGACCCTTTGAGAATATAGGAAGGCTGGCAAAGTGTGCTGTGATCTCCCCTTCACTTAATTTCCAGGTAAAATCACTACTGCCTTGAAATCTGAAAGAAGGGGCCAGAGCTGTACTTAAGTAACCCTGGAGGTATCACAATCAGCAGAATTTTATCAGGTGTAGTGTATTAAATATACAATGAGATACTAATGACCATCTCCCTTTGTAGTGGCTTACACTTAGATCAGCAACAGTAAAGTCATTTAGGAAGATCCAGGGCACCAAAATTAAAACATGTGTAAATTAAACACATGTGAAGTGCACAATATGTGGCAAATTAGTACAGAAAATACTGAGAAATGTGCATCTTCAGGGTTTGCCTGCACACCATGATGTGACAGGTATTATTGCCCTTTGTACAATTATTTAAACCCTGTAGGAATTCCCAGTGTCAGAGTATGTCAGCATACTGTTATTAGACAAGTTTAATTAGGATCTACCCTGCTGCTCCTAACAAGTATTTAATTAACTTCTAGGCAGGGTAATTAGCTTTAGATTGTGGCTGATTTTCTGCCTCACCTTCTGTTGACATTTGGCCTACTGTAAGGCAGCTTGCTTTCCTGACAGTGTAATGGATAGTAGCTTTGGGAAGACTAATATCAAGGCTGACTAGTCTAATAAAAAAAAAAAAGATGAAAAGACAAAATAATGACTACCAGGTCAGGGTCCAGAGGGATAAAAAAAAGCCACTTACTAGACAAGCAGACAGAAAAGCCTAGTAATGGGAAAGAAGCAATCTGACTTTAAGCATTGCAGAAGAATAGAGAAAAAAGCATGATATTGAAAAATCAAGCAAAGCAAAAGGATTTGAAAAGTATTTATTTCATGTATTTCCTTAAACTGGATAAAAGATGAAGCTTAATTGCTATTTTCATAGCACTATTGAGGTGTGCTTGTACTTTTCTGCAAAAAGTCTCTCCAATATAAATGAATCCTTGAATCCCAGCTCTAAAGAAATATGCCTCACTTCCCATCAGCACAGTAAAGAATATGCCAGAAAGTGAGCATTTAAAACAATTAGCATAGACCAAATGAACCATACCAAATTGGTCAGGTCACCATTTAACCCGTTGGTGGCTTCTTGAAGAGCTCTGTGATTTCCAAGGGTGTAGCTTTTGATGTATGGTATGCTATTCTTCTACTCAGTCCTGATATATCATTAAAAATAATGGGACTGCATTCAGTGCCGCAGCTACAAAAATTTTGGGGCTAGAGGGAGGGAACACTCAGGAATTTAAAACCCTTTCCCTATCATTAGGACAAAAGGGTTATAATTCTCTTGCATTTTGAAAGAAGAATAATTTTTTTAAAAAGTCTTTTAATTTTTTGCTGAGTGCCCCAGGTATCAAAGAGCTGGTTCTTCCAAGCCTGCCTTAGTAATAGAAATATGCCAGCATTGCTCCAAAGCATTCCCTCTTGCAGAAATACTGCTGCTGGCATTTCCACCATTGTTAGAGTAGGTGAGTGTTCTTCCAGTCAAGCTCCACCCGACTATTTAGATTAGTCCAGAAACATCCAAATAATTATGAAAATACTGTTTGAAGGGGGACCTGCATGTCTCACATGGGTTTTCATTGCAGCATTTCAGGTGACTTACAAAGACTCATGTTTGTTTCACGTTTCTGCAGCGGCTCTGCTCTGTGAAGAGGTGGCAACACCCTTGAGCTGAGCAGGGAGAAAACGGGAGTTGGGACTGAGTACAGCTCTGTAGGTGCCTGCTGAAGAGCCAGTGAGGGTGGCGTTCTTGAAATTTCTTGCTGAAGTTTAAGAAATTTCATCCTATAAGCTGACTGTCTCCTTTAGAAGAAGGCCAAGGACTGGATTGGAGTTACATTGAGATGGTTAAAATGATATACCTGCATTCAGTTTATTCACAGCCATGAAAAACAGTCTGGGACCATTGAAAGCAACCACCGAGATGCTTTTAGCAGTCACTTAAACTAACAACAATAATTTTGGATAATTTTAACAGCAGCAAACTTCCTGTTTGGTGAATAGTGACATGAAAATAAATTCTGAAATAGATATTTTGGTTGTGGGTTTTTTGTTTGGTGGGTTTTTTGTTGTTTTGTTTTTGTTTTTGAGATTGCAAGGTTTGTACTTCTGTCACCATCAGAGAAAACAGATCTCTTGCATCTAAAATAGGGTTAATTAGGAAATGCCTCAGCTGACTGCAGCCTTCTTTTGATGTAAAACTCTGATTTTATGCTGTTCTGTAAAACAAGAGTGTAGCTGGAGTTAGGTTCAGGACCCTGGGAGAAACCTATGTGGCACTTTGTATGTGTTAAGAAATCACTGTGGAGTAAGTCATTATTCATTCTTCTCTCTCATACAAGTAGGTCTATTAAGAAAAAAGGAGGAACAGGACAAACTAAAATGTTCAAGAATTACTAAGGGTACACAGATCCCACTCCCTTTCCTGGGCTGTTTAAGTGTTCAAGTGCACTAACTAGGAAGATTTTAACGGTGTTATGTCAGACCTTGACAACTGAAGTTGCTGAAGGAATTTTAATATCTTGTGATGGGCTGGCCCTGGCTGGATGCCAGGTACCCACCCAGTTCTCTCTATCCCTCTTCCCCCAAGATTGATAGGGAAAGAAAATATAACGAAAGGCTCATGGGTCAAGATAAGGGCAGGGAGAGATCACCCACCAGTTACTGTCACGAGCAAAACAGACTTGACTTGGGAAAGTTAATTGAATTAATTACCAATCAATTCAGAGGAGGATAATGAGAAATAAACTGAAATCTTGAAAACGCTTTCCTTCCACCTCTGCCTTCTTCCTGGGCTCACTATTCTCTTCCTCCTATCCCCAGAAGTGCAGGGGGATGGGGAATGGAGGCTGTGGTCAGTTCATCACACCTTGTCTCTGCTGTTGCTTCCTCCACACCCTTCCCCTGCTCCATTGTGAGATGGCTCCATGAACATCTCCAATGTGAGTCCTTCCCATGGACTTTGTGGTTCTTCACAAGTTGCTCCATCGTGGGTCCTTCCCATGGGGTGCAGTCCTTCAGGAACAGACTGTTCCAGCGTAGGTGGAATGCCAGCAGCCTTCTCAACATGGTCTTCCCCTGGGGTCACAGCTTTCTTTGTGCATCAACCTGCTCTGGTCTGGGGTCCTTCACAGGCTACAGGTGGATATCTGCTCCAGCATGGACCTCTGTGAGGCAGACAGCCTGCCTCACCATGGTCTTCACTACAGGCTGCAGGGGAATTTCTGCTCCAGTGCCTGGAACGCCTCTTCCCCTGCCTTCTCCACTGACCTTGGTGTCTGCATAATTGTTATTCTCACATATCCTCACTTCTCTCTCCAGCTGCAGCTGCACAACAACAACTTTTTGTCTTAAATGTATTATTCCAGACTTGCTTCCACTGTTGGTGGTGGGTTTGGCCTTGACCAGAGGCAGATCTGACTTGGACATGGCTGAAATTGGCTCCTTTGGACATGACGAGGCTCCTAGTAGCTTCTTACAGAAGCTACCCCTGTAGCCCACCCACTACCAAAACCTTGCCATGCAAACCCCACACGTGTATTTCCCTCTCCTCAGGATGCTTGCAGCACCACAGCCTGAGTCAGCAATGCACACTTTCTGCCCGGAAACACCTGTGTCACTGCACGGAGATAGCAAACCTTGAAGACACTCCTCGAAGTTTAGCAGGATCTGCACTTCAACAGAACTGCCCCTTGGATGCCTCCACATCCCAATTGCCCAGGAAGGCAAGCTGAGCTATTTGACTGTCAGGTCTAGCATGGGTAGTACATGACACCTGTACTGTGGCTGATACTAGTATTCATGTCTTTATTAGACTATTATTAGCTGTATGTAGCAACATTTCAGTGTTGGAGTGGGGGGCACAGGGATGGCTACTGTGAGAAGACACCAGGAGCTGTCCCAATGTCAGATGTTCCAGTCACCTTTTAAATTGCCTTCATCTCAACCTACATGTTTGGGGGGCTTGTTTGTTTGTTCGGGGCTTTTTGTTTGTTTGTTTGTTTTCTTTTTGCATTTTTTCCCCCTCCATCTTATTTTCTCCCCTATACTGCTGATAAAAGGAAGTAATGTAGCAGCTTGGTGGGCACTTAGCATGCAGCCAAGGTCAATCCACCACAACTTCCCAAGGCAATGACTGCTGGAGATGCAGAAGAGGACCTCAAGGGTGGGTCATCATTACTTCAGTCTAGACTTCAGGAGAAAGAGTAAGAAGCAACCAGAGGAATCAATCATACAATACTGATACAGACTCTTTCATATGCCAGTGCCAATGATAAAGGAATATTGTTTCAGTCTTCAGAACAATCCTAAAAAGAGTTCTTTAAAAATACTTCACTTTAAAAATAAATTGGTGGTTTTCAGTGAACATTTTAGAACGCAGACCACAATACCAGAGAACGTAAATGAGCAATATGACCTAATAGATGAGATCATTGATTCACAGAATCACAGAATATGCTGAGCTAGAAGGAACCTAAAAAGCTCATTGAATCCAGCTCCTGGCCCTGCACAGGACCGTCCCCAAGAATCACACCCTGTGCCTGAGAGCATTGTCCAAACATTTCTTCAGCTCTCTCAGGCTTAGTGCTGTGTCCACTTCCCTGGGGAACCTGTTCAGTGTCCAGCCACTCTCTGCATGAAGAACTTTATTCTAATATCCAACCTAAACCTCCCTGACACAACTTCAGGCCATTCCCTCAGGTATAATCACTGGTCACCACAGAGAAGAGATGAGTGTCTGCCCCTCCTCTTCCCCTCATGAGAAAGTTGTAGACTGCAATGAGGTCTCCCCTCAGTCTCCTTCAGGCTGGACTGACTAAGTGACCTCAGACCCTTCTCATATGGCTTCACCTTAAGGCCCTTCACCATCTTCAGAGAGCCTTTGGACACTCTCTAATAGCTTTATGTCTTTTTTGTGTTGTGGCACCCAAAACTATATTCAAGGTGAGGGCTCCCCATTGCAGAGCAGAGCAGGACAATGCCCTCCCTTGCCCATTTAGTGATGCTGTGCCTGATGCACCCCAGGACAGGGTTGGCCCTTCTGGGTACTCGGGCACTGCTGACTCGTGTTCAACTTGCCACTGACCAGGACCTCCCAGTTCCTTTCCACAGTGCTGCTTTCCAGCATCTCATTCCCCTGTCCTACCTGATGCCGTTGTCTGTCTGCCAAATACCCATTATATGTTTTCTAGTGGAAGCATCATAAAAAAGAGATGAATGGACCTCCCACAGCAGACACAATTATTACAGGAGTGTTTATGAAACTGATTAGCAGGGTTACCCATAATGACCAGGAAAGAGGCAGTTTCTTTGCAACTGGGTTCCTGTTAGTTTTTACAGTTAAAGGATTGCATGCCCAGAGGAGCTTTTGGAAAGCATGATGACGAATCCCTGCCTATAGGTCTTGTAGGCAGACAGGCAGGTGTATGCTCCAGCTTCTGTGTGTAAAATAATCCGCAAACCAAATGACTACTACTATTGTCTGTCAAACATTTTAAAACAGACAAATGTATGTGGGTCAGTGTTCATGAACGTACATGTCTATAATCAAGATGAATTGCAGAACTCGAATGAGGCTGGTTAAACATCTAACTTTAATTTAATTCTTTTCCTAGAACATGAAATGCTCAATTTATCTCATAACCTCCTTGGCTGTAGCTATCAGGAGCACTAATCGCACCACTGTGGGATTAGAGAGAATTGGCTGTTTCTCCTTGCCTCATAAGACCCCAGAGGTGTGATTATCTCATGGTTACCACACCCCTGTTGTGTCTCACTGCTTCAATGAAATAAATGAACTGTTAAATTGACAGTTACAAATGAAGCTCCTGCTGGCCAGCTGACGTCGTGGCTTTTTGAAAAAAAAAGGGTGGGGGGGGGAAAAAAGAGACAGATACTAGCCAATAGTAATTTTTAAAAATGGTTTTCTAATTATTTTGTAGCTTGTTTCTTCCTGAACTTGTGGTGTGAAACTAGCATGACAGAGAACTCTCCTCCTGCCCAGCATTCCTTGCCAAGAAATCTGATATATAGGAACCCAGAAAGCTCAGCATGAACAAGCAGAAAAACTAAGCAAAAAAAAATGACTGCCAGCCGTCAGAAAAAAGTCATTATATAGAGTGTATTAGTAGTTCAAATGCGTCAGTCACAGGAGACTGTTTGTCAGGTTACATCTCACCCAGAGCAATGTATTTGGCTTTTATCCTTGTGACAAATGATTTCTCAACTTCTGTACTGCTGGCAACCAGCCAAGAGACTAAAGTGACTGTAATACGCCCTCTTCCCACTGCTGTCTCACCCAGCAGCATTTTCACAGCCAGAAAGCTCACTCTGCCCCTCACGTGTGCACATGTACATGTCCTGGCCACAGAGATGCCATGGCCCAGCTCTGGGGACAGACCAGTGGCTGCCACAAGAACCCTCCATTTGTGCTGTCAACTTTAAAAAAGGTACATAGAGAGGATAAGAACAAATGTTTCTTCCTTTTCTCTCTCACTAACCTGTGCGGCTATTCATCAGTTTTGTACTTTTTTTCCCTAGGTGCTGCAGATAGCTGAAGGACACTTTGCCAGAGGAGACTTTTTCTCTTGTCCTCACACACAACACCTGTACCTGTAGCTTGGTCACTGCTGCTTTTGGAGTCCATAGGAGTTCCACCTTGTTTAGGAAGGCACATTAAGACCCCATTTAGATGGAAATTCTCACTCTTTAGATGTGTTTTTCACCTTTCAAGTGGTTCCTGTTCTTCTTCTGGGAACCACTCTTTGAATTGTAAGTAAACAATTGGGCACAGCATTCCATGAGAGGCAAATTAATGCCAGTTTCAGTAATAGCCTGCTCTGTGCTCTCTTACCCAGTTTTCCAAAGGTGACACTGGATAGTTTTGGTGATATGTTGGAAGTTCATTTTGCTTTCATTATCCTACCCTACCCTGCATCCTACTGTACAGATATTTTCCACTTATTTTTCCCCCACCATGTTTTTTTTTTCCTTGGTGACTCATGCTGGGTTGTCATCTCTAACACCATCTGCAGTACAGCCTTGTAAATATTTTTTTGGCAGTAGACTGCTTTCTGTCCAAGAACAATCACTGAAATGTCACTTGACAGAGTTTGGTCATCTCACCACGTTTAATTCATACCAGAATTGCCTTGTTTTACAGACAAAGCCAGATCCTTTCCTCCCTTAGTAGACAAATGCTCATTTACTTGTGGCATTTGCCTGCCACTTGTAGAGGAACGCTGTCATCAAATGAGAGGAAATTACATCCATTTCATAAATATGTTCATAAGTATGTTACAAAGCAATGTAAGAAGGTTTTGCTGCACATCATCGTAACGTGGAGTTGTGTCTGCTCTATAACCAGTTATAAGGACACCTTTCAGCAGAGCTGAGAATCTTGTATAGTGGGCAAAAAGGCTTATCTATGTATGGACCTGTTCTCAATGAAGTCCACCAGCATGGTATCTATAGGCAGTCCCTGGGATTTACTATGGAAAACAGACCCCTAGAAATCCTGTTAAGGGAAACAGGCATTTCATAAAAACTTGTAGATCTTAATTTCCACTTGAAGATTATGTCTTGCTGTTATTTTTCTTTTTATCCAGCTTGTTGGTTTTGCTTGAGTTCTTGTTTTCACTCTGTCCCTTCAGTTAAAAATGTAAAATTTAAAAGTGTTTTGGTTTTGTTTTTTTTAACCTTTTTCATAGCAAAAGCTGTATTATGTGTCTTTTAGGTAGCATACTGCAAGTACTGCCACATATATTTATGAAATCTTTATATATATGCATTTTTCTGAAGCAGTGACAAATGTATCTAGCACCAGTTATGGCATTGAGCTGAATGCTCAAGCACTTTAGTGCAGTTCTGCTTTTTGACGTCTCTAAAATATGAAAAAGATTGTACTATTGGAGCAGAAAATGCCATTATTGCTTATTTTTAAATAGAAAGATATGTTTGTAAGAATTACAGTTTGGTACTATAATGAGTTTTAAAGTAAGATACTAATTTTAAATACTTGGTGATCAACATCTGATTGAAATGCTATAGGAAAAAAGTAACATTTCTTTGTTTATTGTGAAAGATAATTGTACACAAAGTGTTTTTTTCTTTTCTTTCATTTACTCCCATTTGGCCTATTCTGTACATCAGCCATCTGAAAAAAAACCCCAAACCTAGGAGAAATGATAAAGTTTTTCTATTGGAAACAGAACAGCTGTTTTCCGTATCTGCACATCTTTATCCCATCCCAGTAAGGCAAAATCTGGTATATTCCTCCTAGTAATGCCAACCTTATGGCAATATCTTGCTGACAAATAGTTTCCAAAATGTGCTGCTGATCCAAATGTATTGCAGCTAAAGTTAGGATTTTTTCTCTAGAAGTCTCTAAAACACTCTAAAGGACAGTGGCTTTACCAAGCTAAAATAGTCCTTTTAGAACATTATTTTTTCTTTCATATTTCTGCTTATATTATAAGGTTAAATGAGATTCTCAGATAAGCTTGTGAGTCCAAGAGCTAGAATACAAGGAGACTCCTCAGTATTGGAAGGCATGGGATAGCACTGTAAAACCTGTTGCTGCTGAGTCAGTTTAAAAACTGCAGTGGGAATAGAAGTGGGATGGCAGACGAAAACCCCACAAAGTAGTTTCTTCTCTTTCCTGTCCAGATTTTGACTAACAGTTACCTGCCAGGATGTGATTAATTCTTCATGAGAGAACATCCTTGGACTTAGGGAACATTGAATTAATATTGTTTTGATACCATGACCCTTCTCTCCTAACATTTAATTTCTGCTTCTGAAATGATGCATAGTCAAATGGGTTTGATAACTGAACTGGTCTATTAAAAAAAAAATCAGAGTGAAATAAAAAGGAACATTTCTATTGGGATGGTTCTCATGTCTCTCTGTGAAGACATATGTAAATGTGTATGTGAATGCATACACTATATTTCATGTATTTAAGCTTGCCAGTATTTAAATCTCGATGAGACATTGGAACAGTTTACTGAAGCAGAAGGCTCCCTGCCAGCAATTTTTTGGAAATTAAGAAAGTGAATTCTGCTGAATGCTTGCTTTTGTAGGTTTTCCCCAATAATCTATGATCTTGCCAGACATTATGGCTGCTAAAAAACTCATGGGACTGACAGGTTGGAACATGCCTAAATCCCATGTTCCTCATCTTCGAAGATCTCATCCTAAGATTGGAACTGGGAACATTACAGGAGGCCTTGCAGAGACACAGAAGAAAAGTGTCAGTAAAACCGTCAAGTGTGCCTGAGTGTTTGGGGCTTACTAAGTGGTGAAGAGAAGTTAATTAATTAATAGACAGTGAAAACCAAAAAGGACCTGTCCTCAGCTTACCAAAAGGAAAAGAAGAAGGAAAATGAAAATAATTTCTTTCAGTGGAGGTGGCACACACTGATTGAGGAGAAAAATACATTTGGATTGGTGGTATGTTTTAGTAACCTTTTGTCATTAAGATCTTGTCATAAGATTGTCTTTTAAATATGTATGTGTTTTATGTGGCCTGCTGAATAGTGAAAGTGTTATCACTGTGATTATTTGATGCCCTTTCTGCTGCTCAGACTTCTCTGACATTATTTTAGGGATAGCACTTTGCATCCACTCTGTGCAGGTAGGACTGCAACGTTAAGTACAAATTGCACAATAAATCTTCAGATATATGGGGCACAGTAATGCCATCAGTAACAGTCCTTCACCTTATCTCCCACAGGGTCAGGCACAACCTCCTGTGCTGTTATACTGAAGAAATGCCATTGTCTCAGGGAAATTTCTTTCAGAGGTAATGCATGGATGAAGTATCCACTGGTTGGGAGAGCTGCTGGAGATAGGAACACTGGAGCAAGTACTGTTTGAGAAGACCTCTCTGGCAGCTGATGAAGGCAAGTTCTGCACTCAAGAGTTGCCCTAGGGACATAGGAAGCTGGGATGATTGCATGGGTCCAGTTTATGCTGTGACAAATAGTTCCAGAGGTTTGGTGTGAAGGGGCCTGACTTATGCTACTTGCATCTCTGTTAAACACCACAGCTCCATTTTAACCACAGGAATTAGTCAGCAGTAACCATATCCTTTCTTGGAGCATAATTGTCTTAATATTTCAAATTAGCACCAGGAGAGGGAGACCAGAACGCTTTGCAATTACCTTATTTTTCCCTTTGCTTAAAAAAATCATAAATTGTTAGAAAGTGCAAGTTATTAAATCCTGGGTGAGGCTGTGACTCCATGGAAGATAGCAGTAGCTTTGCCAGATGTGATAGGATCTCCTTGCTAATATCTGGTCATTATTTTATAGTTCTACTTTGATATAACTTGTAGAAATGAATCTTATGGTTATTAGGATAAAATTTGCAACTCTTCCAATTGCAGTGTTTTAGGATATGTAGCTATCATGGTCTACTTATCACTGTATTGTTTGAGAGTAATTATGTCTTGAGGAGTTAATTAGAAGTTTATCCCCATATTTTCACACACACACACACACACACACACACACACATATATATGCAGCTAAGCTGGTTTTCTGTAAAACCACAGCATTTCGTTGAGCAGTGAAAAACTAGAACAGCATTCTTTTAAATAGCAGGTCATTTTATCAAAAAAAAGCTTCAAAATTTTTAATTGCTATTTAATTGATGTTGCCTGATTAGTGCTGAAGAGTAGAGGATTGTGGGAAAATTTGGAGCAATTTTAGATCTTTATGTGATCTCACTGATACAGTAATTTAACGTGAGATTTCTGTGAAATTGCTCTATAAGGTCTTGAAGAAGCTACAAGCTTAATGTTTTACTGTTACTGATATTTTCATTTTAGCAAGCTTTCTTTAATTTTAGGACAGCTACTACAAAAGAAGCATTAAAACCTGGTATCTAATTTGTGTAATTTGCTAAATTTACAGGGAGATGGAGAACTCAACTCAGGGCAAAATATGTAAAAAATGCTTATGATAAAATTACTTGGGTCCCTCTCCTCCCCCTGCCCCCCCAAGCCCTGCTAGCTAGAGACAATGCTTAAGAATAGATTTCATTATGATATTTCTTGCTGGATAATATGAATTACATCTTCCATATCTCTCATGTAAGAAACTCCAGGTGACTCTTCTGAAATGAATGAACCTGTATGCCATGTTCACAGCTCTCCTGATTTAGGTATTGCAGTCCATGGAGGATTAAAATACGATCAAATGTATACATTTCTGTAACCAGCCGTTTCAAATTCCCTGAATTGGTGCATTCTACATAAATAAAAGGACCTGATTTTGTGCTTTGAAATCAGTCCTTTGCCTTCTGTTTGCTGCACAATGCCATCTGACTTAAAAATCGACTGATCCTTTTTCTTCATCTGCACCTGCTCTGCTTCAGAAATATCACTTAGGGAACTCTTGGGCTAGTTCTGTCTGCTATGACGTTAGATTTGCCTTCAAGAGCAAGGAAGATGTGAGGTGAAAAAAAAAGAATGTGTAATCCAAAACAAGGAGAGGGAAGTGATTCATTTGAACAATCAGTGCATTTCAATTTCATTTGACAAAAGAATGAAAAGGCTCCTAGACCAGCATGTTGGCAAATTTCTTGCAAATAGACACATTAGCTGATATCATCAGCCTACACAGGCTGTACTCTTGCACTACCAAACCACTTAAGTAGATGCTTTACATTATGTATTTTATTGTTTTACCTACTTTGTTGAGACAATTCAGATATATAAGTTTAAAGCTCTGCATAATTGCTTTGGACTGGAGCCCTATAAAGAGATTTTATTTCCTGTGATATAAGAAGATTCAGGCTACATCGTCCCCAGCACTCTTTAGCTGGTGTGAGATTTGAAAACATCTGTACAATGGAAGCACTAGTGGTTACAAAATCCTGGAGAGAAATAGATGGATAGGCACAAAGGTAGAAGGAAAGGCACCATTAGGTGACTATTAAGAACTGACCATGTCTTATGGCCCTCTCCAGGTCTCCATGTAGACAGCCTGAATCACCTCCCATTCTGACTATGAAAGACAGGAAACAGACGTCACATTCTCAGGTGGCTCACTTACGTGAAGAAATTTCTCTAACTGAAGGGAATTTATTATTTGAAGTTTAAAATAAATTTGCCACCTACTCTTCCACTACTTAATATTGTTGCAAGGTGTTAGTTTCAAAGGTAACCCTTTTTGCCAAGATTTTTCTTAAAATTTTCTCTAGAAATCAACTCACTGTTATAAAGGGTTTGGTCTGTGTCTGTGTTTAGTCTCTGTTTTCTTGAATTGCTCAGGTAAAGGGGAAAAGTGCTGTGTGCAGAGATGAGACACACATCTGAGTTGCCTCAAACTCTCTCAGTTTCACCTGAGAGGAAGAAAGAGACTCTGAACTTTCAGAGAAACTGGCATCTCCGAAATGTTTACACTTGACCAGCCATGTTCATCATGGCTGAGACTGAACTGTATAACTGTCTCCCAGGAGATTCCAGGACTAATGACTTCACTCTCCAGACCTTTCCTTGAAAGGCAGATCTGAAGAGGTTAGACACATGAATACGGAAGCCAAATCAAAAGGCAGAACTGCCTTAGTGCAATGCATGAGTAGTGAAGAACTGCTTTCCCAAAGGATCTTGTAGGAATAAGAACGAGAGAGAAGGTGGACAAGGATGATAGGAGCATGGCTTTTTACAAGGAGAGGTTAAATAGACTAGAGCTCTTTTGCTTGAGAAAGAGATGATTCAAGAGGTTTATAGATGCTGAGTGAAATAAAGAAGCTGATCAGAAAATTATTATTCTCCATTTCTCATTATACAAGAACCAAGAGGAAACAATTGGAAGGTCAGGGAATAAGTTCAAAGTAAGCAAGAAGAAATTTATTCAAAGTAAGCAAGAAAGAAATTCATTGTAGAATGAATTAGTAAAGTGAGAGAGTAGAATGCACAGAAAATGTGGTTATGCAAAAGGTCCTTGGCTTCAAGGATTAGATAACTTCATGAAAGGATAGTTTGTCATGGGGAATTACATTTGAGAATACCTCCTCTGCCTTAAGCTGCCTGTGATTTCTGAGAGGTATGAGGACGTGGAAGCTGCATAGGTTCCCCTGGCCTTAGAAAGAAAGGACTGCAGAGAAAGGAAAAAAAGGAAAACAAGGAGTAAAGAGTGAGAATGACAGATGAGAAAATGGAAAGTGAAGATCACAGGCTCAGAAGTGTGCAGGTGCGATACTAGGAGTGCTGACAGTTCCCACTGCTCCCCAAACATATCAGTGGGAATGGAGGGCCCTCTCCACAGGCTCAGTAAGAAAGGGGAAGAGAAACTGGTCCTTCCCAAATTTACTCCTGCTGGTGGTGTGAAAGGCCAGCTTGGCTGGGCTGGGAGAAAGTGATGGGATGGTCCTGAGGACTTGTTTGGTCTCTGAGAGGCAGAAGGGTAAGAGCTTCAGGAAAGCAGTCACTGTTGGAAGCAGGGCGCTGGGCCTCAGGGTCCCTAAGGCTGATTCAGTACAGATATTCTTTATCTCTGCGCCTGCACTGGCACTGCTCTGCCTGTGATGCTTTTTTTATAGTGAGGAGATGTCTTTAGGAAAGCAGAAAAGCAGTCATAAAAGTTTGTCGGAAAAGACAAAGAATCAAAGGAATTTAGGAGCATAGCTGAAAGCTGACACTATCCCTTTAAACAGAGTTTTACATATTCTAAATAATACATTCATTAATAAAATCTGACATTTCAGTAGATGATGTAATGTAGGGTTAGTCTTGTGTTAAAATGAAATATTTGCTCTACTATACTTTGGAGTTTTTTTTCTTGTTTCACGGGATGATTTACCTCTGCTCTCTCTGGGTTAATTCTCAAAGTCCCTCTGGGTAAAAAAATGTCCTTTTTTTTTTCTTTTTCCTCACATGTGGAAGCATGTGTTCCTGTTGCAATCCTGAGGAAGGACCATTCACTCAGAACTTCTCCATCCTCCCGTTGTTAGGGATCAGGCCAGGGATACACAGAAAGATGGAGCTGTACTGTCATGCATGTTAAAAATTATTTTACTTGATAAGTGTGAAATTACATCTAATTACAAAGTTAATGTAAGTGAATGTAATCAGATACTTACAATGGGTAATGACATGATATTTACAACTTATAATGATCTTGTTATTATACTGTATGTAATGACATTATCAAAATTCCTTCTGAAGTTTTCTTCTCTTTAATTGGCTTTTTCATATAAAAGGAATTGTTTTAGATGTTTTATAATATTCTGTGTGAATCCTTTACAGTCAAACATATAGGTTTAAAGCCTTATTAAAGCCTTGGTAATATTATGGGTATTTACTCCTTTAGGTTTTTTTATGAAAATAAAAAATGCAGCAGCTCTTTAAGGTGTGGTGCAGGAAAGCCTTTGAAAGTCTAATTTCCATTCTTTTTATTGTATACCACTTGAAGAAGTGAGCAGAATTGTTAATAGGAGGCAGCATGTGGGCAAAACCTTACCTTAGGTAGCAAATGACCTTGGGGCTATTCTCCTGGGCAAGTCATTTTACTTTTTTATGCCTTGGTTTCCCTATCTGTAAATGGGGACTGATGATATTTCATTTCATCTGTAAAGTGCATCATAATATACAAATGAAAACTGACAAATATCACATGGAAAGGAAATTAAGAATTCACAGAAGGAATGGAGACAGACTTTAATTGGAATGAAGGCACTCCACTTTAGTAAACACCAGGCTTGCCTAATTTATGAATATTGGTGCATGTCCCCTACCCCCTTCACACAAAGCTCAGATAATTGGTCTTTGTTCAGGGAACTGCCTGTGGGTTGGAATAACAGCAGGAGCTCCCTTTGTGAGTGCTTTGGGCCCAGCTCCAAAGGTCCTCTCAATACTGGTGTATTCAAGGCTGCTGCAAACACGAGGCCTGATTCATGTCACCCACATTACTCCATTTCTATGCCAGCATAATTCCATTTAAAGTGATGGACTTGCTCATGCAGCATAGTACTGAAGTAATTCACCTGATTTTAGTGAAATTACTCTGGCATAGAACTGGAGTCAAACAAGGACTGATTGGAGACTGTAGGGCTTGAATCTTAATTGTTTTCTGAAGTCTCCTGAGTATAAAATGCTGTATTCTGACCTGTGAGCATTTGACACTTCTCTGCATGGAAGCAAATGACCCCAGTGAAAAGGCCAGTGCTTTAATCCTTGTCACCACTGCCTCATGATCCCTTTTTATGTTGGGATCAAAAGGGCCAAAAAGTTGCTAAGCTTGCTGACAGCAGAATAGGGTCCTTCAACAGGCCAAGTCTCCTTTTTCTTTACTCTGGTGAGGTAAGCCTGGGGCAATTAGAATATAGTTAAGGCTCCATCAGAAAGTCTGTCTCCAAGTCAAGGACCATGCTGCACCTCCAGAACAGGCAGCATCAGTAAAAAGGTGCCCTTTGAAACCAGAGGTGCAGTTCTAAGTCCATGGGAAGCATGGCTGTCCCTCAGTGCCTTTCCATTGATAATGACACAGATAAGTAATGCAGAAGCTCTGGCTTTTCATTCTGTTACATCTTTAGTGTATTAACGAAGCCTGCCATGTAACATAGCCTGTGCTGGAGATGCCAGCAGCTCAGGTGGTTAAAAAGGGAGAACACAGAGAAAGAGGCTAGAGAAAGCAGAGGTGCTTAACTTAACCTGTGCTGGATGTCCAAAGCAGAAGTGGTTACCCACGAATAGGTGAAGACGTACCTTTGACGAAGTATGGCTGACTAACAATAACTTGCCTAGGCTGACATTGCCATGCAAAGCTTGAGTGGGTGCAGCATTAAGAGGCAGAAGGGGAAGGAGGTCTAGATATGGCTGTCACCATTCTGGAGCTGTGGTCTGAGTGATCATAAGGTTGCCTCATCCATTGGACCTTTTTCAGCAAAGGAGAAAGCATGTTTATGAGAATGGAAGAACTTAAACCACTGGAAATTACAGACTTAAATCCTTGTAGAAGCTAAGAATCAGGGATTGTTTCTGCATACAGAAGTGGATGTGAAGAATGAGACTGAGAAAAAGAAGGTCTAGATATTTTATCGTCACAAGAGGAAGGAAGGTAAAAAGTAAGATAGACATGCTCAACAGGAATAGCATTTGAAACACTGGGTCTGCTTGTTTGCTTGTTTTATTTTCTTTTGGTTTTTTTTAAATATTAAATTAAGATCAACAGTGGAAGGAAAAGATGTTAAATTAGATTCTGAGGACAGAACACTTAACAGGAAGGCTACAAATTTTCAGATATTCTCTTATGTCAAACATCAGTTTGAATCCATGTAAATTGTGGAGTCAGCTGCAATATACTCCCAGAAATACTGGATGAGAAAAATGTGATCTCATGTTGCTGATATACAAGGAAACAGTATTAATTCTAATGAACAACAGAAGAGTGCTTGTGCACAACCCAGGGAACACAAGACCTCCTGTAATTCATAATTTTCCCACCAGTTATAAACAGTAGTTTCTACAGTTTTGCACTCCCAGCAGGATATTAAAGCAGCAGGCTCCATCACAGTTGATGGCACATTTGATCACGATGTACCTTCTTCTAAGGAAGGCAGGAGAGCAGGCAATGCTGTCCTTGTTCAGCAGCCCAACATAAGAAATGCCTGAATAGGGAAAATGCCAAGAAGACAAAACATATTTGATACAGACCCTCCAAGTGTATCCTCTGAGACTACTGACATGTGGACATGGTCACTGAAAATAAGACAGCACCCTCTTTGATGACTAAGGGTATATTACATGGTTGTCCATTGTTCAAGGATCTGCTGGTATAATGTTCAAAATTATTTCCATCGTGGGAATCTATACTAGCTTCACTTCTTAGAGTGGACATAGAGAGTTTCCATTTGTGCATTGAGTGGGGATCATTAAGAAACATGTAACAGAAGGGATGAAAAATAATAAAGTCATTTACAGGAATGATTGTTCCATATTTTCTGCACATCTGTGGAAGCCTGAGAATCTTTGAAACATTTAACACACTAAGATGCAGTGTACTTAGTTGGACCAGAGAACAGAAGAAAAAAAAAGAAAGATTAAAACAAACCTGAAGGAGTGTCCTGCCTTTCTTGAAAGTCTGTTATCCTGGATCATGAATCATGTTAGAAAGGAGCTAAAGTCAGCACTATTTCAAAATCAGAAGTTCACAGCACTTGTAAAAAAATCTGACAGGTCTGCAAAGGGATTCAAGTGGAATACTCTCACTTAGATAGCTGTTTCAGTCCAGAAACTCAAATGGTCCCACTGCTTCATTTGTGACCACAGGATAAACATCCAGTTTGACCAGAAAAGTCACATGACTGAAGGTATGAACTGCTACCAGCAGATTAGCCATAGTGCCTCTCTATGCATTTATCAGCTGTTTATGTAGGGTACTGAACATCGAAAATATTGATTCAAGCAGATAGAAAGCTAAACACTGGCACTGGTATCAAATCAAGGAGTAATGAGAACGGAGGGGAGGTTGTCCTAAGGCAGTTACAGAAGTAAGAGCAGTGGAGATGGTAAAGACTGCTTTATGGATGGCTGAACTATCACAAGAAGTGGGAGTGAGTTATCCATATTTATTGACAGAAAACCAATGTCAGGGAGAAAGATTACATAGTAGTTTACAGCATAAATCAGATTAATACCCGGGGACAGGATGAAGTCTAATTGGAACAGTGAATGACCATGTGCACAATGCATACAAATAACCAGATGTTCTTAGCTACATAACAAGGAGCCAGACCTGTTAGAAGCAGAAGTGATAGCTATTACGTTACAAGGGAGCCTTGTATAGGAGGGAGGGCACATGGAAAACCTTTAAGACACCTTTATGATGCAGCCATGGAAAAAAGATAAATATTGTTCTACTTATAAGGTTATGTATTTCCAGTAGAAATGGAAGTGACGAATGTAATTGAACAAGGTGCTTTTGTGATAAAGAACCTATGTTAAATGAGGTGAGTTCAAGTTTTAGCAGATACAGGGGTTTTCTACAGTAATCAGGGGAAAGGACAGCCTACTTTGCAAGAGGAAACAAAGATCTTTGTTTGTTTAGCCAAAGAAAACAAAGGTTGAGAGAGGGAATTATTGTGCTCTACAGATATGTCAAGAGAATAAGCATCAGAGAAGAGGGAAAGTATTTAACTAAAGAACAATATTGACACAAGAATAAAAGGCAGTAAACTAGCTAGGAATACACTTAGTCTAGAAATTAGAAAACTCTTGCAAACATCAGAACCATAGGGCTTGGGAAAAATCTTCCAAAAGTCTGTCTAGGCAAAAAATCCCAACCACTTTCCAGACAGAGACAGATCAGTTCATGAAATAAAATCTGCAATGCAATCAACTGTGAGAAAAGGGAGTTTGATTTGATGGTACTGAAGGCATCTTTGAACACAGTGCTAAAACATAGATGCCCTATGTTAATATCTAATTCTATGCCTCAGCTTTATAACTTGATAATACATTGTATTTTAATTCTATTTATATAAAGAATACATAAGATTTTGGGAATATACTGTAGTAGTTATGATATAAATTTGTTTATAACAGTTTTTTCTTAAATCTGTGTCTATGCCTCACAAATACTTGCCCTGACTACAGTTTCCAGAACCTCTGAAAATCTAATATAATGGTTTGTTCACACCTACAGTACTCTTTTAAAAAGAATGGGTTTAGCACTAAAAATCACTACAGCAAGAATAAAGATTGACAGGCTGATGTCACTCAGCATTTGATGTCTTCAGTATTATATTGTTCAGGACACAAAGCTTGCAGGTGGTAGATACAAAAAACCCAAATCCAAGCTAAAGGGAGCTACCTTCACATTCAGTTTTAGTTTATTCTCACCAAATAAAGCTTGATTCTAACCCTTCATAAGAGTCATGTGTAGGTAGAGACTACTTGATACTGGCCATAAAGCACAGACTTGGCCATTTATCACAAATCTATCCTTTTCTGACTGCATTATTTATGAAAAGATTAATTATAAATGAGAAACCTGACGAATATGGAGAGAGAGCAGTGAGAAGTGGAGAGATGTCCAAAGGAGGAATATGATCAGTTTGAGAGCACTCCTTGCTGCAAAGCATGGCTTGGTCCTGAAAGGTGAATCCCAGTGATTGCTCTCAGTTCAGACCTGCAAGCTTTGCTCTGTCACTGAAGGGAAAGGAACTTATCAGTTTCCTCTTGCTCCCAGGTATGTTTCCTCCTGGCAGTGGGGTTATGCATCAGGCCTCCTCTGCATTTTGCTCTGACAGCTCACCATTTTGTTTTCAACATCTCTATTAGCAGTGAGATTTTTTCCCTCCAGTTTTAGTTTCAACAGGTGCCAGGATTCGAACCGGTCAAAGTACAAAGATGCATTCTTTCCTAAATTGTCACTATCACAGCCATAACTATCAAAGTGTTGCCATTCCACTTCCTAGGTCAATTTATACCTAAAAAATACCCTGTCAAAGGCACAATGATTTATTCATTCCCCTCAAAGATAAGTATCATATGGTGGGACTCATTATATGATTGATTTCAGCTTATTTGAATGATTGCATTGCTGATGGTGGACGCAAAGCGGGGCATCAGAGTTCTGGGAACTAGACACATAACACCAGTGTGTTTTTCATGGGAGCACTTTCACTTACACTATTAATCTCAAGCTTCTGTGAGTAATTCATGTCAGCTCCAGCAAGATTGCCAGAGCCCCTTAAAAAAAAAAAATTCTAAGCCAGGTTTGCTTAAAAGTGACATGAAACTTTTAGGGATCCTTGGAAATTTGTGCCTGTCACTCCTGATCTCTCTGATGGCAGTTTCACTAAGTGCCTGGCTCAGTGAGATAGCAAACCCCAGGGAACAAAGCAACCTGGGAGGAACAAAACTTGTGTGGTTTCTCTGGCTGTCATCAGTTCCAGGTCTTTGCTGGTAGCAGATGGAAAAATAAGTGGATGATTTTGGCTCTGCTGAACAATCACAGTGCCCCTCTGTGGTTCCACACACCAGCAGTTATTTCAGTGCTGGTAGAGCCTTGAAAAGATATAAGCAGAATTAAGCTTTATGTTGAAATGGGAAAATTAATTGTTTGGAGACAAGTGGAAACTGTCATTTAAAATCAATGGTGTCTTGAAAGGTACCTATATGGCACATGCAACTTTAGATTTGGTTTCCACACAGTAACTCTTGGTGTTTTGAAGAATCTGCTTTAATGAGTTGTTCTATAGTGTAAAGCTAAGGACAGACATATTTTGATGAAACTATAAACTGGCTATTTAAATTAAGTCCAGTCCTGCATACCACTTTAGCACTTCACAAAATCAAGCCATTCAGAGAGTGGATTCTTCTTCTTCAGAGAGTGCACTACATTAACATTTGAGTTCAGAGCAGTAGTGTGTTACTGAAGTAAATATCCCAGTTGCCTCCACTTCCACTTTGTTTTGCATCATGAAGCAGTCTCAGAGTAAATGAACTAGATTCCTTTTAAATGGAACTAAACTGAAAGATCTGCTCCAGATATGCACCTAGAGGTCTCTAATCCCAAACAGGCAGAAGACAGCTACCCTGAAGTGATCTCCCCCAAAAATCCCACTCTGAAATGTGTGCCTTAAGAACAGCAGATCCTCAAGACTAATTACTCCGCAGAGGCCCACTCCTGCTCATCCACACTGCTTGCTGAAAGGGCACAGCCTGTATAAATCTGGTCTTGTGGACAGCATGGTCCAAAAGACTGGTGTGAGAAAAAGGGCCAAGAGTCCAACACTTCGTGAAAACTGAATGCAGCATTTTCTTAGCTTTTCACACAGACACGACTACCACCATAACTGAGCTTTGGGGTGTTTACTGATCTGTTCTGGTGCTGAAGCAAGATTTGAACACAAGTATTGATAACAGCTCTGCCACTATTCTTTCTCCCTTCATGGAAAATCCTTGAGAAATTCAAAAGTTTTTTCAAGCTGCTTCCCAGTTTTTAGCATCAGTAAAATGCAGCAGAACTGAAATTCATTTAAAAACTTCATTTTTTTTTGATCTTTACCTGTGCAGAGAAAAAAACAAAACAAAATGTGAACTCTAACGAACCAATAGCGAATGAAGGGCTCCCTTTTTATTTTCTTTTGTATTTTGGTTCTGGACCTGCTTCCTTAACTTTTCAGGACCACAAAGCTGAATAGTTTAAAAATGCACAAACAGTTCTGTTTCACGTCCAACCTCTTGCCGGGTCCTCTCCCTTTGAAATCATAATTTTGTTTGTACTTACAGCAACATTTCAGTAGATTCCCTGGAAATAACTGGGTTCAGTGAGAGTGAAGTATTTTGCAGAAACACATTTTCTCGAGTTTAAAGGGGTACCTGCTTAAGAATGATGACTTGCAAAGTGATCTGCTGGATCTGACACGAAGAGACTTTGCTACTGATGCATGCAGCAGACAACAGGATGCTGTTTACTCACTGTTCTCTGGACCTTCTGATGACATTGGTTTATTTTCATTTCTCTTCCCCCAGAGTGATGGTAAAATACAGCTTTAACTCATGGATAGACATATGCAGGATTGTTGTGTTTTACGTCATGGACCATACAGAAATATTGATGTGGTTTTATCTGTTCGATCTTGAACCAGTTATTATAGCTCCAGAGAACCCTGATATTAAGCTGCTCTTTGAGTTTTATCCAGGCATAATGTGCTTTCAATTGAGAGGCTGGCACTGTGAAGAAGATGCAGAGGGTGTAATCACAGCCATTACAGAGAGCCATCAGTGGAGCCAAACCTACACTTTCCACAGTCAGCAGTAGGCAGCTAGATGAAAAGGAACTATTAGAAGCCAAGCCTAGCGCCCGATGTGTAATAAACGGCCACAAGAAAGCCTATTAGAGAACTGTTTCCACAAAAAGGCAAAATGCTGTTATATAGAAAAAGAAAAGATTCAGTGCTGGTTTAAAAAGGTTAACTTTTCAGGATAAACTGACAACATCGATATTGGAAAGCTGCCACCTTTACCATCACCACTTGTATCTTCAAATTCTGCCCTCCAGGCTTTGTAAGGGGGCAGAGTTTATCAAAGGGGTGTCTTCATAATTCTCCCTTCTCCCTGCTTGCCTCATTTTTAAATTTTCTTTTTATTTTGGGAGTGGATTACCTTTAGGGTCGTTTTTAGGTCATTTATATTCAATAATTAAAGGAAGTCAGAGTACTCTAGGCCTTTCTTTCTCTGTCCTCCCTGCCAACAGTGCTTTGGGAAAGTGCAGTTCCTCCCACCTTCTCACCACGGGGAAACATCAGTGACTTCCTAAGCAGAGTCTCTGTGGGGAACAGATGAGGTCAAGAGCAGTGTTAATAATCACCTGTGAAAAGAGGAGCAAAAGGCAGTGAGGCCAATCATCATTTAAAGTCAGTGTTTCTGAGAAGTTTGTATTCATTCACATCCTTTACATGAGAACCAGTCCTTCCCAACAAATTGTGGAATCACAGGGCTGGGAAACGTCTCGCCAGACATTTATCCCAAGACCTGTGTCAGGTGCACTTTTTGCTAAACTGAGAATTATTTTATTTAATGTGTTTTCTAAGCCTGCCTTCTTTGATGCTTAGGTCTCTGCAAGCTCTATAGGGGACAGAAATTATTATAGTCCTCTGTGTAAAGAGGTTTCTGCCAATTTTAAACAGTTAATGGATGCAAAGAAAACATATTCATAGTTGAGAAACCCTTGGAAAGGTGAACTTTCCCACTGGCTGGATCCTTAGGATCTGGTTTAGTATGAAGGTTTAGAATGGGATAAAGAGAAGAAAAGAGACAAGATGAAAGGTGAAAAACACTGCTTTTGAGACCCTGGAGCAGCACTAAGAAGACAGGTTCTGCCAGAATCCCTCTTTGCTAACATAACCTGTCACCCTCAGCCCATACATGACACTGTATGAGGCTTGAGGTTTTGTTTTCCTTTTTTTAATTAGTCCCATGTCTATTTTTCTTTTTTTTGGTAGTATAACACAGCACCAATCAAGTGTGCAGATATGCAAAATGTATTTCAAGAGCTAACCTGAGTAATGCAGGTATAATTAAAGCTAGGATTCTCCAATGGCCTGTGCTATGTAACCTGTTCTCGTGGAAATTCATTGGTATTTGGACAACCACCTCTCTTAGGCTTTTTTAAAAATCCCAGCAGAACTATGACTGAACAGCAGAAAAGAGCACCCTTTGAATGCTAATGAAATTAATCTAATCTTCCTTAAACAAATGGAAAAAAAAAGTGGCTTAGGGTTGATATTTCCCAAAGTATTGTAAACGGAACACACAGTTATTAAGAGGATTATGGTAAGCTCTTGTGAGAGGTGCAAAAGCAGGGGTAGAAGGTGGAGTCCTGGGTTGAAGTAATGGCTGACATATATAGAGATTTATGCACAGTGAAACAATAGATTTTACAAAAACCACACCAGATATCCAAAGGAGCTCACCCCAAAGGAGTTTAACTCAATTTTTGCAAGTTCATTTCAAGTAAGCTGAAGAACCCTTGAAGTTCTTTAAAATTTTTCATAATGCACCTTAGATAAATGATTGTTATATATCGTGGCATTCCCAGTACAGGCAGAAACATTAGTTGAGAGTGACTTAACATTTACTTAATTAAATGAAATTGTTGCTAATTCAGTCCCTAAAAAAATGGACCTTCACATGCTTTTTCAGGCTAAGAGTTTCAGAAAATTGTCATTTTCAGAAGTTTCTATTTATTTATGCATTTTCAAAAGCAGTTTATCACCTCTCTTATACGTAAGCCCTACTGGCTCCTTCAATATGGGCATTTTCTTTCATCTGCAGCAGACATTTTGGTCTTGCAGGCAATCTCAGGGCTGATGTTGGCTCCCAAAACCTTACAATCCCTGAGGAAGGAGGTGCTGCTTCTCAGTTTTTGTACAACAAAAACTGGGTGGTTTGAAAGTTGACCTATCATGTGGGACAGCAGCCAATTCCCTGTTCTACCTAAATCAATTTCATCTTGTGAGATATGGCTATTTTGCTTCCTTCTATCTCCCACCCAGTTTGCTGAAGGTGCTTTTTTTGTGTGGAATGCCTTCTTGACAGAACATAAGGAATGGGACTGAGCATGGCTTTCTGACCTGGTGGATGCAGCTTGCTCTTGAATAGGCTAAATCCCAAGGTCCCATGGTTTGCTTGTGCCTCTTATCCAATGCTAGGTGTAGGTAAAATATAAGACCATGCAGTGTAAGAATATGCAAGATCAGGGACTGGCAATCAAGTTTTTTGTCTCCTGGAAAATTCCTTGTTCACGCCTACACTCCTTCTCAGTTAATCTTTTAATATTACATGTACAAAGGAGCTGCTTCGACTGGGACACTAGAGAGAATTCCTCCCACTTCCTACATTCACTCCAGAGATACTTGTATTCCCATGGTGTGACCTTTTTCCAGGACACTGACTTTTACCACATTTTGAGGTGTGTGCTCTAAACACCATTTCACACCTTGTAGTGGCAATGACAGCATCTTTTGGATCCACATTTTAAAGAATGAGTGTGGCTCTGTTTTTCAGAGGCATTTTTGAGGGGAAGTTGTGATGAGCACTGAGTGAGCTGGTAAAGACAGCAGTTTCTGATCACAGTGCCTCAAAGCTTGTGCCTACTTGTTCATACAGTGAGGGTGAAGAACATGGGAATAGAGCAAATATTTCCAAATGTAGCAACAGGAAAGAGAAGCTGCTGCAAAGAGCATTGCCTGCAGATGTGGTCATAGTGGTGAGAGGGCAAGATGTTTCTAGAAGGTGATTCCAGCACAGTGAGCCAGACTGTTATCAGCACTGCTTTGCTGGGGATGGTACATCCTGCCTGCCTTGAGGAGACTGATGTTTCTGGGGGACACAAACTTGTCCTCACTTCTTTCGTGAGCTGCCTGACAATCTTTACTAACTCCTTAGAGGAGGCTCTGCCTGGCAGGCTTTTTCAGTCCTGTAAGGCTGGTAAATGGTTACAACATGTTACTAGTTAAAGGGCATAAAGAAATTGGGGAATGAAGAAGCAGCCAGTGAGATGGGTAAAATATTATGATATATAGCATGAGCACAATAGATGCCTTTGTACCTGATTTTCTTGGCAGAATACAGCACTCCAGCCTCATCATCCTGTTGCATGCCAAACAAGTCACTATAATTTGCATTTGTTCATTTTGCCTGGTACTGCACAGCTCACACATGCTAGTTATGCACAGGGGCAAGGCAAACAAAACTCTCCAAACCCTTATGACCTCCCTGCTATAATAGGGATTAGGGAGAACAGTTGACAGTGTTAGGCACCCTCCCTTAAGAAACATCTAATCATTCTTGCGAGGATTTAGAGCTTCCACTATCCCCTAGTTACACAATAAAGCTCCAATTTCTGCCTTTTCTGCCTGTGCAGCTCCATGTAAGTTAAGGTAAAAGAAGAGATGAGGGGAAAGAACAGCAGGTACGACCCAGGGGCTGGTCTCAGATAGTTCTGCCTGCATTGCTTTCCTAAGGATTGAGCAAACACTAACCTAAAGGTTTTGTGTTAAAACTGAGGTCAACTACCTCTCATTTAAGTGAAGCCTATATAAAAGCTGCATGGACTGTAGAGTGAACAAACTGGGTCCAACAAACAGGCCATGAACCAACCAGTTAGGGGTCAGAGTATGCAGCTGGCCACCGCTGGAAAGAAAATGTAGTGGGTCAGTACTCCTCCGAGAAAGCTGTGTGTCAGAGAAAAGTAGTGGGGAGGCCAAAGAATCATAGAGAAAATGTGGAAAGAGGACCCAAAGACACCAAAGCGCAATATTTGTGGCAATACCATAACAAAACCCACCTGTGAAAGCAAGGATGAAAGTTCGTGTGTGTTTTCAGGAATGAAGGCAATCCAGAGACTTGGAATAGCAAGCAAAGGCCTTGTCTCTGGATACTTAGTGCCTCTTATGTTTACTTAAACAAGACTTTGTACTACTTTTCATTGTAGCTTGATCTGACCTTACCAAAGGTATCTGTTTGCTTGATAAGTAATGTGGTGGCAGCAGCCTGTGAAGGTATAATATTGGTAAAAGGATTCAAGTGCAAAGAGGAGATTCAACTCTTTTACTTTTCATTTCAATTTACTTTTACTGACTTAACTTTTGCATATTGAAAAGTTTCACTTGATGAACTTTTCCTCTAATTACTGCATGTCATTAAAGTAATACTACCTCTTTATCCTAAGGAGAAACCACTAATGACTATCCAAGCTTCACTTGCTATTCATGCCACCATGTCATTGCATAGCGTAATCTTTAGGTAATTTAATGCCTGAATTGGCTTGGATCTAAGCTTAGGCATTTTTACTGCTTAGTCAGGACAGGTCTATAACTCGTTTATGCCGTGTGTAAGGGGTACTAGGATATGATACACATGTGTTTCTGTTTGAAAGACAAAATGTAATCTGACCTTACTAAGTCTTACGATCTGTAGGTTCATTGTCCACTAGACATGTTTGAATTTGATATTTAAACTATGCTTCACAGTCCCCTGATCTCTTTGCTGCACACAATGGTAGATAAGAGTAAGTTCAGCAGTACCAGGCAGGACAGATTGTGAGGAACAGTCACTCACCAATGGTGATGATAAACAACCTTTTACAACGATTACCTAGTTAAAACACCATTAACAATTAATGACATACATCAGAGAACTTACTGAACTCATTTAAGACTAATTTACTGGCTATAAAAATATGGCATTAAGTATTTATGGATCATTAGCTTTTATTCCAGAATGAAATATTGCTGTCTGAAATGCTCAAAAACTGTTGAAAACAATCACTCATTAAAACCATATGAACTTAAATTAAATAATGGCAGGAAGAAAGGGAATGAAGGCATGGTTTCTAAATGTTTGGGTAGCAGAAACTAACTTCTTGTGTCACTAAATGGATGAAGATTGCATTTTCAGACAAGATTGAAATCTACACTTACTTCAAAAAAAATTGTAATGTGCAATAAATCCTTCCTTTTTTAATGAGGAAAGATTATATAATTGATCAAAATTCTTATCATGGTCTATTAATCACAGTCAGTTATTTTGAGACACTGTTACAGAGACTGTAACAATGTTAAAATTAATTATTTCCTTCAAATTATTAATACAAAAATGCAAGTTTAGCAGCTGCTCCAGCCTCATATATATTATTTCAAATATGCCTTGAAGAAAACATAAGGTTGTTAGAAATTAATTGTAGCTACAATTTCCACTTCACTGTTGCTCAATGAGACTAAGTCAGAGTGGAGCTTCACTTGTTTGTAATAGAAGAATTGTAAATGTCATACACTCTAAAATTCTACAGAGGACTTTTAAAATAAGGTGAAATACTTTCATCACTCTGCACTGTAGGAAGTCCTCCCATGGAGGTTGCCGCCGCCTCCTACTCCAGCTCCACCTCGGATGTAGGAGGTTCCTCCCTTGGGGAGGATTCTACAGGCGCGACCGGCGTTTGAAGCCCAACCTCCCTTCTAGAAGGGAGGTGTGTCCAGGGCCCCGGACCTACCCACCCTTCCAGAGGCTTCTGTTAAGTTCGGTGCTTCATTGGTTGCAGTTCATTGTACCCTCCCCTCAGTTGTTTTAACTGGATCCTGAACCCCTGTTCCCTCCCCATGCCCTGCATCCCATTGTCTGTTCCTCCCAACTCCTCCCAGTTTTCTCCTTCCTTAAAACCTGTTGCACACTGCCAGATTCCCTGGAGTCTCTCGCCAACCCTCTCCCTCCTGGATACCTTCATCTGACCCTGCAATAAAGGAGACCACGGGGGAGACCCCCCTCCCGCAGCCCTTTGCCTCCTTGCCTTATTTCCACTGCACCTTTTCTGCACCTTTTCTCATCACGCCTCGCTCCTGCGTGAGACACCCACGCCCAGCCCTGAAGCAGCCGCACCTAAAGCGAGCCCTTGGGCTTTTGGAGGTCGGTGCCTTGGTTGAGGGCAACCAGGTGAGCCAGGCAACTACTACACTGCACTATTTCTATAGGAAAATTACTTCCCTGAAGAACTGACTTCTGGCTTCTGCAACAATGACAACAATATTTTCACAACGTTTTCTAGATTCTTCCAGACTGAGAGTGTAAGGCTTGAAATACACACTTGAATGGTCGACTCCCTTATCATTCACACCGGTTTCATTCTGTAACTTCTGTAGTACTCTGTGGGGGGCTACCTCTGAAGTACAGCACAAGGAAAGACTTGGGCTTTAACTGTATTGGGAAGAAACTATTCAAGTTTGATTTATAAAGTAAGAAGAAGAGAATTTTGGCAAGCCCTGTGTTTAATGTTTCTAATATTTTTTATTATAAGGTTTTATCTCCTTTTCCACAGAATTTCAGGTGTCCTTGTGATTTGCAGAAAGATTTTGATCTTTGATGGGAGAAGAACCAAGTCACAGAACAAGCTAGTGACAGTATTTAAATTTCAGTTGCATGGTTTCCAAATTGCACTATGGAAGGAGTTTGCAAAATCAGCATCACATGCAGGATGTCAAGACAAACCAGCCTGAAAGGTCCATCTGTCAAGAGCTCAAGTAGCTTTTAGAGTAGAGGTAGGTTCTTCTATAAAATTAAAAGCCTCGTGGCAGATACTGCTGCAGTCTGAGAGGCTTCTTTTTCTCCTCAGTGACCCTTCAGGTGAGTGCCCTTAGTACCTAGAAGAAAGTGGAATGGAGGGAAGGGGGGAAGGAGAAAGGTGCAGTGTTCATGCTGCGATTGGGCAGGAAAGAACACAAAGGTCACTGCTTCAGAAGAAGAGCAACATACAGCAATGAAATGACCTAGTGTGACTCTGTACCTTTAAAATTTGTGCAATCAGTTAAGAATTCACAGAGTTTATTACCATATTTTTTAGCATCTGGTTAAAGCACCTTCTTTCACCACAGAGAAGTCTCCATTGCATGCATAACTGATGCTTCTAGAACACTGTGTGTTCGCCGAGAAATCAGATTTGGCAGTGATTCACTTCCTTTCCCAAGACATCCCATCAGCAGGTTGTGCAAGGCTGCAAAACCTTCCAAGCAAGACAAACTGGGAAGGTTTTATGATATCAGCTCTGCACCTGCAAACATGATGGTAAATTTGATGAAGAGATGATCAAAATGAATATGTTTTATGATTTCCTTAGTATTTATTTTACCAATGCAGCAGAAACTTCAGCAAAACATTTTCCTCAGTCTTAATATTGTCCATGCTACTGCAGCATTATCAGGACTAAGTACAACATTTCTTAAGACACAATTGTGTTGTTATTTGTGCACTTGTCAGAGCATAAAAAAGATTAAAGAGGGACACATTACTTTTTTTTAAAATTAATTTGGAGTATTTTCTGGCTATCATCTGATTTTCAAAACACTATGTGTTGTATGCTTGCAACTTTAACAGGGCTTTATTTTTATCCACTTCTAAGTCAAAAACTTTTCTCAGAGCTTACAAGCTAATCATTCTCAAACCATTTTACAATCTGTAAAACTGTTGTTTTGACTTCGCTCCAGAAATTCTCTGTCACTGAAAAAATGCCTCCAGAATATCTAAAACTTAAAATCATAAAACGGCTTGGGTTGGAAGGGAGCTTAAATAATTCTTCCTGTGGACAGCATGTGCTTCTCACTCCTCTGCAGCATTTGTCATAATTCCATGAGGCCTCTAGTAGGTGGTGAAATAGGGATTAATTTAATATATTTGTGTGCATCCATGGTTTACACTTTTGGTTTGGGTTATAAGGAACTAGGGAGATAAGAACCATAGAAAACCATATTAAAAGTTATCTTCCTACTTGTTCTTCTCCTCTTTTTTTTCCTTTCTCTTTTTATATACACAATGAAGTTTATTTTAATATATTGAAGTTGCTTCCTGTTTGTGAAGTAATAATTTTCCTCTCTGCTGAATAAATGGTTTCTGGGGGTCATTTTGGTATTATTTCATTAACTCGAAGGCCAACAACCTTCTAGTACATCAGCATAAGGTGTAATTATTACTAAATTAAAAGGAAGTACCCTTCAGATATTCTGGGCCAAATTCTCAGCTGGTTTAACTCAGCATTACTCCACTGAAGTAATAGCAAGGTGATGTGCATATTCACTGAGAAACAATCCAGCATTGATTATAAAGAGCCCTAGGAATGATTAGCTTAGTTACTGAGAAATAACTTCCAAGCAGTTAACTCCATCTACTTTAAATTATTTTAACTAATTTGGAGGACATAAATTGAGGAGTTTAATTTACCTATACAGCAGTAATGGAGACAAGGAGGCTTCTTTAGAGGGTAACTGAGAATGGTTATCCATTTATAATAAATGGTTATCCATTTATACCAGGGCTGAAATTAGTTGATTATGTTCTCTGTCAGGAGATAATAATGTGATTGCATTCCCAAACAGATGTATGACTTAGCACTTGCTCACTGGTGCCAGAGAGCGAAGCCAGAAACAATTTCTATGGGCTGATGTCACACACCATATAATTGTAGCCAAAAATGATGCTGGAGCTTATCTTACCAGTCATTTGTCCCGGGGCTGTAAGAGGGGCTCTGAAAGTTACCATCAGCACAGAATACAATGTGTTGCTTCCACATTTTTTCCTGGTGAAACAGGAAGATGTAGTGAAATGTTATTAAGCAGAAGTGTGATGATGGAAATACTGCTCAGTGAGTAACTTTTTTTGACTTCCTTCACAGGGAGATGATGAACACACCTGCTTGTAGATGCTAATGTGTATTTTCCCTAACAGCTCTTCATCCTTGTAGCAAAGGAGATTCTGTAATGCTTTGAGTAATGGTTTCTAGAGCTTCTCTGTAAGACTTTCCTGCTAACATCTATGCTGAAGATATTCTGCTATAAAGTGATAGAATTCTTGTTGTCCTTCCCTTGGTGGACATCAAGAACTGATTCCCATGCTTTCTATACATGCCTTTTACAACACAGCTCAGGGCTTTCAACAGTGTAGACAATACTGCATGTTGACAGCTTTCGGGGAGAAAGGCTAAATTCAAACTGCATGCAAGATGTAGAAAATGGATATTGCTGCTTCTGTCCAATTCTAGATGGATACTTCTGAAATCTCCTCTTCCTTCTCAGAACAGCCATAAGTCTACCCATCCAAACCTTTTTCTTGGCAGCAGCAACAGTAGCTGACAGCCTGGCTTTCTAGGGCTCTGGTACAGCACTGGGAGCAGCCAACAGCCATTTAGCTACCTCCAGTCTCCTCTGTTTACCCATCACAGAACACTCTCTGCTTTTCCATGTTGAAGGATTGCTGTGTCTCTTCCCTAGCTTGGTTTTTCATTCCTGTGTCTTTGTCTGCTGGCTTCCCCTTTTGGTGTGTAGTGTGTTGAGCAAATGGGGCATTGAGGTGCAGTGGAAGCATGACTGACTGGAAGAGGATCAGAATCAGCGTGTTGTTTCTTATCTGTGTCACTCAGAGTTTCTTCCAGAGTTAGATTTGCCTTATTTTTTTTCCTCCAAGAGTGTCACAACTTCTACTCGTATTCACTCAGCAAACTGTGCAACAGCAGGTCCTTTTCTGATGGATTGTTGCCTCTTTGGGGTTTCATTTTGTAATTGTGTATCTGCTGTCTCTTTTTGTGGTGTAGTGTTCTGTATTTGTCTTTATTGAATTTCAAGTTTGACATCCAATGTATCAAGATCAATTAGATTTTTTGATACTGTCTTCCCTAATGTGCTTAACGTTGTGTCATCACAAATGTCTTAAGTATTCTCTATTCTGTCACCCAAGTAGTTCATGAACACATTGAATCAAACTGGATCAAGGACAATTCAGTGCAGAATCCTGCTTGAATTATACTTAGTGATAATGCATTTGGGGCATTTGTAGTATAAAAGCACTTTCAGCTATTTTATGGGGATTTTATTTAGGCTATATTTCTACAATTTGTTTATAGCAAGATAGGCAAAAGAGACTCAAGAAACCATATAAAAATATAGGTATACCACAGGTATTACTGTGTCTTTTTCAATTGCCAGAGAGGCTGTCCTTCTGAAAGGAGTGAGTAGATTGATTTGACATGATTTACTCCAGACGAACCTATGTCAGCAGTTTTAATCACCTTAATATCTTAAAGATGCTTATACATTGATTATTTAATTCTTTGTCTAATATTGCTTCTGACACTGAATTAGGCTATGGTCCTATTTCCCCTTTTTAGCGATAGGTGCCGTGCTGACTTCTCTGCAATTTGTTGAATTCTTTCCTTCCCTTCCTGAAGTTGTCAAAGACGGTTCTATTGCCTCAGGGATGGCTTTGGGTGATTGTTTAAGTGCCCAGTGGTGAATTTCTTCAGGAACTACTTAAATACACTTGAAATAACTAAATGGGTACTGAACCTACTCCTTCTCTGTTCTGGCCTTCATACTGTTCTCTTTTAAATGATTTGCAGTAACATTTTCTCTCAGTTAATCTTTTTGTGAAGAGTGAAGCAAAATGGGAAGATTCGGCTTTCTTTATGCCTGTTATTTGCTGTCCTCCCCTGTTAAATCATGAACATATACTTTCTTTTATCTTCCCCTGTTTTCAAGTGCATGTCTTTACTGGTATTAATTAATTTCGCACTTTAGCACTTTTAATTTTGTCCTCCATGCTTACATTGCCTCATTATAAACATCTTATGGGTATAGATTAAGGTATTTAATTTATTTTA
Source organism: Climacteris rufus (assembly GCA_013398175.1). Classification (NCBI taxonomy): domain Eukaryota; kingdom Metazoa; phylum Chordata; class Aves; order Passeriformes; family Climacteridae; genus Climacteris; species Climacteris rufus. The sequence goes on along the minus strand of VZRZ01005563.1, from coordinate 37,764 downwards.
CCAAAATGTTTAAAAGAGCCCCTTACTATTCATTACCATCCCACCGGTAGAGGTTACTGCCTCCACAGCTGAGATATTCCTAATTTTTCATAATGGTACACTAGGTGGGTTAGTGTAAATCATTGCTACAGTGAAATACAAAAGCTGCTCTGCAATACCCATAGTCTGGGTATTTGGCTTTTCCTACTTGTCCTTTGATTTTCAAAGGACTCTATATTTTCATCTTGCTCTTCTTCCTACTTCCTTCCACACTGCCATTTCTGCTGTTGTGCTTTTCATTTAAGCTTTTTCAATAGCTGCCAGATCTGTTACAGTTCTGTTCCCAGCAGTTGCTTATCCAGGAATATTTACTTCAGGAAAGTTCCCTGACTTTATAAAATATGCTTCTTTTCAAAAGCACAGTTTGTTGCAAGAAAATTAGATATAGATATTGACAAACCCTGGAGTAAAAAAAAAAAATTAAAAGAAGGCTAAAATATTTCTCCCAGAGGCCTGTAAAGCATACACCTTTTATGTGAATCAGATGTTTGATGACTTTTTTTGCAATTAAAAATCCTCTCAGACACTTAACTCAGACTACCTTTCGTTCACATGCATAATTGTAATTTGACATGCATTCTAAATGATCAGACATATGAAGTAGTAAAAATTGTCTTAGAACTAATGCATTTCATTCTCATATTAGTTTCTGCTTCTCCTCTATAAGCCCTGATTTGCATGGCAAAACTGAGCGGCAATGAAAGGTTTAAAGTAAGAAAGTGAGCTTTGTTGTTGCAGAGCTCTCAAACTTGAGTGTGAAGCATGGGTGGTCTCATTTGCTATTCTCAGCCTTTTCCTTGTTTTGTGAAGCAGTTGTCAGAGAACTTTTCAGTCTTGCCATGAGATGGTTAGTACAGCTACAGTTCTGAAGCAAAGAATATTTGATCAGGTGTTGCTAACAATGTAGAAGGATTTACTATATTGGAGGAACCAATCAATTATACATCTAAAAGAAACTAATAGTAGATGCTTCAGAGAAAGAGTTACTGAATACCTTTGTAGAGTTACTGAATACCTTTGGAGTTCTGGTTCAGAGGATAGCACTGTTCTGTGCTTAAAATTATTGATTGGACACCATCCTATTGATATATAGATAAGAATTGTACTGTGAGTGCTTTAATTGTTAACATTTTCTTGGCTGGGGCAAAGAAATTCTTTTAACTATAAGCCAGAGTGACATGGTGAGACTAATTAGAATTCAATATTCTTGAAAATACTGCTGCAAATTTGTAGCCATACTAAAGTTTAGGGGAAATATCAGCTCAGAATGAAGGATAAAGAATTAAAAAGGGAAAATATTTGTTGTTTTCCTAGATTTTTTTCACTTCATCTAGGGAAAAAAGGTTTTAGCTGTAATGCCTATGACATCAGCACATAAGTATTAGAGGTTCCTTGTAGGAAAATACACTGAAATACGTCTTTTTACATTTCCCGTCATTAAAGAGGTCAGTTTTGAAGTGGCAAGTAGTCAACTAATTCCAGATGCTAAAGAATAAACAGGACCTCAGCTTTTTAAAGAGAAGGAACCTAAATGAGAGATTTTCAATCAGCTGAACCTGATGAATTTCTTCAGAGGGTACTTAAAGAACTGAAAAATAAATCATATGGCTTTCACAGTTATCTTTGAGAACTTGGGAAGAGTCAATGAATTCCCAAGATATTGTCTCTGGACAGCTATGGTTTCTATCTTTAAAAGAAATTGTATTGAAAAATACAGACCACCTGAATAACTTCAATTTCTAAAAGAAATGAGCGAACAAATGAAGTATTTCTAAGCACCTGAGAAATTAAGAGATGAGGAATGGTTTGCTAAGAACAAACAGCATGAAACAAATATAATTTATTTCTCTAAGTGGATAACAAACCTTGCTTACTGAGAAGAAACAATAAAAGTTTATTTTTCCAGATCTTACTAAAACTCACACTGTTGCACATGATATTTACAAAAACAAGCAAAGGAAAAAAATTAATTACAAACAAATTAATGGACGTGTTTAAAATGAGTATAAAAAGTGTACACAGATAGAAGTTAGTGATGCTTCACTGTCAAAATAATAGTCTGAATTGTATGGACTTTCACAGAAGTCTGTCCTGGTTGTTGTACTATTTGATACTGTAATTAATAACCTGGATGGTGGTAGAGAGGAATGGCCATTTTAGCACTGCAAGGCATGTAAATCCTTTTGTTGAGTCTGTGCCAGAGAGGCAGATATGAATAACTTTGTTTTTTCTGCCTTCTTGCTGCAGCCAAGTAGTTAGAAATACAATTATGCTAGCTTGCTCACTTAAGAGAACTCCCCCTCTAAAAATACATCCTTCCTTATTCTAGAAGGGATTGGACAATCCCAGGCTGGGGTCCCAGAGTAAGCTGCTGAGTAACTTTTCACCCAGAAACCATTGCCTCCCCACTCCTCTACAATGAAACTCCCCATGCTTGGTGAGCATGACTTCATATTCACCAAATTAATGTAAATGTTGCTGGGTGTGTGCTGAGTGTGTGGGGAGAGCAGGAGCAAGCACACTGTTCAAAGGCTGTGTTCATGTCAGTCATAAAAAATTAGTAGGCTGTAGGACTGATGAGCATTTTCAAAATGTGACATTGCAGCCAATTGGATCAGTTGTCTGACTGCCAAACACATCATTAATTTAGACATAATGGCAGTGAAACAAGCAGCAAGTAAAGGGGGATGGGTCTGAAAGGCAAGAGCCAACAGGTTTCATAAAAAAAAAAAAATCTAAAGCAGAAAAGGATTTTGTTTGGCTTTGTTTGCTCTCATTTGCTGGTATGTTGAACTCTACTAATTGATTCCATTAACAGGAGACCTGTCTTTGTGAGGAGACTGGAGTTTTAAGGACAAATGCTTTTACAGGTTGAGTATATTATAAAATTGATGTATTTGGCCTTTTAGGTAAGATGCAAAACAACATCCTTGAAGTTCCATTAGCAGAACACAGTGTTTACATGTACATGATCCCCATAATGATTACCTTGCCAGCATACTTTAAAAAATAACTAAAAGTTGAGAAAACTGCAAGCAGGATTCCTAGGGGCAGAAGATCTACCATATTCTTAAAACAGAAAGATCTGACACACTTTCCATTAGACAGTGGAAATTTCTCAATCCCAGAGTGTTCCATGCCTAGGGTCTGCCTGCCCTATTCTCCAGCAGTGCCTTTAATTGCCTTTACTGGGCAGTCAGGCATGAACTGCTCTGCTTTGTGAAGCCAGTCAGTGTAAGTTTTTAAAGGGAACTTTTTAGGACAGAAATGAAGACATGGATTGTAAATTACAAAAGGCAAACTCTCTGACAGAGCACGTCTCCTTTATTATGTTCAAGATGCTACTTTCACATAGGAAAGCATTTGCCTTATGATAATGTTGATATTCTACATCTGAGTGACCAGAAGGCAATGGAATAAGTGGAATTTTTCCTATGGATTAATAATATCCAGAGATTAGGAAAACCACTGAGTTCACACACTCAGGGTTCATGAACCACACGTGTTAGACAGAATATAAGATTCTGGACAAATGTTGAAAAGCAGTATGGTATAATTCAATAAATACTACTGGAATGTCCTCCAGTATGTTGCCAGTGAGATGGTTCATGTTCAAGCCTATCTATTTAGCAGCAGAAAGAAGTGGTCTTGTGTTCCTTCCAGCCCACCCTCAGGACACTCTCACTCCCACTTAAGACCATATTGTATTCAGTTCTCTGTATTCTTGAATCTCAAACTAGCTTGCTTTCTTTCAGTCACATATGGAAGAATAATGCTGACAGTTATAAACCAAAGCACAGGTCATTAAGGAATGGCCTTCTATTTATACAAGCCACGTGGAATATAAGAATGCTGGTAATGCTCAGCCAAGCTTATACTCTTTCTAGCAGTAGAAAACACGGTGTGCAAAAACATAGAAGAGGTACCAAGAATAAATTAAGACTGATGCAATTCACAGGAGGACAGTTAGATCCAGTGACCTAGCTTCAGCTGACATAGAGTTAGTTTTCTTCCTAGTAGCTGGTACAGTGTTGGGTTTTGGATTTTAGTATGAGAATAATGTTGGTTGCTAAGTAGAGCCTACCCTGAGTCAAGGACTGTTCAGTTTCCCATGCTCTGCCACTGAGGAGCTGCACAAAAAGCCATGAGGGAGCTGACCTGAACTGGCCAAAGCGATATTCTGTAGTATAAAATGTCATGCTCAGTATATAAACTGTGGGGGGATTGGCTGGAATCAGTCACTGCTCAGGGAAGGCTGGGAATCTGTTGGTGGGTGATAGCAGCTGTATTGTGCATCACTTGTCTGTCTTGGACTTTATGCCTCTCTCTCTTTTTCATATAATAATACTCCTACTATTACTATTAATTTATTTAAATTATTAAAGTTTTCCTATCTCAAACTATTGGTTCTACCTTTTTTCCCCACTTGCTGGGGAAAAGGTGACTGACTGAGCACCTGCATGGTACTTAGCTGCCAGTTGACATTAAACCACAGCATCTAGGGAGAGAAACCTGAGAGTAGTGCACTTCTAGAAACCATCTGAGTACCTGAGACATTACAAAATATTCCGTTGACTGTGTAAATTTATTTAATTCGGTGTGACAGACCTCCCCATCAGGGTCTGTCACTCCAGCAAGCACCAGGGGATGTTCTGCTTTCAGTTTCTTGTAATTTCTTGTTATTGTCAGGTTTCAAGGGATCTCTGGCTGTACTTCATTGTAACTAATTGGCATTAGTCATATCTTACTTACGGACAATCTCAAATTTTTTCAAAGTTAAAAAAAGACATTTTGGTTCTTTGAAGACCCTCCTTGTGCATCTATATGCAATCTAAATGGTAAACATTATGTCACTGTGTCCAAAGTATAAGGAGTGATGATCTAGCCCCAGTGGAAAATGTTAACTAAATAATATATCCTGCCAGTTCAGAATTTGTCTCCGTGAAGGACTGCAAAGGTTAGAAAGAATGTGTGCTTGTTAGAAGAAAAAAAGGAAGTTCCATCAACTCCTGAACTTCATGCTCTGTGAAAAAGAAGTTTTGGTTTTGGAAATTACTGTCTATAACCTATCAGTGATATATTTGAATGCTGGTAGTGTGGATGACCAAAGAGGAACTTGCAATTGGACAATGTTCATTGCACAGCAGGCAGAATGCCGTGCTTGTATTCATCTTACCTGGCTTTAGGTCCACAGTGAAAAAGGTTGTATGTGAATCATTTGCCTAACTGATGGAGGAAAAGTGGCTCCTCCAGAACTTTCTTTACAGGTACAAATACCCCAAAGCTCTTTTAAGAGCTTTTGGTACACAAAACTGTCTTTTTGAATAAAACCCCCAAAAGTTGTGTTAAAGGACATCTCTTATGGTCAATGGCTTCTGCTATTCCACAAGTAACAATAGCAAGGAAAGGGTTATATGCGTAAAAATTGAGATATAAATGTCTGCTGCCAGCAGAATGTTTTCAAAACTGCTCCCAATGTGGCTTGTCAGAGAGTAAGACTGTGCTTTCAAATAGGACCATGTCTTTTTCTTTCAAGTTTTTTTTCAGCTCTGCTGCTGTTACTTAAGTGTTAGAGTCTTATTGTTGGAAAAAAAATCTCATTATTTAATGACATAAAGCTGAAAATATGTGGAGCATCTTCTGACAATTGCCTTCTGTAATTTTAAACTTTTATTTTGTTTTGAAAGATAACACTTCTTGGTAGAAAGAAAACCTTCTAAAATGTGGATGCTGCAGTGGTGTTTTCATGAATCTACAGGCATCCAGACTGAATCAATAGTTCTAAGAGGAATGCAAACTGTACCATTCATCTTAATAGAGTGTTTACTTTGAAGCCCATTTATAACCTTGTAAACATTGTTTTTATTATTTATTGATTTACTCTCTTACTAGAATGAAAGTTCACCTTTTTTTTTCTCTGTAACAAATTGAGGGTTTTGAGTGTAGTTTTTAGGCCGTATTCCTTCCTTTATGTGGTCCCTACCCTGGCAATTTCACCAGCACACCCCAAAAAAACCAGGGTGGTTTTCCACTCAGAACTACACTTCTAAAAGTAAAGATCTTCCTAAATTGTTAGGTAGGAGATCTGTTATCTCCAGAAGCCAATGTCAGACGTTCAGGGAAAGGAGGGGATAATGAGCTGTTTTGGTAGATAGAGTTGCCAAAGCTGACGACTGAGAAATCAAAAGCTAGCAGCTGGTTTCCACCAGAATCAGAACAAGGCCTGGTGGGGTTTGTGTTACTCCCAATGGCAATTCGTAGACTGCTTCATGATGCTGTCAATTGATGGAGGAAATAAGGATGTTCACAACTAATAAAAGCTTTAAACCTATGAGCATAAGAAACTTATTCCTGCACATAGGTACAAATTTTGTAGATGGAAGGTAGATGAAACAAACCAAACTGTCATCATCTTCCACTGTTGAATGCTCTTGTAGAATGCTTGAGTTTTTCAGGCAGGGGAGTGCATTTCTTTTTTTACATAAACTGAATATTCACTAATGTTTATTTCTGTAACACAGTCTCATGTAACACATGGATATGCATCTGTATCCATTTGTTTCACAGTCTTGCTCTGCAGTTAATTTAATTTCAACACTGAAAATTTCAAGACATTTGACTAAAGTGAGGAATATAAAATGATGACACAACTCCTGAAAATATTCCATCACCTGAACATGGCAAAATATACTTTCTGTTGAACAAAACAGGACACCAGATTTACATATATTTCCAGCCAAAGGAAAAGGTTCACGCTGTGGGCAGACAACTTTTATGTCCAATTCACTGATGATGCAAGCATAGGCTCTTTCTGGAACTGAAGGAGAAACTCTGCTGCCAGAGTTAGAAAGGTATCCTTAGAAAGGATGCCCAAATGTCCAGCCTTGCAAGGCATAAATGAGATGACCCAGTGAAAGCAATACCAAGCACTGAATGTTTCCTCCCTCTATCTGAAAACCTGCAAAAAATAAACATGCAACCATCACATCCTTACAAACCAAGAGGAAGGAAACCCCACCAGAGTGCATGTTAACAAAACAAAAAATCTCTTATCCAGCATTCATTATGCTGTGGGAGAAGCTAACTCTGTAGTGGGCTCAGACTCCCCTCAGAGAGAGGGTAACTCAGCACCCTCCTCTCCCACTGATGGCAAGGGACCAGAGACCTTGTGCCCAGCTGTTCCTTGAGCAGACCGAGAAACAGGGTTTGTTTATTCAGTAAGAATAGCTTTTTTTTTTTCCTCTTTGAATTCATATTACAATGAATTAGACTGGAAATACATGGAGCAGTAGGGAGGTTGTATAATCTAGTTCAAAATGGATGTGCCAGATTCCATGGCTAAAATCCATAATCAGCCATGAGATGGTTTGACAGATGAGTCTGATACTGAGTAGGTGTCCCTCAGTCTACATACTTTTCTGAACTGCTCTTGTCTCAACAAAATCTCATGACATCTCTCTCATGGGCTGAAAGCTCGTCCTAGTGTCAGTCAAACAGATGGTACAAAAATAGGGCCTCCCCTTGGTGGAACAGAAGAACAGAGACAATTCCTTAGTACTCTAACCACAGTCCTGGGCTGGGAGAGGCTCATGCAAGTTATATTCAGAAGATGCAGCAAGAAGTCTGTGAGGGATGATCAGAGAACAACTTTCTCACAAAAAGCACAGCAAAACACTGAGGACCTCAGCATGCTCAGGACTGTGAAGTCTCCTTGCACAATACCCAGGGTCCTGAGTACACCTTGTGGATCAAAACTGTGAGGGTCTAAGGTCTGGACTACTTTTTCCTGAGAGTGGTGATGAGACAGCAATTAAACCCACTAATGACCTCATGAATCAAGTCTTGGTTCTTTGGTGGTTCAAGACTAATTAAAAGCATTTTGTTATAAAAGCTCTTAGATAAAACCTCCAAAGCTGTAATTTCTGACAGGGCCTCTTTATATGATAAAGAGAATGGACATTATCCCTGACAAGCTTGAAGCAAAAAGAACTTTTAACAGATGTGGTGACTTCATGCCCATGTATCGATCCTTTCACTTCCAGAAGTCCCAGTATAACCACCGATTCTCTCAAAACCATCTTCCTCCACAGGTATTTTCATCATACGTTATTTTGTGTCTGTGTCTTTCCATACTTACTCCTGAAATTCCCTCTCAGCCTTCCTAATTCCTGTCCTGTCTTTTACATCTTACAAATTATGCTATTGTCTTCAATTGGGTTTGCATTCCTTTCTCCAAAGGACATGTTCCTGATAGAATAACCATCTTGAAGCCTGCCACTGGGTTATTTTCAAAGTTTCCTTTTTAATTCCTCTTTTGCTTAGTTATTTGTTCTTTCCATTAATCAATCATAATACACTCAAGTGGTCACCACTGGTGATTTTACATCTGCTCATCTTACCATACAACATGAAATTAGGTGGAATTAAATGTGAATAAATGTAGATTTGTTTTGTTTTGTTTTGTTTTTAATTGTAATCTCAGATTTCAATCCAAATAAAGTTGAGCTCTAGGTCAGCATGAGTTAATGTTCCGTCCACAGCAGATGTTTTAATCCCGTCCAAAACTGCAGCATCAGGGTATGGTATGTACAAGTGTATGATTATTTAAATAGCAATCCCTCCTGCTCTGCAGTTTTCATTAGTTTCCTATATTTAAGTGAAGAGCCTGTGAGTAGTGACTGAAGTAGAGAAAATGGGCTATTTAGGTCTTTTAATACATTGCAGTGTTCTTGTATTTGCTGTGAATAAAGAAGTCAAATATAGCACATCTAGTGATTCAAAGTTCTTAGAGTGATTAACATTGTTTGGATGATCTGAAACACATCTTGATTTCAAGACTGGCCTGACTACATGACTATAAAATCTCCAGGTTGAGAATAGCATCACTTGTATTAAGATGTTTAAGGCAAAGATATTTGGATAAATCATTAGCATCATTAGTTATGAAAACACCCTTCATGGTAATCCCTATTTCTTTTCATGTTTGGCATTTTTTTCATGATTCTGTGATATCATAACCTTAAAAAAACTTTACTTTCAGTATCTGGCAGTGTTCAGAGCAACACAGAAACTAGGCTTCCTGATTTACCTACATGTAGTTCACATTCTTGAAATTATTCTATTGGTGTGTCTTTTCACTGTCATAAATAAGGAGAAGCACTGCTAGAAGAAAGTATTACTATTCACAGAGTATTTATGCTCTCCCCTACATCTGTATGTTAAAATCTGTGAAAAGACAAGTGTGTGTCAGTGCTGATGGTTGGGGCCAGCAGATGCCCTTCAGCCCAGTACTGTCCCTCAAAGTAGCCAGGCTACTGCAGCAGGTGGGGTGAGGGTCTTACAAAGACCTGAAGCAGGTCCTCATCTGCTCAGAAATTTTCAAGAAAAAGCTTTTCAATGGAAGAATGGAGAATCATCCCTTGCTCTGCTCTTGGTAATTTATGTTTTTCCTTCCTTCAGCATATTTGCTTTCATTTGGTGTCCTTCAATGTACAGTGAGCTGTATATTCTCTTTAGCCACAGCTTGGCATGGCTGTATGTTATGAAAGAAACAGATCAATTGAGTAAGAATCTGCCTAAGCTAGAAAGTGAAAAGCCTGAAATTCTCAAGAAGGCTTAATGTAAAGAAAGACTCCCTAAGGTGTGTTGTGAATCTTCTGAAATCAAGTGTCTGCAGCAACTTCACCTTTTCCCATTCTTCACCTTCACTACAATAAAAATCAACTCAATGATAAGGACCAACTGATTACCAAACATGAGAGGAGATCACTCCGTTCTCTTTGCCTGCTGGAGTTTGAACTCACTCCAACTATGGCATGATCCAGGCCCTGAGTTCAGGGTTGTAATGTCCCATTATCTTCTGATGAGGTATTTGCACTTTACAGATAAAAGTTTAGCTCACTAAGGAATTAGATGGATTCCACATCACTTTGTGGATCAATGCCCAAATTACTAAGCTAGTGAGCCCAATTACTAAACTATCTGGTTTCCTCTCAAAAAAAATCCTAGTAATTCCTAAATTACTGAGCTGTTCAGTAAGAAAGAGACGGAGAGATACCTCAGTTCTAAGAATACCCTGTCTTTTAGAGGGCAGTCACTTTTTTGGGATGTGAAACATACATGTTTTCTCTTCATACACAGGAAAAAGCTGATACGAGCTTTCTGTACAGACAACTGTTCAGACAAAAGGGGAAAAGGGTATTTGTCTGCTTTCTGACGCTGCCAGATTAGTGTTTTGGGTTGTTTATTTTTTTAATTCATTTGGGCTTGGGCCTTGTGGATGAAGTAGGTGTTGCTCTAGACGCACCAATAAGCACACAACCAGCTCAGTAAAGGCAGCAGCAGAGAGAGTTTATTGTCCTATTCCCTTTATATATGGTAGGAACCCATCAGGTGTTCAACCACTCCCCGAGATGATAGGCTGGAGCCTCACAACAGCCAGTTCCAAAACACACTCGGTCTGAATCAAAACATCTCAGCACAAACAACAGATGTTCAAGTGTTATCTGCTTGTTTTGCATAGTGTATTGGTTCTAACTGAGGTAGAGTTCAGCAGCCCTGCCAGTGCTGTGCTTCAGTTGATAACACAGCAGTGTTTTGGCTACTGCTGAGCAGTACTGTCTGTCTAACATTCTCCCCCATCAAGGGGCAGGGAGTGGGCAAGACCTCGGGAGGGAAAACAAGCAGGCCAGCTGACCGGAAGGAACCAAAGGGATATTCCATACCATATGACATCAGCTCAGATATAAAAGCCAAGAGAGAGAGGAGGAAGGGGGGGCATTCGTTCACATCTGCCTTCTGGAGGAACCACTATGCGTGCTGAGGCCCTGCTTCCCAGGACGTGCCTGAACATCGCTTGCTGATGGGAAGTAGAGATTGACTTTCCTTCTTTTGCTTATGCGCCCACAGACTCTGCTTTTGCTTCTCTATTGTTTTAATAAAAACTGCCTTGTCTCAACCCACTGATTCATCTTGTCCTTTCCCCTGTCCCTCTGGGGGAGGGAGCTATAGGGCATCTTGGTGGGCACCTGGCACCTAGCCAGAGTCAAACCATCACACATAGTTTGTATGGGAAAGGAGGGTTTCTCAAAAGCAGCCCTGGGCAACCAGGCCCTGGGCAGCTACAAATAGGTGTCTCTTTTGCAAATGCCCATGAGGGCTTAAACAGAATCGTGATGCCTGGCTGATGTGTGCTACTCTTGATTTGCCTGCACAGATGTATGTATAGAAACAGGGATGGAGGTACCTTTGGGACTTCACTGGTGTGTGTACATAAATGAAATGCTTCTGAGATGTCCAACAGTTTTGAGCATCAGCATTTTGAATCCAGCTTGTAACCTATAAAACTGTGTTCCCAAAATGAACGAGCAAAGTTCTTTTTCAATGCTTTCAGTTAAATTAGTGCCTTCAGAAACAGAGTTCACACATGAAATGATGCATGATTGAAACTGGAGGGAACTAAATGAAGACATTTAATGTATCATTATTCACTTAAATGGTTATATTATTATACCATAAAAATATGGCAAATCCTAGTTTCATTCTCAGTGTTGTGAATCCTTTACCACTGAGCCGAATGTTAAATGTTGATCATACTAAGCCATGCAACACTCACACTGTATTTTTTGCTTTTGTAATGTTTCTTCAGTTTTCCCAAACACTTTGTGGTATAGCTGGGTCCTAAAAAAGATAATTCCAGCCAGTAAACACAGCAGATGGCTGTGTTTACTTTTTAAGACCTGTGAGAGATAATAAATATACTGTCATTGAGTTTTGTGTCCCATTGTTTCCACATGGATGAGCAGTGCAAATAACAACCATGCTGTCATACTATAGTCTCATTATCTGAAGTGATCTTCCCTGCTTGGATATTATGCCATAACCTAGTCCTTTTCCAATACTTCTCACCTGTCTTTGTCTCTACTTCAGACTGCAACATTTCTGAGGTAAATATTACTTGGTGGTGGATTTATGATGGATTGACAGATATATGAACTTCTTGTGTGTTTTGAATACCTCAGAAATATAAACAAATATAGTACTGCTGTTTTATTTTTATTTCATAGGGGAGAGATTTATTTCACATATGTGAAAAAATCCTCCTCCTGGCATTTCAGAGAATCGTAACAGTAATTCAAGTTGACAGTGACTTCTGGGGGCCATCCGCTCAGTCCCAAGTTCAAAGCAGGCCCAACTTTGTGGTTAGAACTGGTTGCTCAGGGGCTTGTTTAGCAGAGTAGTGAGTATCTCCAAGTGTGGAGATTCCACAGGCTCCGTGGCACTTCTGCCAGCGCCCACCCACTTCCTTCATGACAATTATTTTCCTTGCCTTCTGTTAGAATACCTCTTGTTGCCTCTTGTATTTTCTGCAGCTCTCTATTCCCTTTGTGCCAGCTTCCAAACCCTGTTATCTGATGTTTTAGTTTCTTACAAGAGGACTTTACCACAGCACAGATGTCTAGCTCATGCTGTTTTGGTAAGAAAGTGCCACTTGCAAGCTCTGTTCTTGCTGTGCCTTTCTTCAGCACTGGGAAGTGGAGATTTGTGAGAGGTCTGTGTGTATGTATATAAGAAAGCATTTCTCAGAAGTCCATGTTCCTTGCTCAGATGTCTTGGAATGCTCTGAAGATTTAAGGCCCGAGCCAGTTTTTCTCTCAAATTGCTGCACAGGACGTGCAGGCTGCTGTGGAACCCTGGGGGCACACCCCTCTTACCAGTGTCTGGCTGGACTGTGGGGGCCCAAGGCAGAGGCACACAGCAGATGCCAGAGGTCTTCACTAATGGTGGTGTCTCGATGCTGCTTATTCTTTTTCTTTTAAATTTCCTATTTCATTTTTTGTATTTCATAATGCTAAAAATGGAAGAAGAAAAACATCTGTGACCTTCTTGAGTTATTCAAGTAGAGTCAGGTCCAATTTTCTATTTTTTACATATTTATTCATGATAATGTCTGAAGGGTGCTATTTTGATTTGCTTCTCTAACAATTCTTTCCTTTATAGTTTTGTTAGTTAATGCTAGTTAATTAACACACTCATCTGAATATACAGAAATCTGACAATCGTAATCTTTTGGTGATAATGGAAAATGTGTCTGTACACCTGCAATACACTGAATTAAGATCTTGCTTGTTAACAGTTCTTTTTCTTCCCTTTCTGTTCTTTCTAGATATGGGTGTAGGTTTTGTCCCTACCAGAACTTTTTTGTCTCAAACTATGATGCAAGCTTTGTATTAAAATAATCTCATTGTATTTTCAGACAGTGAAAATTCCTATAATTTTTTTTCCCAATTCCATTTGTTTGTGTTTGTTTTTTTTTTCATCTGCCAGAAATAAGCTGTAGAAAGTCCCTCTCTCTTTCTCTCTCTATGTATATATAATACATCTGTTATATCTATCATAATTGTAGATGCTCATTTGTTATAGGCTGAAGAGGTATTTTCTCAGTGATATAGTAAATAGATTATTTCTCAGTGATATAGTAAAGGATCTTGAGGGGGAAGAGTTTGATTTATGCTTTATAAAAAGAGAAACACTGCAATATTTCTGGATATTCATTTGTCCATGATGTGTGTGGTCAGAATATGAAGGAACAGCTCTGTGAACCTTGGATTTGATAGAAATTACACAGTCTAGAAAGCTGTTGTCAGTAAGTATGCTTTGGAAGTCATGGCTCAAAGCTATTCTTCTCTAGCAGAAACAATTCAGTTTGTTCACATGTGTGAACAGCGTGTTCTATAAGTTCTCAGGAATCATTGATTTGAGAAGTGGCTCCTACTATCACCCTTTGAAGCAACATGTAAAGTATTATAGTTTACCCTCTCTTTAGCAGGAAGGATCTGAAGCTAGCGAAAAGTATGCCTTTCTTTTTCCCCTTGAAATAAGTGGTGAGCACACATCCAAAATTTTAAGATTTCATCTGCAACATAAGGGTCCTGTTTTCCAACAACCAGAGGGTTGAATTACATGACAGAAATTTGTTTTATAGTAGTGCATTTTGATAGAAAGTACTTTATAAATCATTCTGCTGGCTTCTAGTTGGACAGTGCTGAAATTCACAACACCCAGATATAAACTATCCATGGATACATTCCTAGAATCTTATGTCTCTGTAGGAATAATAAGATCTGGAAAAACGTAATTTTATATAAAATGTTTAGAACTATTTTATAAGCCAACCTAGTTATTTATAACCAATAGTCAGTTGGGTAGTAAAAATACCTTCAGTGCAACTACGTGGATTGCAAGAAGATCCAAATTCTTGATGTCCTTTGGTGTGTACCTCTTCTCAGTGATGTCACAGTGGCACTAATTCTCACTGTCACAATCTGGGTGTCTCCAGGACTGTCCTGCAGTTCTTGATAGAGGTTTAAGATTAGCATCTGCCTTTACCTCACCTGCATGACAGTAGTGACTCCATGTCTGGAGAAATATGTATTTGTGTGATTGCCTTTGGCCTGCCTAGTGACTGAAGCATGGACTGGGGATGGAGGCAATAATAAGTGAGGAGGAATAATAGCTGTAACCTCCTGGCATGCAGATCTATGGTAAATCTTGCTGCAGAGTTCAAGGATTAGGTGATGAGAGAGAGAAATGTGCCAGAGGTGTGCCATTTTTGATGCCTCTTTCAAAAAATACGAGGGAGGCAATGGAAAACTGAAGTCAGGTGGCTTCTAGGAACACAGTGAGAGAGCTCCACTGAGGTCAGGTGGCCCCAAATCATTCCAGCCGCTGGGGAAGGGACATTTCCTCATTCCTGAAACCAGGAATGTCAGCACTGACCAGCAATCTTTATTCTCTTTGTGGCTCCAGTGACCAAGATACAGCTCCCTACTCTGCTGAGCTATTGTGGCACGTAAGAGCAACCTCTGTGCTTTTAAAATGAGCATAAGTCATCTTGTCAAGTCAGTTTATTTTATTCATGTCCTAGGCACATATTTTAAAGAAAAATATGGTCTTCATCATTTTCCTCCCACATCCATTCACACCTCTGATATTTACCACTATAGAAAAAGAGGATGTATATAAAAAAGTAATATTTAGAGAATGATGAACAGTTAAAAGTTTACAAAATATAACAAGTCCCATCCAATTTGAATGAGCTAAAATAAACGGGCAACAGAGGTAAAATTGGGGTTACTAGAGAGAGTGGTGACATGGATAATGTGGAGAAGTGAATGTGGCTTGCAATGAAAAAGAATCCCAGTGAGCATCTTCTGTTAACTGTAAGCCACAAAAGGCTGCTGGCAACAATACTCTGAGGAATAATGGCCATTTCACTTTAGTGGTTTTCCACTCTTTTTCTCCCCAGATGATGTCATTAAATAGAAACTCTTCCTAAAAGCCGTTATACCCAAAGTATGTTCAGAACTATTTCTGAAAGTAGCTGTTGTCCCTGTTCTGATTTCAGTGGTTGGGTATCTCCATCAAAATCACTGCTATTTTAATTGGCATACAATGACAGATTTTTGGTGCACTTTATAGAAAATTATGGAAAGTTAATTACCCTCTCAGCACTATGCTTCTTCCAAGTGAGAATTGTAAGTAATTTTTAAGAGCAGATCTTAAAAAATCCTTCAGGATAGATGATCATGCAGTCCTGCACAACCTAACTTCTGTTGAGGTGTGCCAGTGAGCAATGCACCTGGCAGCGTTGTGACCTGAAAGCTCTGTATTTGTCTATGCAGAGTAGTTTTGTAACTGCTTTCTGCAGAGAAAGCCTACAACACAGAGTGACCTGGGGGGAATCCACTGAGTCACAGCTGGACCATACTGGCAGTAAAGGTTGCTTGGAGAAGTTTACATTTCATCTGTTCTTTGCAGAGGAAACTCGAATTTCTAGGGGTGATACTCTGGATGGTCCCTGCCTCCTGTGCACTATGATGCTTTCAGAGATTATCACTCATCAATTCTCAGAGCCAACTCAAGGCTTCACAAGGCCGAAACCAAATTAAATGTGTGAAAAGGTATAAAAATGAAGTATGAAAAATAAATTTATATATTAATTTCAGGGTACCACCTTTCCATATCTGGGGAATTGAGACAGAGTATTTCTGCCCCTGATGCAAGCAGCCATTTCCCCACTGCCTAGGCAGTGAGTCTCATTCTGTTCCTGGCTGTAAGCAGCCTCCCTGCCAGCCCTGGTCACTTTAGGCCATGATTTTGTCACTGTTATTTGTGTGCCATGCTAGGAACCTGTTGCTTTGCTTATGCCTAAAGCAAATCCCCTCCACGACTTTACCTCAAATGCTGTCACAAATATACTGCTTGGTTTTGCTTCAAGCTGCACAGTAGAATAAAGAATGAAAAATCAGAAGAGGATATTACCGCGATGCCTGTTATTACGGCTTATCCCGGTAATCAGTCGAGACGCAGAATTAATGAGAGCTGGAGTCCGAAAGTTCTTGTTCAGAGCAAGGGCGGAAAGGGGGGAAACCCCTTTCGTTTAATTCTTATAAAACTTTTAGAAATCACAGATCATTGGAGAAAATTAACACTTCCGTCTCTAACTATATTGGTTAAAAGAAGTGTCCGTCAAAGGGATCTGTGTCCATGGGAAAGGAATGTAAAAAGATAATTTTTACAACAACATAGCTATGTTTACAGAAATCGTCCTTGAGACTGTCTAACAGAGAAAACTAGCTATTTTACAGTGAAAAATGGGCAACAAGAGGATAGGAATTTTATCAATGGTGTGGCTGAAGAAATTTGGCATAGACATTCCCCTCATATGTTGCCATAAATTTGTGTGTAGTAAGGACAGATAAAACTCATTACATTTCAGCACCGTAGATCTTCAGGACTATGATTCTGGATACAATTAGCCCTCAAGAAAAATAATGTAAAAGGTAAAGAAAAATAAACAGCAAAAAAACCTGTAAGATAATAATAATTTCTGTAGACTGTAATGTAGAGATGTGTAGCAGTGTTTACTAGCTTCTGAAAGAGCAGCTTTGCAGCGTTAAGAGTTCATTAAAATGAGAATAGCAGGGAACCTGAGTTATTTTGCTGATTCATGAACTCTGCAGACACAAATGCTGGTAGAGTAGTTATTCAGTGCACTTCCATTACATTAACAGAACTGTTCTGGGTATTACTACTAGAAAAAACAACCTATAGAATCAAGTACTTAGAATCTGATTTTCAAATTGCTCTCCTTTTTGCATTTGCATCGATGTTTTGCATTTGTTTGAAGCTTGCATCTGCTTCCAAACAATAAGCACTAATTTTAAACCTGTTTAGTACTCATTTAACCCAGATAGTTCTTTTGTGGCCATTTCACATGCATCTGGGATTCAGTGCAAAGAGGTTGCATGGAACTAAATGAGAGGAAAATGCTACTAACCAGCAGCTGCAAGAAAGGGCCAAAAGAGAAAAAAAAAAAGTGGAAACACTATACGAATATGCTACCATTATGACTGGAGAAGCAGGCACATAGATAGTGACCCTGTGATTATGTTAGGTAGAAGCTGCTGTGGATGATGACTTTGTTCTGGGAAACCTAAGCTTTGTGTGTGTGTGAGATACTTCTCACTGATTCAATGGATCTTTGATATGCTTTAGGCAACTTGCACTACTTACATGTCAGCTGAGGTCAATGAAGAATGCCAGAGCTTTACACTCAAAAAGACATCCTATGGAATAGAATGTCAGATAATGTAAACTAGCAGTACTAGGAGTCTGTTTCCTGCAACAATTAAAGCATCCACTGGAAAGGTGGTGAGATACTGGAACAGGTTGCTCGGAGAAATTGTGGATACCCCATCCCTGCAACTGTTCAAGGGCAGGCTGGAAGGGGCTTTGAAAAACCTTGTCTAATGAAAGGTGTCCCTGTCCACAGCAGGGAGTTTGAAATTAGGGGATCTTTAAGGTCCCTTTCAACCCAGGCCAGTCTATTATGCCATGATTCCGTGAAACATCTGGTTCACCACTGACCAAGTCACTTTTGATATTTGTAGTTATAAACCCCAAACCTAATGAGGATTGAATGGCTAAATAAATGTAACCTAGGTACACCATGGTCCAGATACAGCTCTCAGAATAAATTAACTAGAAGTCAGTGATGTGACCCAGTAAAAAATCAACTGAAGTTAAGGGTGGATGTGTTCAGTTAGATTCTATCATTAAGCAATAATTGTGGGTGAGAGAAGAACTGTTCCCTCAGCCTAGCCACCTGCAACACAATGCAGCATTGCAAAGTGCTTGTGATCCAAACTGAAAGAGGTACAAGCATGGACACTCTATCCACTTGTAATCTACTACAGTAGCATTTGTCTTCCTTCATTATGTCAGTGTTAATGGGACACATGGGGCCTTGCTTCTCAGCCTGACACAACCGTTGTGTTCCTGAATCAGCACCTGTTGTAAGGTGAGCTCTTGCAATCTGTCAGCCCTGCCCCCACACTGGATTTCTTGTTATGTTTTTCATACAGAGACTCAACACTGAACAGTGTGACAGACACCTGGAACAAGTCTCGGTGCCAAATACATGTGCAGTTCCATTTTAAATCAATATGAAGACAATGTTAACTGCTTCTGTTTACTGTCAGCCACTGATACTGCTTGGGAAATTAATGGGAAAACAACAATGACAGAAATTTTCCTTCCTGTATATCTGAATATGATTTCCCTTTCATCTGTCTCCAAATGTGGTTCATAAGGTGTCTATTTTGATTCCAGCATATTATTTAACCTTTACACTATCTTAGCATTATCTTAGCATATTGAGCTGATCTTGCTCTGACTCAGTTGAAAAACAGGGTATATCTTTAGGAAAGAATACGTGTTTCCATACCAAGAAGTCTTTCCTGGCTGTACAATGGGAAGCTGAAATGAGGGATTGTGTTTTCAAAGTGGGGCGTATGGAAGTGTGACTTCAAAGTTTAATGGTTCTTAGGTAGTTGTTGTTCCTCCTGAGATCAGTGGGGATTTACAGGAGTTCAGCACATTTGATGCAACTCTCTTGTTTTATGCTACTTAGAAATGCACAAATGTCATTAAAAAACTACCTTTCTGGAAATTTAGACTTGAATTAATTCCTCTTTCTTAATAATAAAGAAAATATTTATATAAAACAAATCCCACCTCTTGCATCTTAGAGACGACATAAAACAAGCAGTTCTATTAATAAGTAAAAAAACCTTGATTTTTTTTAAAGACCTGAATTTTATGTCTGTACAATTTAATGATAAAAACTAGGTCTCAAAATAAAAGCAGGAGACCATCAGCTGCCTCTCCTTCACCCAAGGCTTAGACATATTACTGGATCAAAACCATGAAAACCTTTAATGGAACACTACCCAATGCAACACATATAATTGAATAACCTTGAGAGGAAAGATTGGGGACTTAAGGGAGAAGATCAATTTAAAATCACTTAATGGATGAGGCATTTAAAGTTACATAGACTGAAGAAGGTGAAAGGTGCTATGGAATAATTGCTTCCATCCTCTGGAGATAGTGTCTTCAGATGTAAATGAGAGTCCAGGTTTCAGTAATTTATTGTATGAGAAATATACCATCACCAAAGGAAAGAAAATTGTGAGATAAAGAAAAAATAATTTCTAACCCTGGAAAGACCACCTCATCTGAGGCTTGATCCAGTGTCCGCTGCAGTCTAGTGGGAGATTTTATTCCCACTGAAAGATGGCAGTGGGCTTCAGTATGTAATGCATGAGGCCTCTTATGATGGTATAATTTTACAGGACATAAATAAATTGTTATAAAGACACATCATCTCCCAAAGCTCAAGTCGGTAGCACTCCTGCACAGCAGCAAGTTCCCTGAAATGAACACATTTGGTCACATCAAAAGCAAAAATCTTGGAAGTGAACAACTTTAAAGGGACCCTAAACTCTTTGGTGGACATGGGTACATTGCCTGCTTCATTCAGCACATGCTCCACATCCTACAATGTGCGTCTACATTGTAAGACTTAGAACACTTGCAGGTCAGTACTTTACAAATACAGTAACACCTTCTTCTGTGCAGCAGCATGAATGTATAAACAGGGCCCTGCATTAGCTGCTCTGTCATGGATTCAACATTTTTGTCCCTAGAAGGCAGTCTTGGGCATACAGTGATCTGAATAAGTGTGGGCAGTCATGTTTAAGTGTGGTTTAAGTGTTTGGGATTGCACTGAGGAAGGCACGAGTCCAAGTCTTTATGCCCTGGAGTTCCTACAAATTCCCTATGTAAAAGTATCCAAAAGATCAAAGCCTGGGAATCATTGGCTTGCATGAAAGACTGAACAGACTCTTAAAATCTATATATAGACCCTGCAAGAGGAAGTAGGAATCATTCTTTGGCAAAAATGCTTCTCAAGGACGAAGTTATTTGAGGTGCAGCAGCAAGTCCAGTTTGGGACACCTTCTTGCACAGAGTGCATTTTATCTGCTACAAAAAACCACAAGAGCTCTGTAAATAGATCTGTGTGACTAGCACATGTCACACTTTTCAGCTGATAGAAGCTAAATGACATACTAGTCATCTTCTAACACATCTAAAAGTATTTCACCAAAGTCCTAACCTTTCTTTTCCTTTTTGTGTTTTTTGTTTACTTCATGAGTCACTTTTCCCCTGGTGACTAACTCCTGACAGGAGAAAAAAAAACCACATGCCAAGGAAACTTTCTTTATGAAGAAACTTTAGTGTGGAAAATTCTCTTTTTAAATGCATATCGTCTAATATCTGCTGCTCTTGCCAGACTTTGAAGAAACAAGTTTACAAAGTGGAGATCCTCCTAACTGCTATTTCGCTCTCCTGAGCGCCCCACCTCACAGGAAATGATTCTTTCTCTAAACTCTGACACTACTGCTGCTGAAGAGCACTTCAGTTTTGAACACGTTATTTTACCATTCACAGGCCTTTGAACTGTTGCTTTTAAATGTGGCTGTTGAATTAATGAATAATTTTGCCAGGTGTTAGAGCACATGAAGGGAATACCAGCCATATGCTTTGGTTGATCTGTGTTCTTTTTTACACTACAAGATGTTTATTATGGTAAGATAAAAGGTCTGGCTCATTCTCATACCTTTAATATGAAATTCAAATAATGAAGACAGAGTTAGCAAAAACTTTGGAGAATGAATGAATAAATGTGATTTACAAAGCCAAAGAAACCAAATAATTTGTTTATATGCAAAACTCATTAAAAACATCGTTCATTTAATCTGATTTAGATTAAAGGAATAATGTTGTTATATCAGGTTGTCATTTTTTCTGATGAGAACCATGACGTATCAGTGACTATAAAATACGTAAGAAATAGAGAGGCTTCAGGTGTTGTGATACCTGAGGTTGATTTTTTAGAGGAAACTGAAAGGAGATTTAATTGCCATTCATTTGCTGATTAAATAAATATCTGTCTTTACACTTGTGGCTGTCTGTGAACAAAAGCCACAGAGGAGTTCTCCCAGGATGGACTGCTTTTCCATGGTGGTGGTAGGGAAGCAAAATAATTGCCCTTCTTTGAAATTCTGGAGATAGGCCTCACCTAAGCACAAACTCTGAGTGGATGGTGGTGCTGGAGGTGGAACTTGGTCCTGGACTGTGACTGAACTGTTTATGATGCCATGAATTTATGCCATGACATGTTTAGAGGTCCCAGTCTCCCACTTATCCAGACTAACACTTCTGTGGGACATTTTTGTTCTATTCACATCTGGGTCGCACATCAAGGTTTCCCCTGCATAGAAATCGTGATACATCATGGGAACAGTATCCTCCCAAGTCTTTCTCCAGGATGAGGTCTGTAAGAAGAACTGGAGGATGCTCACTGGGTGAGCTTGCATAGATTAAGCCATCATGATACTCCATGAAAAGCTCTCCATGTTTATCTGTTGTGTTTTGCTCACTGGCTTGCATTAATGGTCACCACTTTTATTCCAGAAGGAATATTTTCTCTTAACAGAACTGATAAATTTTATCAATCCTTTTTGTTTTCTCCTGAGATGTGATCCACTTCCAGGGATATCTGGATAGCTGATAATATGTAGCATAGGATATTGACTATCCTGAGATAATTGCCGTTCTTTTCTAGTGGCAAGGCATAGCTTTTGTGGCTGCTGATAATTTATGCTACAGTTTCTCTTTCTGTACTACCAATACTCAGCTTTCCTGATGTGCTTTGTCATCATGACTCTGGTGGCATTTCAAGAGAGCAGTGAAAGATTCACACTATCTGTTGTCTAGGGGATCTTACCCCTGGCTTTCCTGAAGAGAAACAGCTTTGATGCTTAGGCACTGGCAGCAAGAATCCAGCAGGAAGGGGCTTGTTTTTTTTTCTGATGAGGCAATGCATTATGTCCTGTTAAGTAAGCGGACTGGGGAGGTCTTCTAGATTGAATCTACATTACATGCCTTTCCATAGTGCATAGGGTTTTGAACAGTCTGCTTTCAAAGCCAAATATACTATGCTCACAACTCTTCCCCTGGAGGGTGACAGGACAGAAAATGAAACGTGTAGCAAAAGTTGGTCTCAGCAATAGAAGGGAACTCATCATCTAGAACCACAAAAGCAGTGTAAAAAGCTACATAGAAAATAAACCTTACAGGGAAAAACTGAGAAAAGATAATGAACAAATGTATGAGCTGCAACGTTTGCCACTTTATAAAGTTTATTATGATGTGCTCAGATCAACTGTTTTGTTGTCCAAGAAATAATGCTTTCCCATTTGTTGGTCTTAACCAACAATTGCTACTTAACACTGAGAAACAGGCATCTTAAGAAAAAGGACAGAGACAAAGAACCTCTCCTTGAATACACTGATATTAAGATAATGAAAGGTTTCAATGGTAGTATTATTAAAGGTTGACAATACTGGGTTTTATGATTCTCTTTATACAGTTCAGATAAATTAAATAAAACTAGCTCTTATCTGTACAGCTCCTAAAGCCACACTGTAACAATAGTCCCAAGATCATCTTCAGTAAGATACCCAAAGTCAGGGCAGGTCTGTGAGGAAGGAGCTAATGTCAGGTGCAGTGTTTAGCCTACCAAGAGAAGTACCAGCAGGACTGAAGTGATGACCTACAAATTTCCTGTATGTTGCATGTATGTCAAATACAAAGGAAGACTAATCAAAATAATGTGGTAAAGATAAAAATGACAAAACTTATGCCTGGTGTAACACCACTGATGTCTTAACTGATAGCTCAGTGTCAAAGATATGATGCATGTATTGCTCACTGCAAAAATGTCAGCGTTCATCAGGTATAACATATGACTGACACATAGGTCAAATTGCAGATTCTGCTCCTCCAGCAACCCCAAATATAAAGTGATTATGTAGAGCTTAAAAAAACCCTTCAGGTAAATAAACTATGTTTAAAGCCATCTTCAACTTCCAGTTGGTAAACACTGTTTCTGTCTGCTAATATATATTGACAAAATTAGTGTTTTCATGCAGTGTTTTATGGTACATTACCTAAACTCAATGAGCAACTCACACTCTGTTTTTTGTTGCTAACAGTCGTTCTCAGTGTTTCACTACCAACTATGGGTGTCACAGCAATAATTTGACAGGCAATAAAAAGAGAAAATGTTCTTTGGTGCAGTTTTTACAGTCTATTCTATACAGCCTCAATCACTGAAGTGGAAAAAATGAAGATAAAAGCTTAACTAGCATGTTTACATGCATGTAGCAAGGTATTTTCTTTTAAAATTAATTGAATTACCCATATAAATAAATACACTTTGATTACGAATTTATGAATTTGAAGGAACTGTCAAGGTCAGGAAGGAAAAATGTTACATTTTTCTGACATTGAAACACAATTAAAAAGTGCCCTTCTTTTCTCTTTGGCAATTTCCATAAGAGTATTCCTTAAGTTCTTTGTCAAATATTAAACTAAAAGGGAGATTTTTGATTTCCAGATTAAACTGAAAGAATCCCATCAGATTTACAGGAGAAAAATCTGAAGCCATTTTAAGGATGCCAATATTGTCTCAGCTCCGCAAGGTTCTTAGATCTATAAAATTCAACAGGATGAGTCACTCTGGTTGGGTATGTGCTGATGGGATCCTAAAGCAGGGCACATCTGGCTGTTTATTTGCTACAGGTCCATAAATTATTGTTTAAGTTTCACAGGTAAGAATTAAAAATCAGGAAATTTTGAAGAAATGAGGTGGTAATTCTTATCCCTTCCTTGTTACATGACAATCTTTTGTTAGCATGTGAGTGCTATTCCTTTGAACTACATGATTTAGTGCCCAATGAGAGTTGCTACACGTTGGAAGGAGAAGTATGAAAAGAAAGCAGTTGTAACTAATAGGTTAACTATTCAAACATCATCATAGCCTTTTTGCAACAACCAAGATGACAGAACCTTTAAAGCAAGAAGAAAAAAAAATCCCCAAAACTGTGTAAAAAACACTACTGGAAGATGATAATGAGATTGTTCTAAAGGGACTTCTTATGAGTGCATTGGGAAGAGCCTAGAATCTGTCTGCTAAAGAACTCATATGAGAAGGGAATATACCTGGCTTTTAATCTCCATTCAAGTATTTTTTTTTATTATTTTATAAAAAGACCATATCTATCTATGACATGAACAAAATTCCCAAGAGTAAACTCCAGAATTCCTAGGGCGGGCTCTTTCAGGGCAATGATAGGAGACTGAGAATCCCCTAGGCAAAAAGTCATTCCCTAGGGTGTACAGGTCTCTTTCTCAGGGCACAGCCTTTAATAGTAAGTTGTATTGCTTAGCACAAGGCATCCAGTGTTA
Organism: Climacteris rufus; assembly: GCA_013398175.1. Classification (NCBI taxonomy): domain Eukaryota; kingdom Metazoa; phylum Chordata; class Aves; order Passeriformes; family Climacteridae; genus Climacteris; species Climacteris rufus. The sequence goes on along the minus strand of VZRZ01005563.1, from coordinate 13,002 downwards.
CTGAATTATTCAATAGAATGTAGTTGCCCCTGTAGCTTAGGTAGCACTTGCTCCAAGAGGTGATTTCAAAGAGCTCTTACTGACTGACATGGACCTCTTAGGAGTCAGCTTCAAGAAGAAAAGAAATACCTAGGTGGTAGAATACAGGGGTTTAAGCATTTGGTGTCCATAGTGATACCCTGCTAGATACACACACACACACACACACACACACACACACAAATGCACACAGAAGACAAATATAAGACAATTTTAATGCCAAACATTAAGGAGCATTTGCACTTAGCAGCTCAGTAGTGGTCTGGAGAGATTTGGAAATCTAAACCTTGCCTGAGTCTCACTAAGATTCCAACGTAGCACAATAAAGGTCTTGAGAAATATGAGTCATTTGGGGTAAATTAGCCAAGGTGGGATACCACACTAATGTGGTGCCTGACATCTCGTGCCTGAATCAATACACTCAGGGATAAGTTGAGCAGAAGTGTCTGTACCATGTTCTGTACCATCTAGACATGATTTTTAGGGGAAGTACCTAAAAGTATACTGCACTGCTCTTGTGCTCCAAAGGGAAGTCATCTGCTGCTGATATACAGTTTTACATTTTCCCTGCTGCGATGATTCAACTGTGCTAGCTGGCACACTGAAGGGAAGAAGCCAAATCTCCACTCATTTCCTTGCTCTTCCCACTCACTCCCTGTGAAGAAGAGGCATTTGCAGCTGTGTAGAATCACTGTTACGCTGCTGCCTGCTGCTACATGCAGCCCACACAAAATCTTGCTATTAGTAAATAAAATAAATGCCAAGATAATTTTAAAATGATAAAATAACTCTTAAGTGAACATTTAATACAGGCTTACAAATAGAGGCAAATTGCAGTGACAGAGGTATCTACCTCACTGCGTAACTCATTGCTCATAACAATGGAAATGACTCCATATTATGATGATGAGAATGTCAGACTGTCTATTTTTAAGGACAAATAGAAAAAACGCCACCACAAACCTGCACAGGAGAAAGAACCTCATAACTGGAAGGAGTGTTGCTGAAACAAAGAGAGTTTTTTACATCTCCAGTCTCGTGATACACCCTGGGCAGAAAAGTGCTGTTCTTGATAGCCATGACACAGACTGTCAGGACTGAAAGACACCTGAAGGGATCATCCATTTACTTCATGGCCCAAGGCAGAAAAACATCGAATGAAAGACACCACTTTCTCCAGACCACCAGCTGCAGCAAAACTTTGCTACTCTTGTTTTAGATGGTCTTCTGCATATTCAACCTTGGTCTCCAGTTCGTTTACAGGCTAAGGAGAACAGATGCTCATATTTTTGCTGTGCAGAGATGTTTCATGTATTTGAAAGCTGTTAGTTTCTTTCCATGTCATCCTTTCTACCAGAGTTTACCAATTTTCAACCCAATTTTTTTTGACATTTCTTTACAGGTTTTGCCTCTCCATTGCTCCTACACTCATCTTGATTTTCTGCTGTTGGTCCAAATCTTTTCTGAAAGGTGTTAGTGAAAGATCAATTAGTATTATGGAAGGGATCTCATGAGTGCTGAGCTGCACTGAAAACCACAGAAAATTTCCTCTTATTGTTGTCATATTTAAGTAACTACTTCTTTAATTTCTTGGTCTGTATGGGAAATGTGTTGTAATGAATTGTACCTGATGTTAAAGGAAGAACACACAACCAGAGGGATTTAGGAAAAATTATGCCCCCTTGAGTTATTGTTTTGGGCATTTAATTTTCTTTTACCACACAAGTAATTCCAATGATGCAGCTGAAATACATTAATAATTTTTAGCTAAAAATAGTGAAGCTAGATTTCTTTTTTTAAATTGTGTTATGTGTTGATGACATTTTCATAATTAGAAACTCACCTACAAGTTTTGAAAAAGACTTAAGGAAGATATCAGAAGAACTGTGGAATTGCAAGTACTTAAAACAAACTTCTTAAAATTTGGGGAGCCCCAAAAGAACGAGAGCTGCAATGAAATCTGGTTATTTGGAGGAATCTGATCAGTTTCCTGGGATAGCAGAGTAGATTAACTTGTTTCGTGAAAAGTTAATTTGTGATTCTAGAAACACAGACCTAGAGATTAAAAATCTAATTAATGCCAGTCAGTATGGTATCATGAAAAGTAGGTCTTGTCAAAAAAAACCTGATAGCTTTCTTTGACAAGATTACAAGTCTGCTTGATAAAGGCCACTGTGCTGACATAGTTTACATGGATTTCTCCAAGGCATTTGACACTGTACTGCATGATTAAAAATCTTAGGTTTCAGGTGCAAGTTGGATGGATTAAAAATTGGTGCAGTGGCAGATCTTAAAATGTGGTTGCTAATAGGAAGGCTTCAATGAGCGTTACTGCCAGAGCTTCTAGGGAATGGTCTCACAGTATCAAATTATTTTAATCAGTTACATGGGTAAATAGCTCCCAGACTTTTCCGCTTGTGGCTTTCTGCCTCACTCGGACTCACGAATACTTCCTGGTAAGAAAAAAAAAGTAGTGTCTTGCAGGTCTTATTCCTCTACACTGTATTCTCTCTTGCATAAACACACACCTGTTTAACTGTTGCAGCACCACTGGAACCCCAGTTTGGTTGCTGCCATTTTAGGTAAAATGAAACAGTGATTTTAGTACATAATCAGAGGATGCAGTAAAGTGTGATCCACTGCTATACACTTTATATGGAATGGGCACATTTAGAAATAAACAGCATTTGGAATTGTAGGAATGAATGTTTCTGTATGAACAATACAAGTTCTATCTATAGTGTGGAAGCCTGTCCTGGAAAATTCAGAGGAGATGTGTGTTGCCATCAACAACTGCCTAATCCTGAGTTTTATTTGTGATGCTGTGACCAATGTAGCCCTTGCCTAATTCAAAATATGAAATAAAACCCAATAACTGACTTTTTTCCTTGATGAGACTTCTATTAAAATCTTGTGTCCAGCTTTGGTATACATCTTCTAGAAGGATGGAGAAACACTCAAAAAAGTTAGAAAATGGAATCACAAAAATATTTCAGAAGATGGAAAAAAGTCCACATAGTGTCATTCTTGGGAAAGTCTATCTATTCTTGTTCTTTTAGCAAAAGGGCTGATAAGCAACTTGATCACTCTCTCTAGATTATTAGGCATGGAAAAGATATTCTGTAGGGAGAAGCTATTCAGTGTTTCAGGCAAATGCATAACAAAAGCTGGAATACAAAATTAAACTGGAAAAAAAGAATTCCTAGAAGCAAAGGTAAATAAATGCTTGAGATTCTTACCAGAGCACGTAGCAAGCTCGTTAGTCTCTGGAATCTTTCACATGGTCTCTTTGTGCAAGACATGCTGTGTTCCTATTTCTAGGAAAGATACCACGTCCTATATGAACAGGCAATCCAGCCAAACATTGCATTTCTTTCTGCTCTCAGTCTATGGATTTTTGAATGAGGGAATAAAATTCAGAAAGACTTTTTCTTGTTTTTGAGGGGGGGGTGTTAAACTTTGAGATGGTTTGGTGCAGGCAGAGTTCACTGACATCAACTGCAGACTCATTTGCTTTCCTACCATTTTTTAAAAACCAGGCTTATAAATTTCAGACATTTTCATGATATCTGAGATAAAGTGGCACCAGAGGCTGCCAGATATTGCCATTGCATACAACCAACTCTTCAGTTACAAGAAGAGATTTCGTTCTTATGAACAATCACCATATTGTTGTTATATTTTCTTGTTGTGGGTGTTGACATTTGCACTGGGTAGGATCTGTGTTAGCAGTTAAGCATTTTCTGTGTGCCTAGATCTTAAATTAGGAGTTATCTACTTAGGCTGAATTAATCAGAGAAATTGAGCCACCAATGCTAAAAAACATCTTCTTGATTTCTTTGCCCTTGTCCAAAGCAAGGTCTGCCTCTCGTATCCCTCTTCTGCCTTTCATACCATGTTTAATGTTTCCCACCTTTCCATAGGAATCTAGGATGCTTTTTATTCTCAGCACCAGGGGTGCCCCTTCCTCTTGGGAAAAAAACGTGTACCTTGGTATGGTGTTTGTGGGCTCCTCTCAAAGGGCCTGTGAAAAATACCGAAGAAAACTCCTGTTAACAGGTATGACTTTGAGCAAGGACATAATTCAGGTTTAATTCAGGCTTATAGAAATAGTGGGGAGGGAGAGAGCAAAAAAAAACCTATTTCTCTCTCACTGTCACTGTCCTTTAAGTGTTGCTATAGATCATTTACCCTGAACTGACTTCTAAATAGTATACTTGAAAATACATTATGCAGACCCTACTTACTTCTCCCACTTCTAGTAGAGGAAAGCAAATACTAGTGGCTCTCCAACCAGGGTAATGCCAGCTGCTTACGCAAGGAAGCAAGGGAAGAACAGCAAACTGCAGACACTGAGGATCAAGCGAATTTCTGAATACAATTACCAGGAGGACATTCCAAAGAGAAATTCAGTACGCATATTAACTTGACTCTGGACAACTCTGTGGAGATACTTCATATGAATCCTATCATTGAATTACCTTGGGGATAATTGCTTAGTGAAGATAGATGGCAAACTAGTACGTAAACATCCACATTAGGCACACTTGTCATGCCATTAGAAAGTTACGAATGCACTACTTTGGTACAATGCAATTAGGAATGCAATTAGGAGACATTCTACTGGAGTGGCAAGACTTTAGGTACATCAACTTAATTCAAATTTTACTGCTCTCTTTCATTTTTTTCAGTGCTTGTATAATGTTCAACACTCCACTTAGTGAGAAAGTTCAACCACCAAAACCTTTCCTGCTGTACACAGATGATGATACTAGACCTGCCTTGCAGCTGGGTAGCAAAATTCACCTGGAGACGAAGAAAACCTTGGAGAGCTATGTGCCATTCATTTGAAATGTGAATCAGTTTTGGTTTGGTTCATGTTTACAGACTTGATACTTCTGTGAGAAAACCTAACCAAAACCAAATCATGAAGGCTTATTTTTCATGAAGTTGAAATAGATATAACTCCTTTCTCCAGTTCATGTCATGATATCAAGAACGCTCTGCTGTTTGACAGTACTAAGAAGAAATAGGAGAAACAACTTAGGGAAAACATTCTCCTCCTCACCCAAGTAGATCAATTACCTGCAGAAGCTGTGCTAAAAGAAAAGCTGGAGACCATTTTTGAAATTCATGAGAGGTATTCAGCTTCACAGCCAGGCACCTAGCTGTGGGTGTCTGCAATGCAAAAGTCTGCATGGGAGGAAGGCATTTAAGCTCTTGCTGTACATAGGACATACAGTTAAAAGAGCCTAGACAATGCTTTGAGTGAACAAATGTACTTGTCGTTTTTAATGACTTATATTCTAGATTGCATCTCATCTACATCTACAATATTCTGAATCTGGAGTTTGTCCTACCCTAGAGCCAAATACCCTGGTCGTGAGAGGACTGATAAGAAGGCAAGAAAACTTGAGTTTATAGCTCTAGGCTTGAAGAACGGAACAAGAAAATTAAGGAAAATTAAGAGTATTTTCTTTTTTCCCATCAACTAGAAAACATATGACCTTCATGTAAATGGGTTAATTATTTATTTACAGCTCGTTCATGAAGTTCGTATTAGTAACACTGTATTCCTAATGAGAATATAGTATAGAACTCTATGCTCCTAAACAGTGGACTTTCACTATATGAAGACATGCTGCAATGAGTGGTTCCTATGCTTTTCTGACTATAACTTCCCAGAGAACATTCCATCTGCTCTGCTGAGTTTGTCACCCCATTTGGATGATGTCACTCCAATCTATCTGTGAACTTTCACTTGTAGTTACATGTTGATCCAGCCAAATAGATGAGGCACAGAAGAAACCAGAGAAGGAATGGATGATCTGGAAACAAAACCACCGCAGGTAGCATGAAGGTGCTCGGGTTGAAGTATGTATTTCATTGTTATTCTACACAAAAAATAAAAGCAAATATGAGGAAAGATACTACTCCAAGGTTGCACACTCTCTCTGGGAAAGGCCAGACTACCCCCAGCTCCTTGGTTAGTTCTCCTGGAGTCCTGTAAGCTTGAAATTATTTTGGTCCATGTTAGGAACAAAGGTAAACTCTGGCTTGATGCTTTGCCTCTCTGCAATGCACTGTAACTTTCCTTGCCAAGAACAAGAACAGAAACTTTCCCACCCTTTGACCTTTCCTCTGGTCTTTACCTGAAGTCACACTCATTTGGTAAGCCCAGCCTAGCAGATACCTTCTGGACACTGTGGAGTCTACCTCTCCCTTTCTTTCTTCCTCCTCTAATCTCTGCTAAGATTTACCATTTCTAAACAACCCGTCAGAACAGGAAGCTGCACCCAGGCTGATGTCAGTGGTCGTTGCACTGAACTCCTGGAGGATCACAGGGCACAACAGGTCAATGGGAGCTACCAGCTGAGTAGGAGATGTTCTACTGATTTCTCACAGTAATGCAACCTTTAGGAAAAATCGATGCAGAATGTAGGTATTGGTTGGGTCTTCAAATGAGAAAATATTTCATTTGCAGGATTTCTTTTTTTTTTTTTTTTTAGTGTGGAAGCAACTGCAGTCCCTCCTGGGGCCTCTTCTGGAGTTATTTTGTAATGGAATATTAATAACAAAGTTTCTGTCAAACTGCAGTCACAGTTTTTACTGCAAATTTTTCACAAGGTATTTTATGCCAAGAAAACCTGCAGTTATTGATCTTAGATTTTTTTTAACTCATATTTTCTCTTTTTAACCAAAAGAAGTGGGAAGAGATTTTTGCAGCTGTGTATAAAATAAATACCACTTGGATGTACTCTACATAGTGATATCTAGTAAAAAAATCAACGCAAACCCTGAAGTCTGAAACATAGCACTCTTCCTTACATTTCTTAGCATATCATGGAAAGAAAACAGGCGTTATAAGAATGAAAACAATCACTTGCACATGCTTTTAAAAGCAGTTTATCCTGCAGAAACATAGGATTCTTTTGATCCACTGTTCAGTTCTGTTCTTGATGACTGCCACTTACTTGCAAGAAGATATAAATATTGCTCTGGAGGTGCTGCTGCTTGTCTCTGGAGTTTAGACTGGACACTTGACTTCTTGATGACAAGAACTTAGTTGAAATTAATCTTTGTTATAGTTAAGGTTGAAAATAACCTTGTCCACAAGCATATATCTACAGACAACCATTGTTCTAAGCCCTCAGCTCAACCTTTAGCAGTAATCTGGAATGAGGTTAACCAAATCCTTTCTCCCACCTAGTGGCATTTTACCACTTTTTGCATTTTATCTGGACTTTGGCATTTTACCTGGACTTCATTCATATGTGCAGGTTTTGAGTGCAGCAATAAGTGCATTTTCTTTAACGACCTTGTCCTTCTTCAGTCCCTCTGTTCCTGTCTTCTGGCACTTTGGACTATTAAGTTAGTCTTTGTTCTGCCAGGTGAATTGAAGCAAGTAGTTCATGGGACAGGTTCTTAGGAAGACTCTCCTCTACACTGTTTGTCTGTGCTATTCCACACACAAGGAAACAGTTCTGTTTTTCGTCTCTACTCCATTCCTTTGCTCTTTATGATCCACTTCTGAAAGTGATGCTTAAAAGAATCAGCCAAAAATAGTGGTTAAACAGCTCTGTAATGACAGCAACCATTATTGATTGATTTATAAAAGGCATACTTGAAAATTATTCAGAATCATCAAGCTGTGACATTACTAACCCATGTAATGAATAGGACCCCACTATTCTTTCCTTCTCTCCTTCTTTCCTCACTCATGTTCACCTCTGTCTTGGATCAAATTAGAAAGAAAGCTCTTCAAATCAGAGACTGCAACCTCCTGTATCTTGGGGACTGGGATAGCAATAACCATGAGAAACCTTGGTTATGTATAAAAGTTATGATTCATTGGAGACGTGCATAAATTGTGAATAATCAGGATTAATTACATACTCTGGGTCAAGAATGATACAGCTTGTGAATGATTGGAATATTAGAATGATCAGGAAAAGCTTGTATCGTCTTGTGCAGGGAGAGCTCTCAAGAATGGCACTGAGGAGGCAGGCAGAGGAAACAGAAAGTACACTTCAGCCTGTTTACTGCATAAAAGTTTTGGAAATGAATGAGCACTAAATGTGATATCTCTTTGCTACAACTCCAAGAAAGAACACAATTGTTTCTCTTACTCTGAATGGAAGGCAGCCAGTGCATCTATCATCTTGAAATTTGCTTTCCATGCCCTCCAGCATCAAATTGTGTCTAGTCTGGCATACACCTGTTAACACTGCCACTGCACCTGAGTGTTCCCAAACACACCAGCAGGCAGGCTGGCCAAAACACCATATGAAAAGTTGCACAGGCAAACTGCAGTATTCCTCATTTTATGTACCCTTCGGCTATCTCTTACAATCAGGTTGTGGCACTTTTGTTTCATTGAATTTCCTGAGGTTTGAACAGCAGTTCAGAACCCGACATAATTCCTTATTTTAGGCATTCATATGTAAGTAATGGAGATGCTTTTTCTGGAAAGAATGCTGGTTTTCACCATTGAAAGGAAGAGCAGGACATGGACATAAATCCCATGTGATTTTGGGAGAATGCCAGACTAGGTACAGATCAGAAACTTGCTCTCTCTGATAAAACATTCCCTGAAGAGAAAAGATGGGCCCCATAGATATGGAGGTCACATGCTGGAAGAGTATGTGGTAGAATTAGCATATTGGGGGTCTTGTCATATCTAACACTGGCCAAAAACCTACATACCATACATAGTCTCTAGAATGACATTGGATCTGGGAACAGCAATACTTTTGACAGGGTTTCCATTGTGATAATAGTGTCTGAGAAGACCAAAAAAAGAGGAAAATCTCACTTAGGAGAAATTGATTCTGACTGTAAATGTATACTTTGTAACAGTAAAGTTTATTTTTATCCAGTAAAAGAAGTATGTATATGTGAAATATATATCAGCTTCTTCCTACTTATCAAATCCTCAACGCACATCTGGCTTTCCACAGGTAAATTCTGTGTTTAGCATCAGCTTTCTTATAAAATTCAGCATGGTGAAGATTTTGTTACAAACTAGAACATACTGTCCTTCCTAATACAGTACATAGCATGTGTTTGTATCAAAGAAAAGTGAATTCTGCCTCATTCTGCAAAATACACTATGGTTTAATCTGAAACTGCAGCTCTGTCAACTCAAAAATATTGTACATAAATATTTCTGTAACTTTTAAGTGCAGTACAAATAAAATAGGTTTCTGTTGGCAATGTTGATAATTTTTGGCACCCTACTGAGTAGTCTTCAGGAGAATTTGGTGTGTCTGTGTGTATATATATATATATATACACACACACACACGCATATATACATACATATGTATATTTTTATATATATGTATATATAAATGGTTGATTTATGTTATGAGGAAGTGATAAAAAATTTCAATTGGCCAGTTGTATACCTAAGTAGGATAAGAGACAGCGTCACATAGTAAAAGGTTTGAGGAAATTTTAAAAAAAAATCTGTTCTAAAATTACTGTTACTTTGTTATAAAAGAAAAATGGTTAGACTTTGATGAGTTACATCAGTTAAGCACAATTTTCCTCACTCAGCTAGCAAGTATTTTGTATATGGAAAATTTTGTATCCAAATTCTTTTCTCTTGCTGTTGAAATAGAAAGTAATTTTGCTGAATAAAATGGAGTCACACAATGGCAAATGCGAGAGGAAAAATTTGACTCTGGGAAACATCCAGAAAATTGAAATATGTGATGGCATGCCATTATACTTTTCAAGAAATAACTTCTGCAGTGCACCGTATTTGCTCAGTAACACTTTCTACATACCTTTAGTCATTAACTGTGAGAGGGAAAAATAAATCACTGTGTCTCAATAACAAAACACGGTGCAGAATGTCAGAACTGACACCATAGTTAGTCATTTTGATAAAGATGGTTATTCTGCAGATGTTTTCCTCTAGTGTGTTATGGTTTTAGTAATTTGATACACCTAATCCTAATAGCTGTAAATATGAACTTCAACTGTCATTTGGAGACTCGGCAGCAAAAGTAAATGAATGAATGAATGAATCCTTGGTCAAATGAATGCATTTTTTATTAGAAAAACCTTAAAGTCAAAGCCATGGGATAGGTGGTATTTATGCCATTAATCAGAAAAAAAGAAGACCATTGAGCAGGTCTGTGTTTGGTTGTCAACTAATGTATTTTATTTTAATTGCATGATATTGTATGTCCACCAAGGTGCTGGTATCAGTGAATGGATCCATACTGTGCCACTAAATTACCAGACACCCAATTTTAAGGGAATATTTAAAAGTTTGGCTCCTATTCTTACAATCAAAATACAGACAACAAAAAAAATAAAGGAGTGGATTAGAGCACAATTGGACTTGTTCATCCATCGCCAATAAACATTGGGGTTTGCTCATAAATCTGCAGCTGCAGATATCTGTTTGCCTTGCTTCTGACCCCTTGAGCAACTATTGATTTGTGACCATATTTTAGTCACGAAGGTTTCTCCTAGGCTCAGATCCCAGTCACAGAGGTGAAATCCCCTGGCATATGAAAGAGTAAACCCCACCTGCTGAGCACCCCCTTGCCTCTCTTGCCACCACCACAGCCTTCATCACCTCATCTCAGATAATTGTGCTGCACATGAATCATTTTTTAATGTTTGGCTTAATACACACAGATTCTTTAAACAATAAGAAAAAAAATCAGCAAACATCATCACAATCTGGAAATCTCTTTCTTAACTTAGAAAACGGTTTCTTAATGGCACAGGGGGAGAACACGACAGCAAGCTTGACAACATAATTAGAAGATTGTTACAAGGAAAGGGAAAAGCATTCTTTATACAGCTCTTACTACTTTCAATAAGATTATTCTCTCTGAATAGCTAATCAGCTTTTCTAGCTTCCCAAATCCATGTGCTTTAAGCTGCTCTCACAGTTCTTCTTAGTTGCTAAATGGCAAACAGTGACACCTCCAAAAGGGAAATTTAAAGTGTTAACCAAATGTGAGCAAACAGCATGATGGAGACTGCAGATAAAGAGATCTTTGGCAGATTAGAAGCAATTTAAGAAGATCACACTGTTACACCTGGGTTGACAAGAGCTGACAGGGTTTGTTGATCTCTGCTCCTATCTCCAATTTGAGTGTCATGTTTCAACAGAAATGAGAGGAACACACACACACACACACAAAAAGGAATCCTTTCAGTACCGAACATTGGCTTCACAGCAACTGTTTATGGCAGCAGAAACAAAAAGGAGCTAAAGTAGATGAAAGGATTAAAATAAAACTGTTCATCTCTAAGTGCACAGTACTTCCTCCTAATGTCGACTGTCCCATTCTTTCTCTTGACAGAACCTCATCCCAACCACTCACTATCTACTTTGATGCATGGAGGCTTTTTCTGTTGGCAAAATCTTGCAAAATAATAAAGTTTGAATTAGAAATAGGAAGGAAGCGGAGAATAACAAAAGAAGATTTCTCTGTAACAATAACACCGAGAACCAGTTTTGCATTGCTAATTAAACAACTTATTAAAGAGCTGACTTTTTTTTTTTCCTGTAAGTCAATCACTGGGCATTTATTTACTGAGACTTTGGATCTCTCTGTTTGTTATCTCTGTCAATAAAGAAACCCTCTTCAGCTGAACTTTGTCATCCTCCTTTATTTTAAAAATCTTTATTGATATGAATCCTCATACAGATTCCCTTCAAAAGAAAATAAATTATGGCTCCCCTGTAGTAGAGAACAAGAGACATGTGAGGCTCCCCAAATGCCACTGAACTCATCAGCCACATGAAATTAAACAAAGGAATAAAGAACCAAAATTTGTAGACATTTGTAGAGAAACATAGCTGGGAAATGAGTAAATCTGTTTTCCACTAGGCCTCACGAGCACCATTCCAGCAAGCTTAAAGTGGCCTTAAAGTGGGTATAAATCTAATTTAGCATCTTAGGGGATTGGAAACATCTAAAAATAAAATAAGTGGCTCCAGGAACTCTATCCAACACAAAACCTGCTGGGCAGATAATGAAAAGGAACCTAACATTCCTTAAAGTAAAGATGCTACCTTGACAAGAAATGCACTGAACTATGTAGACAGAGGTGGTGAACCTCTAAAACATTTTGGGGTAGATGTCACCCTCTGCAGAAACAAAGTGAACCCACCTTTGCTTTTCATGGTTGCTGTTTAACTCTGTGCTATTCTATTTCAAGTGCAGCTACTGCTGACTAGGCCATTTGTAACATTTTCCCATCCCATGCCTCTTCCCAGGGCTGTGCAGTTACGCTGTGGTCCAACCATGAATGGCTGATTAATTTTCCAGTAGTTCAGCAAACTGATCCAGATCACCACATGGTCATTCCATGGATCAGGGACCTTGGAAGTGGAAGGAAGGGAAATGGGTACAGTACCACCCTTTATATCATTAGATCATAGTCAGCATGGTATGAAAGTGCACCATTAAAGGCTTCATGGTCAGATGAAGCCGATCTAAATCGAAGCTTCTGCTAGTGGAGGTGGCTGCACTTCTTCCAAATGTAACTGCATGGTTATGGACCCTCCCATGTGCCGGCACTGATGGCTTTTTGTAGCCATGACATGGGGGGGAATCACAAAACTTCTCTGACCCTTTTTTTCTAGATTTTAATTTTTAATTTTTTTTCCTAAATTTTAATGTGTATCATGTTTCCACAGGTAGCTGTGTGGTTGCTTGCACCAATAGGAGGACACAGCTGGCATAAGGTATACAGATGTCCAGTCAGGAGGAATGGTAAGGAGAGCTGCTTCTTCAGTGGCAATTATAGCCATAGTTGATCACTAAACTCAGGTAACTGTCTTCTGTTATTACAAACAAATGTTAATTAACCTGGGTGCATTACAAGACAATAGCCGAGGAAGCCATTATCTCTTTTAAAACAGACCATATTCCAATGTCTTTCTCTGCTCTGTTTTTCAAGACTGTATTGGTTCTAACTGAG